>CM069903.1:72065428-72538328 GCA_036172215.1 Camellia granthamiana | reverse complement strand
ATCATCTCGGCTGGAACTCCGTAGTTGAGCAAACCATCAACCCTTCAGCCAGAGCAAATCATCTCGGCTGGAACTCCGTAGTTGAGCAAACCATCAACTCTTCAGCTAGAGCAAATCATCTCGGCTGGAACTCCGTAGTTGATCCACTTTCTTTGGCCAAAGAAGGCGAGCAAGGTCCGCTCCGCGACTTCCTTCTTGGCGGCTAAGGAACTCCAAGGAAGTCGAGCAAGGTCCGCTCCGCGACTTCCTACTTGGCGGACAAGAAGCTCGGCCAAGGAACTCCAAGGAAGGCGAGCAAGGTCCGCTCCGCGACTTCCTTCTTGGCGGACAAGATAAGCTCGGCCAAGGAACTCCCAGGAAGGCGAGCAAGGACCGCTCCGCGACTTCCTTCTTGGCGGACAAGATAAGCCTCGGCCAAGGAACTCCAAGGAAGGCGAGCAAGGTCCGCTCCGCAACTTCCTGCTTAGCGGACAAGAAGCTCGGCCAAGGAACTCCAAGGAAGGCGAGCTAAGTCCGCTCCGCGACTTCCTACTTGGCGGACAAGATAAGCTCGGCCAAGGAACTCCAAGGAAGGCGAGCAAGGTCCGCTCCGCGACTTCCTACTTGGCGGACAAGAAGCTCGGCCAAGGAACTCCAAGGAAGGCGAGCTAGGTCCGCTCCGCGACTTCCTACTTGGCGGACAAGATAAGCTCGGCCAAGGAACTCCAAGGAAGGCGAGCAAGGTCCGCTCCGCGACTTCCTACTTGGCGGACAAGAAGCTCGGCCAAGGAACTCCAAGGAAGGCGAGCTAGGTCCGCTCCGCGACTTCCTACTTGGCGGACAAGAAGCTCGACCAAGGAACTCCAAGGAAGGCGAGCAAGGTCCGCTCCGCGACTTCCTACTTGGCGGACAAGAAGCTCGGCCAAGGAACTCCAAGGAAGGCGAGCAAGGTCCGTTCCGCGACTTCCTTCTTGGCAGACAAGAAGCTCGGCCAAGGAACTCCAAGGAAGGCGAGCAAGGTTCGCTCCGCGACTTCCTTCTTGGCGGACAAGAAGCTCGGCCAAGGAACTCCAAGGAAGGCGAGCAAGGTCCGCTCCGCGACTTCTTACTTGGCGGACAAGAAAAGCTCGGCCAAGGAACTCCCAGGAAGGCGAGCAAGGTTCGCTCCGCGACTTCCTTCTTGGCGGACAAGATAAGCTCGGCCAAGGAACTCCAAGGAAGGCGAGCAAGGTCCGCTCCGCGACTTCCTACTTGGCGGACAAGAAGCTCGGCCAAGGAACTCCAAGGAAGGCGAGCAAGGTCCGCTCCGCGACTTCCTTCTTGGCAGACAAGAAGCTCGGCCAAGGAACTCCAAGGAAGGCGAGCAAGGTCCGCTCCGCGACTTCCTTCTTGGCAGACAAGAAGCTCGGCCAAGGAACTCCAAGGAAGGCGAGCAAGGTCCGCTCCGCGACTTCCTTCTTGGCGGACAAGATAAGCTCGGCCAAGGAACTCCCAGGAAGGCGAGCAAGGACCGCTCCGCGACTTCCTTCTTGGCGGACAAGATAAGCTCGGCCAAGGAACTCCAAGGAAGGCGAGCAAGGTCCGCTCCGCGACTTCCTACTTGGCGGACAAGAAGCTCGGCCAAGGAACTCCAAGGAAGGCGAGCAAGGTCCGCTCCGCGACTTCCTACTTGGCGGACAAGATAAGCTCGGCCAAGGAACTCCAAGGAAGGCGAGCTAGGTCCGCTCCGCGACTTCCTACTTGGCGGACAAGAAGCTCGGCCAAGGAACTCCAAGGAAGGCGAGCAAGGTCCGCTCCGCGACTTCCTTCTTGGCGGACAAGATAAGCTCGGCCAAGGAACTCCCAGGAAGGCGAGCAAGGACCGCTCCGCGACTTCCTTCTTGGCGGACAAGATAAGCTCGGCCAAGGAACTCCAAGGAAGGTGAGCAAGGTCCGCTCCGCGACTTCCTACTTGGCGGACAAGAAGCTCGGCCAAGGAACTCCAAGGAAGGCGAGCAAGGTCCGCTCCGCGACTTCCTACTTGGAGGACAAGAAGCTCGGCCAAGGAACTCCAAGGAAGGCGAGCAAGGTCCGCTCCGCGACTTCCTACTTGGCGGACAAGATAAGCTCGGCCAAGGAACTCCAAGGAAGGCGAGCAAGGTCCGCTCCGGGACTTCCTACTTGGCGGACAAGAAGCTCGGCCAAGGAACTCCAAGGAAGGCGAGCTAGGTCCGCTCCGCGACTTCCTACTTGGCGGACAAGAAGCTCGGCCAAGGAACTCCAAGGAAGCCGAGCAAGGTCCGCTCCGCGACTTCCTACTTGGCGGACAAGAAGCTCGGCCAAGGAACTCCAAGGAAGGCGAGCAAGGTCCGCTCCGCGACTTCCTTCTTGGCGGACAAGAAGCTCGGCCAAGGAACTCCAAGGAAGGCGAGCAAGGTCCGCTCCGCGACTTCCTTCTTGGCGGACAAGAAGCTCCGCCAAGGAACTCCAAGGAAGGCGAGCAAGGTCCGCTCCGCGACTTCCTACTTGGCGGACAAGAAGCTCGGCCAAGGAACTCCAAGGAAGGCGAGCGAGGTCCGCTCCGCGACTTCCTTCTTGGCGGACAAGAAGCTCGGCCAAGGAACTCCAAGGAAGGCGAGCAAGGTTCGCTCCGCGACTTCCTTCTTGGCGGACAAGAAGCTCGGCCAAGGAACTCCAAGGAAGGCGAGCAAGGTGCGCTCCGTGACTTCCTTCTTGGCGGACAAGAAGCTCGGCCAAGGAACTCCAAGGAAGGCGAGCTAGGTCCCTTATTATCCATATTATTTCGGACACATCAAAGTTCTTCGGCAAAAGTAATTCACTTCGTGGCCAGGGTACGCCTTTGCCTTCTAAATCTTCTAAGTGGTATGCCCCCTTGCCCGTTAGACCGGTTATCTTGTAAGGCCCTCCCCGGTTTGCCCCTAGTTTGCCTTCCGTAAAACCCAGTCGCCCACTTCAAACGGTCAGAGGTGCACTGTTTGGGCCGCGCAAGATTAGCGCAGCAAGAAATTCTTATCTTTCCATCAAACTGATTGTCAATTGCCATTTTTCCTCGGCCTTCTGACCGGCGTCTTCCAAAATCGAATTCCCTAGATTTCTTCCACGGTTGTTTGCACCGCCATCCTTTGCGCTTCCCGCCGGCGAGTGCACTTCTCCTACATACCCCTTTGGGTCTTTCGAACGGTTGGAATGTGAATATCCCAACGTCGTCGTCGGACGTAAGGGGTATTAACTGCTGTACTGCGTACGAGACGTTGTCGGCGTGACGTAGTCTTCAACTCTGAATCGTGGTTCCCCACTCGAGTGACGCCCTTTCCCTTCATCTGGTGTTTCATGACCTCCATCTTCATCGCTATCTTCTTGGTGACGGTATCTTGGTCTTTCAGCTTGTCCTCCAGACGCCTAGTGTGCGATTCTCTTCGCCGCCGGTGTCCGTCTGGGCTCCGCAAGTGACCATAACTTCTTCCGCGCTTATCCCGCGCGTCTCTTGAATATCCTACTGGGAAAGTCTCCAGGTCCGCCATGTTCAGAATGGTGGGGTGTCCCTCTCTCCGCCTGCCTAACTCCGGAGCGACTCCGTCGATGGCGGACAACGGAATCTCCTCGTTGTTCGCCATAGAAGGCGATCAGATAAGCTTGGGAAGACAAGGTTTTATCTGCTAGTTTCCCACAGACGGCGCCAATTGTACGGGGAGCAAATATTCCGGCAAGCCCGCACTCCTTTCTTCCAAGCTCCGCTTCTGTCCGATCACCTGCGTATACAACGGCGGTGAGCTACCCGGCGGTGTGTGGCCGGAAAACCCCTCCGACTATCAAGTTAGAACACACACCAGGGGATAGATAGAGAGAAAGGAGAGAGTAGAGTGTAAGTGTATCTCTTACAGAATGTTCATCTGTCCTGTATGGGGGGCGCAGACATGCCTATATACCCTCTGCGCCCAATACCCACTCCCAGTCATCTCTTGACACGTGCCTCTGCTATCCCATCCGTCAGCGTAAACCTCGCTGAACATCATCTAATCTCAACTGCCAGCCTTCTCACCTGGAGCTCGGCAACCGAGCTACTCTATCCCCGGCCGTGCCGTACTTCATGTCCAAGCACTTCACTGGCTAAGCCTAGGAGAACCGGGCTAGGCAGCATCTCGGCATAGCCGAGCCCGAGACATCTCGTGAGCACCTGCGGTCGGCCTCCCTACCGAGCAAACAAGTATCTCGGCTGACTGCGCCTTTCCGGGCGCCGGTCGTTCAACTTGATTGTGGTTGGCCTTCTTGCCGATCAGGCAAGTACCTCGGTTGATGACGCATTTCCGGGCGTCGTTCAGCCAACCTGACTGGCTTCGCCTATGCCATACATGCAGCTCGGTCTAACCGAGCGTTGCCTTAACCGAGCAACTTATATCCGGACTGGGGCGGCGCATACTTAGCCCAACACTTGCCCAGCCCAAGTCCTAGTAGCCCAACTCTGGGCGGATCGCAGGTCATCTTGGCCCAATGCTCCATTTGGCTCTCAACCTGCTCGGCCGTTACCTCGGCCCAATTCCAGATCATAAATCTCCCTCTCACCAACAATACAATTAAAGTAAATCATTCAAAATCCTAAATTTACTTAAAAGTAATTCTTCATTAACTTTTATATTAATTCAAAATGTAATAATAAAATAACAGCAGTTCAGGTTTTTTTTTTTTTTTTTTTTTTAAAAAAAGAAAAAAAAAAGAGTCTAAATGCGGGTTGGTTCTTGCGGGTACAGATTAAACCCGCAACCCCCAATCATGCCTTATTCCAAATCGTTTGCCCGCATTGTGTCTACGAAACCGCCCATTTATATGCGAATCAGTTCGGATTGGGCGGGTTGTACAGTTCGGATGACTTTATACCCAGCCCTAATAGGTACTAAAGTATGCACAGTGTTCTCATAAAGAAGAAGTTACTTGGTAGCATTAAGAGACAGCTACCTGCCGCCTTAGGTGAGTTGTGATTGGTGAATAGGAGTGTGTTATGATTGATGAATAGAATGATATTTATAATTTTATATTGAATGATTAAAAAATATAAAAGAACATAATAAATTATAATTGATTAAGAATAAAATCACGTGGTAACTTTGGATACGATATAATTTTTCCTCAGAAGAGTCATTTCGAATGAGTGAATTGGAAAATTATGATAGCGTTTGGTAGAATTTTCTAAAGGGTAGTTTGAGATGATCTAAATAAGTGTATTTTTTGACTTTTTATGAAATATGGGTTGAGTATGAGTTGGGTTTGAAGTGATGTGATAGGGAGGTGATGTAACTTAAATAAGATGATGTGACTTAAGTAAGATAGTGACTTTTTAACTTTTTAACTTTTTTAAGTTATGACAAAGAAGGCCTAAATATGATATAGGAATAGAGTTGTATTTTGAGTTTGTGAGTTTTGAAATTGTGATTTGAGTGTAGAAAATTTATTTGGTTGTGGATTTTGAAAAGAGTTTTGAATTGAATTTTGGAGGGAGTTTTGAGTTTCTGAAATTAGAAAAGTTATTTTATTCAAAAACTTACGACTCATAACTAAACACACAACCTAAAATTCTATTCAAAGCTCATATAAAAATTAAAAAAATTCTGAAAATATTTTTTATTTACAATATAAAAATAACAGGTGCAAAAAAAAAAAAAGAAAAAAAAAACCAAATACTGTTTTGGTCAACCGACTCGACGTCCGGATTAGCCAAATTTTCCCCATTGGAAAGGAGTTTTCAAAAGTGAATATGGAATTATAATTTGAAAACTCAAAACAAGCACCACACTCATGAAAGTGGGTGGAAATGTGTTTGGCAAGCATAACCTTTTTACTCCAGGTGTACTAATAGGTGGGGTTTTAATTTGAATTTTATTGGTTAAAATAATAAATTTATAATTTTCATATTTTTTTAAGAGACAACAATACAAATATACTAATATACGTGGGTGGAATAATATTTTAGAACTACTAAATAACTTCTAGGGATGGCAATTTGAACCCGGTCCGATGGGGACCTGATCCCCCGACCTCGATGAGAATGGTTTTTCCCCAAAAAATACCCCCGCGGGGACGGGGATAGTATTCAAAATTAAAACCCCGATCAGTTTCAGGCCGGGGATGGTGATCAGTGTTCAAGCCCCGGCCCGTCCCCGTTCCTGTCCCCAGCCCCGAATTTTTTCCAAAGCAAAATTACCATTTTACCCCTCTATATATATATATATAAATCAACCCTTTCACTCACACAGGCTAAACCTTACACTCACACTCACTCATCATCACCACCTCTCATCTCTCTCTGTCTCTCTCTCTCTAAAACCTTCCGCCGATCTCCATCCTCCCACAACTCCACCGTCTCTTTTTCTTTTCCAACGGCGGTGAGGCCAAGCTTGCCGAATCACCGCCACCATCACCGACCAAGCTTCGCCGATCTGGCAGTGACACCATCCGGCGGTGAGGCCAACCTTGCGAATCTCCACCGCGACCCTCACCCTAGATCTGGAATATTCTCTTTCTCTCTCTCTCTCTCTCTCTCTCCCCTTCGATTTGTTATATATATATATGTATATTATATTTGAGCATTAGATCTCTGTCTCTCTCTATGCTGCTGTTGATGATGAATAGATCCCTCTCTTTCTATGTTGTTGTTGTTGATGATGATGATGATGAAGAACGGATCTGTTAGATCTAATTTATTTTTTTATTTTTATTTTTATTTTTTATTATTATTATTTTTTTTTTAACATTTGAGCTCATCAGATCTGTTAATGGGTTGGATCTAACTTTTTTTTTGGCCGGGGAATTTTCGGGATCAAGGAACCCGATCCCCGTTAGGGGGCGGGGGTCGGGGTAGATATAGGGTCCCCGTCGAGGATCAGGGCCGGGAACGCGGGGATTTTCACCGTTGGGGGTTGGGGATGGGGAGTGTGATCCCCGGCCCCGCCCCGTTGCCATTCCTAATAACTTCTAGAGTGAATATGTGACTTCTATTTTTATTTTTAGATCGAGAATTTGTGAATTTATGTGATGGGTAATACAAATAGAACAAATTTGATTTACTTATTTATTTTTAAAATTTTTCTAATATGTTAACTATTAATTTATTACACACTCAATCACCAATATTCTTATCACATTATTATATTATTGTGAGTAAATTTATAAATATAAAATTATAAATCTATTGCATTTCTCTTATTTGTGACCTTTTGTTTTTATTCTTTCATATTTCTCACTTCCAAACATCTGACTAGATGCTAGTCACCAAAACATAAGATTGGGTTTGATTTATGAATTTGAAGGGAGATTTAGAAAGGTAAAAAGAAAAGGAGAAAGAAAATGGGTGTGAAATATGTATGAAATCAAGTTATATTTCATTTCCATTTCACTTCATTTTTTTTTTCTTTTTTTTTTAAATCCCTTTCAAAATCTATGAACCAAACACAATCTAAATGAAAATAATTCTAGTACCATTAAAAATTTAAAAAGTAAAAAAATAACCACTTTCCAGCTGAGTTTTTTTTTTATTTTTTATTTTTTTAATTTTAAATATTCTAAAAAAAATAATTTAGAGAATTGACCCACTTTTTAAACTATTTGGGAAACTAATCTATATTTTGAAAATGCAATTTTATGATGACATGGACTTCACTAAGATATATTGCATTTTTAAAATGCGATTTCAAAAAACAGATTAATTTTCCAAATAATTTAAAAAGTGGGTCAATTCTCTAATTTTTTTTAGAATATTAAAAAAAAAAAAAAAACGTTCATTTCCTGCTACCACACCACATGTTAAAATTTAATATAATTTTTTTTTTTTTTTTTTGACATTCCTTTTAGGATGCTTGGACCATAAATTCAATTTTCAAATTTTAAATTCATCGATTCAGACCTAAAAAAAATTCATCAATCCAGACATTAACCTATTAAACTCATAAGGATACACTTTGCAATTGGACGAAAATAACTTCGACAGTCTATATTTGTTTTTTTATATTAAAACTATAAAATCTCATAACTTAAGTTCTAGTGTCCTATGTTTAATAAAATTTACATTTTTGGATATGTCTTTATGATATCTTTAAAACAAAATTTATGTTAAATATAAAAATTTGAAAAAAAAAAAAGAAGTGAAATAGATGAGATGCTTTTATCTATGCACTTTCAAGTTAAAAGATGAAACATATATAGGGTATATTTAACCACTTTTAAATTTAAAAATAAGGTGTACTTTTAAATTAAAAAATAGAATCTAAATAGGTGTAACTGTTCGCTTTAAATTAAAAATTTGAGACTTGCGGAACTATCTAAAATCCATAAATGCAATGTTAAAATATAAAATGTGCATAAGGGTGGGGAGCTTAGTCCCAAGGAGGTCATGGGTTCAACTCCCCTTAGGGGGGTTGAATTAAGGGAGGGCAAGCACTTATGTGCTTTGCCAAGGGTGGGGAGCTTTGCTCCCATAGGTGCTAATCTAACAACTAACAACTAACATTTGCCGATCAAAAAAAAAAAAAAAAAAAAAAAAAAAAAAAAATGTGCATAAGTAAATCTATCTGCTAGTAGAGCCTAAGAACATCTCCAATACAACTAATGGGTTCATTTCATTAGCTCAGACATTAGGACAGTTAGCAAGTGAAATTTTTTTTTTAAAAAAAAATTTCCCCAATGAGTTTATTAAAAGTGTTGCTAGTTCGTGCAGGAGCTTATGTTCACTAGAATGTTTGCTATCTGAGAGCTCCATATCCATTGATTATTCAAACGTAGGATCAAATTTAAATTTGATAAAAAATTACTTATTTTTTTATTTTAACGGTTTTATCAAATAGGTATCAAATTCAGAATTTTACTTTTTTTTTTTATCAAATTAAAGATCAATATGTCTTTTATCAAATCATTGTTCATAACCGTTTAATTTTCACTACGTGATGTCCCTCAAATATCTCTCAGATGACCACCTCAAGACAAATATTTATGAAAAAATTATATTGGCTGATCGATCTCCCGATCGTCCACCCAGTCGACCTCCCAAATAACTATATCAAGGCAAAAATAAGTGAAAATTTTACACTGACCGGTTGATCAGCTGAACAACCATCCGATCATCCATCCAATTAACCAATATTCTGATGAAGTTTTAAAATGTTTTAAAATATTTGATATCAAATGATGCGTTTATTCAAATTTAATAAAAAATTTAGGAGTTATTTAAAATGATCTAAATAAATGTACTTTTTATTTTTTTACAAAAAAATATAAAAAAAATAAAAAAATAATGTAATAAAAAAATAAAATATTTAAAATATGTCAAACTTGACCTTAATATATCTTTAAAAATACTCTTCATCAACAACTGAGGCATTGAGTGAAGAGAGAGACTAGGGGTTTACACGGTCCGGATTGGTTCGGTTCTGAGAAAATCCAAGAACCGAACCGATCCTAACGGTTCTGTAATTTTGAGAACCAGACCAGACCGTTACACTTGTAAAACCGGACCAGAACCAAACCGAAAAAACGGTTCGGTTTAGGTTTGGTTTACGGTTCCAAAAATTTCTATTTACAAAAATAAATTATTAATATTAGCAAAATAATTACTCAAACTAATTACATTTAACTCATGATAAAAATTAATAATATTAAGGCATTATTTAATATTACATATCTATATCATCCTAATATCATTAAAATTATAAAAAACCAATTAATAAAAATAAAACTTGATATTATATATATATATGTTTTAAAATTCGGTTCGGTTCGGTTCGAACCGCGGTTTTTTCGTAAAATCCATTAACCGAACCGTTTTTACGGTTCTCATATTTCTTAATCCAAAACCGAACAAATTCTTAATAGAACCGAACTAAACCGTATAATTCGGTCTAGTTCGGTCCGAATTACCGGATCGAACGAATTTTTTGAACAGCCCTAAGAGAGACACCGAAAACACAAAAACAACAAACAGACAAAATGAGTCAGTGATGTTGACAGATGAGAGAGAAAATGATGAAAGAAAGCTTGTCGTTTTGTCATTATTGCCTTTTTTTTTTTTAACTTTGCTTTTATAAATATATATATATATATTCTGTCGATCCTACACTTACGTATCACACACTTTTTTAGATGTTTTAAGTTTTCCTTCATATTTTTAGCCTTCGTTTGATAATGAATTTTTTAATTTTTTTAATATTTTTAATCTGGGACTTTTTTAGTTATTTAATATTTTTGTTTGACTTTTTTTACTTTTTAACTTTAGAATTGTGTATTGTTTGGGAAGACTAAATAAGTGCACTTTTTATCTTTTTTGACTAAAAAATTGAGGTTGAAAATATGGATGTTTGGGTTAATTTTTGGGATATTTACCAATAAATCCCATCCCACAAACAGTTACACCATTTGATCCCATCATTGTGTCTGTTGCTCTGATTGATCCTATCAGTGAGAGAATATAGTCTTCTTGATCCTTTTTTCCTTTTTTGCTAATATGTATTGGTCAATTATACCCTTTTTCACGTGGCTTTCCTTTAAACAATACATCAGAAAATTTTTCTTTTCTTTTTTATTTTATTTTTAAAACTCTCTTCTCTCCCCACAACGATCGCCAATAGAAACCCTAGAACACAGACCAATCTGTGTCGGCGGCGAAGGCACCAATGGCGCTGTGTGTGTATGGGTCACTATGTGTGTGTGCATGTATCAGTGTGTGTGTTATGCGCTGAGTGTGTCTTAGAGAGAGAAGAGAAATATGGGTTTGGTCTGTGCTGTGCTCTGTGTGTGTGTGTTGTGTGTATGGTGTGGCCATATGTGTGTGTATGTTGTGTGTATGATGTGCGAGAGAGAGAATGCTAAGAGTGAGAGAATGGCGATGGCATCTGTGTGGCTGGGTTTCTTGATCGGAAAGGCTTTTGTTTGATTGATTGATCGGAGACGACACAGACCAATCTGTGTCGCCGGCGAAGGCACCAATGGCGCTGTGTGTGTATGGGTCACTGTGTGTGTGTGCATGTATCAGTGTGTGTGTGTTATGCGCTGAGTGTGTCTTAGAGAGAGAAGAGAAATATGGGTTTGGTCTGTGCTGTGCTCTGTGTGTGTGTGTTGTGTGTATGGTGTGGCCATCTGTGTGTGTATGTTGTGTGTATGATGTGCGAGAGAGAGAATGCTAAGAGTGAGAGAATGGCGATGGCATCTGTGTGGTCGTGAGTGAGAGAGAGGTGCTGGGTGTGTGAGTTGTGTGGTCGGGTGTCTCCGAGAGAGACCCAGTTAGAGAGAGGTGAGAGAGCCGTGTGTTGGGTTATGTAAATGGGTGTATGATGTGTTGTGTATGGGATGGCAGTGGTGGTGTGGTGAGGGTGTGTGTTGTGCATGTGTTTGGTGAAGCTTGGTCTTTCCACAGAAAAGTGAAGAAGTGCTCATCATTCTCCGAGCCCCCCCCAACCCCAAGAGAGGGAGAGAGAGGTGCCGAGAGGGAGAGGTTGAGAGTCTGTGTGTAGGTGTGCATGGGTGGCTCTTAATGGTATCTTCTCCCTCTCCCTAAGCCCGTGTGTGCATCTGTGTGTATGAGTGATCAGTCCCCCCTGTGCATCGTGTGGGTGTGTGTGTCATGCATGGGTCTCGTGTGTGCCTGTATGCCGCATAGTTCTAAATCGCGGTATCGGGTAACGTAACGGTATCGATCGCGGAGTATCGGTATCGGTAGTATCGACCGGTACGTATCGGGTATCGGGCGTCGCGGCTGTGAATTTTAAAAAATCATTAGCAATCCATCTAAAACTCAATTTTATGTATTTTTTTACGCTTTTAGCCTTAATTTATTACATTTTAATTAAAATTTTGATTTGTAAGGGTACTTATTTGACTATTTTCAACTAAATGATACCACCAAGGAAACTTTTAGTTCAAAATTTTGCTCTCACGTGGGAAATTTCAAAAACAAAACCAGCCCACAGTTTTCACATACCACCAAGGAAGTTTGCATACAAAAAAACAGGTGGCTACAACTCCACCCACGTGGACCCTCCTACATACAAGCCAGTATTTAGTATGCAAACTCAAGGAACCTGTTTTTTGTATACCACCAAGGAGTCCTACTGCAGCAACAGCCCAACTCTAGGCGGGAAATCACTTCAACATAGAAAGGCAACGTGGGATGGCAACCCAAGGCTTTACTCGCTCAAATGGAATTTCACCACAACGAGAAGCTACATCGTAATGATGTAGCAACAACAACGGCGACAACGGCGGCAAACCAGACCTAGAACCCACTGCCGGAATCACAGCTCGGGAAGAAAAAAAACAGAGCATCTCTTCTTCAGCCAAAAGGAAAAGAAAAACAGAGCATCAACAAACAGAGCATCCGACTCGGAGTATCGGAAAAAAATCGTTTACGTATCGGATTCGGGCCGATACGTAACGGGAATCGGCCGATACGGCCGTGAAATTCATTCTCGCCGGTATACCGGTGAGTATCCGACTCGGTCCTTCGATTTTCCGGTACGAACCGGCCGGTACGGGACGTACCGGCCGATATTTAGAACCTTGGTATGCCGTGTATTGATGGTGAGAATGGTAAGGAAAGAGTGTGTGAATGTTGTGCTGTGTGTTTGTGTTTGTTGAGTGTGTGTTCTTAGAGAGAGAGAGAGAAGCCTAGGAATCTAGAGAGAGAAGAGAGCTGCTTTTGGTCTGTGTGTGTATGGTCTCCCTCTCCAAGCCGAGAGAGAGAGAGAGATCACAATTGGCTGTGTGTATGCATGTCTATCTGGGTGTCTGCTGGGTCTCTCTTCCAAATGTGTGGCACGTGCTTCAGCCTCCCAAACGTAAGAAAGTAATAAAGGCATTGGTGTACTTTTCAGTTTTGTGGCACCTATCAAACACAATTAACGTGCCACGTGTAAATTTAATTGGAAATTCTTCACACATTAAACATTAAATATTAAATGGTATTTATGTCATTTGACAATACAAAGGACTAAATAGATCATAAGAATATATATTAGGATCAAATGGAGTACAATCTCAACATTTAGGATTTATTGGTAACTTTCCCTTAATTTTTGGACTTTTTATGGAAAAATGTGTAATAAAAAATTGTGAAAATTGGTTTTTAGAGGAAAATTTGAATTGGGAGTTGTGCAGCCGTAATTTTTGACTTTTGGTGAATAGTGTTAACTTTTTAACTTTTTGAGTAACTTTTTGACTTTTTTGAAAGATCCCAAACAAGGCCTTATTTTGTCCTTTTGAGATTTTTTGATTTTTTTTTTGTCCTTTTGTGCTTATTTAGCTCAAAAGGAAAATCAAACACCACCTAATGTCTCTCTTTTTTCTTATGAGTTTTAATTCGGACTCACACTGATGATCTGAATTAATTATATCGTAAGTTTCGTAATAATAAAAGTCATTCATGTAAAAAATCACATTCACGTAAAAAATCACTTCCATTAAAAAATTATAAACTTAAGAAAAAATTACATTTTGTTTTATAAAATAAATAACAAATGTGATTGTAAATTTAAATCATCTATTTTATAAAATAAAATATTTTTTGTTCCCGTGTTTATAATTTTTCAACGAAACTTATTTTTTGTATAGATGACTTTTATTACAAAACTTACGAGATAGATAATTCGGATCATCAAATGGATCCGAATTGAGGCTCACAAGAGGGATATGGAGAGGTATGGAAAGATGAAGGTATGGAGAGGAGACACTTAGGTCTCGTTTGGTAAGTGACTTTTTTAGCTAAAAAGTTAAAAAGTTATTAAAAAATCAAAAAGTCAATAACCCATACCAAAAAGTCAAAGATTCTCTGTTCTCTCTACTTTTTGCACATCTTTTCGTAAAAAGCTAAAAAATCATCCAAAACATACTAATTTTTTTTACATCACATTTTAGCTAAAAATCTAAAAAGTTACTAAAAAAGCCTGTTTCCAAATGAGGCATTACTCTCTGAACTAACAAACACTTTTATCACTTTTTGTCATATAATACATTTTAACAAGCAAATTTAACACCATTACTAGAGATGCTCTAAATAATCATGTTTTGTCATTTTATCATATATATTTTTTTTAATTACTATAAAAGCACATAACTTTTTATTATTAGATAGACGGAAAATTCTATTTTCATACACAAAGTTTCCTTACTCTACATACTTGATGAATTTTTTCAGAATTACAATTTTATCCTTTAACAAAATTATCATCTCACCCACCACCATCTCACTCACACTTCTCACAATTTCTCTATACACATCTCATCCATTACCATCTCACCAGCCACTCCACCGCATGCCATCGCCTCCCATGCCCAAACCTCAACCATACACAGCATTTTATTTCACTTTCCCCAACCCTTTCAGTCAAATCTCTCTCGACCTTCGCCTCCCATGCCCTCCCACGCAAGTAAGGTGGCGAAAAAGACTTGTGAAGGCAGTGGAGTGCAATAGAGACGAGGCCATCAAGGCAAAACAAATTGCTGAGAAGGAGTTTACGACAAAGGACATTTTGGCGGCAAATAAATTTGCTATAAAAACGCAGACACTAGACCCCAGTTTTGAAGGTATTCAGGAACCCTTGATGTGAATATTGTTGCAGAGAATAAAATAAATGGAGAAGAAGATCGGTATGAGATACTTAGTTTGAAAGTATTCACCCATCAAACCATTTCCAACAGCAACAGAACACGAATCATCAGGGTGCAAGCAAAAATGTACATACTATAGGAAGAAACAATTGAAGAAGAGGATGTGCACAAAGAAAGTAAGGGTATATTTGGAATGTGAAGTATGTGGACTGAGATAAAGAAGTAAAAATCAAATAACCAAATGTATGGATTGAGAAAAAATATATACAGAGATAGTTTGATGTGTGGAAATAGAATTACTCTAGATAGACTCTCTATCACCTTAAAAAGAAATGTTTGAGATCCTTCAAAAATTTCTACAATTCTGCCTATACATAATATGTTAGGATAGGTGTGAGCTTTTGATTTGTTATATACCCAAAGATTAAGGGTTCAATTCCCTTGCCACATTATTATAGATGAATTTATGAGTAAAATATGGGATAAATTACTAATAAGTCATAATAGTTGGACTTAATTCCCATAAAATCTTATTGAAAATAAATTTTAATAAAATCGTCGCTAAAAATAATTTTTTGTGACTATTTTTTTGCACATGTCGCTAAAAATTGACAATTAGTAATTTTTTTATCACGGTTTTTATAAATTGTCACTAAAATTTACAATTAGTGACTTTTTTTTATAACGAATTTTTCAAACTGTTGCTGAAAATTGAAAACTAGTAATGTTTTTTTGTAGCGATTTTTTTTTTTTAAACTGTTGCTAAAACTTAGAATTAGTGATTTTTTTGTGAATTTTTTTTTTTAAAATTGTTACTAAATATTAACAATTAGTGACTTTTTTTAATAGTATTTGATGAAAAACACTATTAATTATTATAAAGCCTATTAGATAATAAATTCACCTATTAGGATTTGTATGTAACTATCCCTAAAGTATGTGAGTCTATAGCATTACTACACCTTAAAATTCTAGAAAGATCAGATAATTGGTCCCATCACGTTTTAGGTCTATTTTGGAAAGTAGTTTAAAAGTTGATTTGTTGATTTTTCTTTTTTTTTTTTAATTTTGTTTGAAAAAACGTGCGAAAAAATAGAATAATGATGTGACTCAAAAAACTCAAAAAATCAAAAAACTATTTTTAACTGTATTGCCAACCATAGCCTTTGTTTGGGTAGTGAGTTGGCTTTTTAACTTTTTACCTATTTTAGCTTAGGTTAAAAAGTCTCCGTTTTTTGACTTTTGTGAGGGAAAAAGTTAAATAATTATAGTTTAGATATGACATTTTATCTTATTAACTTTTTAGCCAATTTTATTTTTTTGTGACTATTTTAATCCCGAACTCACGTGCCAAACATAGCCGTAGACTGAAGAATCTAAGAATTTCCAAGTTTGTGATTATGTTTCAATTTTTAAACAATAAATAATAATTCCAATCAAACAATCAAAGACAAACTGACACAATGATTTAACATGAAAAAATCATAATTGGAGTGTCTCCAATTGTGATAAAAAAATTACGGGCCAAAACCACAAAACAATCCACTAAGAAAACTAAAAGGAATTATACAAATGTACTATTTATTATCTAGTGAATTCACACTCGAATTGAACAGATCCCAATATGCCTCTTCTATTACCGTCTTTACCTCAGAATTGTCTTGTCTAAAGTTGAATCTACAACACTGATGTCGAATCCACGATAATGAGCTACTCCGAAATTCACCAAAGGTTCAGGCCTAAATTTTTCAAAATCTACCGAAAAATAACTCTCTCTTTTGTGAATAAACGAGAACAAACAAATCCTTGATGATGTTGATATGAAATTCACGAATCCAATAATCACTCTTAAATCATCAAGGAAATACTCATAAAACACCATCAAATATAAAACACATTATATATTGTTCCTCTCTGAAACTTTGGACGGCACAAATCCTAAAAAAGTGAACAACGCACCTTATAAAAAATAGGATTGCACAAACCCGCGCACATTTCACCACTCGAGAGGTAAAACTTTATTTCCAGAAGTTCAGGCGCTCTACAAAAATACTGGATGATCATTTTCCTCACTTGAGCGCACAAATAACCGCTTGAGCGCTCAATTCTCGTACTTAGTCAGTTTAATGGCAAACATGACAGGATTAAGATCACAAACTACTCTATATAAGTATAATTCGAATTGAATTCACATCTAAATATTTATAACCTTACTAAAACAAAAAATCAAATAAAATTACAATTAAAAAAATTTTGTCAAACAAAAAATTACTAATAACAAAAACTTAACATAAACCTTCATGATTGCCCTGGAATTTCTGCCCCATTGTTATCCTGTAGTTGCCCACGAGGACTAGTTCATAATGGCGCTGTTTGGGAAACCGTGGTTGAGGCTATTATAGCCTGATTTGAGTTATTAGCCAAAAAGCCTCCAAATCAAATTTTTTCAAAAAAAAAAAAAAAAAAAAAAAGGCTCAGCACCGGACAGTGTAGGCTGTGCCTACACTGTCACAGCCTCAAAAGTCATCATCAACGGCTAAATTACCATTTTACCCCTTTACATCAATTTAAAAAATTATAAGTTAGGGACAACTTTGTCATTTTAAATTCAAACATCATTTCAACACACTTTTCAATATAACAACTCAACTAAAAATTCATCTCATCTTTCCAAATACAAAAACTAAAATAACCTACTAAAATAATCAAAAGAGCAATGCTACGTCGCTCGAAAGAGCTCCCCCGAATCCCCCCTGAAACGAAAGCGACGTCGTTTTCGTCGTTTTGTTTTTTTTTTTTTTTCATTTCAAAAGAAGAAGAAGAAGAATTTCAGAAGAAGAAGAAGAAAATCAGAAAAAAGAAGGAAAAAAGGGAAGAAGAAGGAGGAAAAAAAGGAAGAAGAAGGAAGGAGAGAAGGACTGGGGGGGCCATCAACCAGGGTGGGGCGGAGGCGGAGGCGCGGTGACGATCGGACAATCGGGGACGACGATCGGTGGGACGACGATCCCCCTCCATTCCTCTTCCCCTCCTCTTTCTCCCTCTCTCCTCCTCTTCTCTTTCTCTCTTCTCTTTCTCTCCCTCTTCCTCTTCCTCTGCAGACTGAAAATGGAAGAAAAAAAAGAAAAAAAGAAAAGCCTAATGCCCAAAACGACGTCGTTTTGGGCATTAGGAGGATTAAGGGGGAAGGATTTTCGAGTTCTCAAACATTATTCTAATTAAAAAGCCGAAAAATCTCTAAAATAATCACTTCCCAAACGAGACCGACAACCCATCAGTAACCCGAAAACCTCACGTGTCCACACTACAACACTACCTCCTCAAAAAATAAAAATAAAAAATAGATGAGAAAGGTTAAAAATTTCAAAAAATTTATCAGAGCTGACATCATGTGCATTTTATATACATTTAACAAAATTTTTAAAATCTTTATACACATCAATCATTTATAATAATAAAAAAAACTAATAATAATATAATGGGTTAATTACATTAATAGTCCCTATAGTTTGAGATTTGTGTCACTTTAGTCCCTAATTTTTTAAATATGACACATTTGACTCTAAATTTTGAATCTTGTTCCAAATAAGGAGAATTGAAAATATCATTAGATTTTTTAAGGGTAAAATCGTCAATTTGATAAAATATAAGCTAATTTGACAAAAATAAATGTCAAAAAAATATTTTTAATTTTTTTAAAATTATTTTTGTCCACCAATGATAAAATTATATAAAATTAATAAAAATTACATGATTAATTTTTTAAAATTAATTTTACATGATTATCGTCCAAACACATAATAAAAATTAATTTGGTAAAAAAAATAAATGTCTAAAAGATTTATCAATTTTACATAATTTTATTTTTAGTAGGTAGAAATAATTTTTAAAAATTCAAAAATATTTGTTTGACATTTATTTTTATCAAATTAGTTTATATTTTATCAAATTGACAATTTTATCCTTAAAAAATCTAATTATATATTTAATTGTCCTTATTTGAAACAAGATTCAAAATTCAAGATCAAATGTGTCATAATTAAAAAGTCAAGGACCAAAGTAATACAATCCCCAAACTATAGTCCCTAATATAATATTCATATATATATATATATCACAAGCCAATGGAAGGTCCTTATATTTTGTATTTGTAATATAGTAATACAAACCATTCTGGTCTTCTCTTCCGTCTCTTCTCTCCCCACCGAATTGGCACCAAAAAAAAAAAAAAAAAAAATGCCAAGAAATGGCTCAGTCGAGGAATCGAAAGTACCGTTGCTGGACTATTCATCATCAAACACAGTCCGATCAACCCATGAAGAAGATGATCAAGATCTTGGTCTTACACAGAGGGTCTTGATTGAATCAAAGAAGCTATGGCACATAGTAGGCCCTTCCATGGTCAGCCGCATCGCCTCCTTCTCCATGTTCGTCATCACCCAATCTTTTGCCGGCCACCTCGGCGACCTTGAACTCGCTGCTATCTCCATTTCCTCCAATGTCATCCTCGGCTTCAACTTCGGCCTCTTGGTACTACTACTCAAAAATATGTTCAAAATTTGAAATATGTAAATCAAATTCATATACCAGTTATGATGGATGTAACATCAAATTTAATTTCTAAATTCTGAACATTTTTTAAAATTTTTCTAAATATAACATTTTCATTATTACTTTGCCTTCTTCTTCTTCTTCTTCCTTTTTTTTTTTTTTTTTTTTGCGGTTTTATTTTATGACGGAGAAGTCCACCTAGCCCATTCATTCAAATTCTGAATACATAGGTGCCGTTTGGTAACACTTACGTTTTCAGTTTTCTGTTTATATTTACAAAAATTTGAAAAACTCAAATAAAAACTTGTTTGGTAAAATTTTTGATTTATAAATCACTGATCTCAGTTTATAAATTTGGCTAAAAAATGAAAACACAAAAAAAGTGTTTCCATTTTGAGTTTTCAGTTTTTTTTTTTTTTATCACCCAATATTAGCCACCACCCGCCACCATTTTTCACCGCCGTCTTCCGCCCACCACCACCCACCACCCAGCACCACCTGCCGCCACCACTTACCACCCACCTGCCACCACCACCTCGCCACCACCACCACACCACCCACCACCACCTACCACCCACCTGCCACCCACTCGCCACTACCACCCACCCCTCGCCACCACCCACAACCACCCGCCATCTGCCACACCACCATCTGCCACCCATCTGCCACCACCACCACCTCCCCACTCGCTACCACCCACACACCCGCCACCACCACCCCACCCACCCACCCACCCACCCACCCGCCACCACCCACAACCACCCGCCATCCGCCACCACCACCTGTCGCTACCACCCACTACCCATCACCACCCACTTGCTACCACCCGTCACCTACCCGCTACCACCCCACCACCACCCATCTGCCACCACCACCCCGCCACCACTACCCACTCGCTACCACTCACCACCCGCCACCGTCACCCACCCACCTACCACTCACCCCGCTACCAGCCACCACCACCCGTCATCCGCCACCCACCCGCCACCACCACACACCACCACCACCCACTCGCTACTACCCCACCACTCGCGCACCGTCACCCACCCACCCACCAACCCACCACCAACCACCACCACCTGCCATCCGCCACCCATCTACCACCAACCACCTACCACCCGTCACCACCACCACCACTACCCACTCGCTACTACCCACCACCCGCCACCGTCACCCACTCACCCCGCCACCACCACCCGCCACCACCCCCCACCACCCGCCATCCGCCACTCACCTGCCACCACCACCCGCCAACCACAACCGCCACCACCCACTCACTGCCACCCGCCACCGTCACCGTCACCCACCCACCCACCTACCCACCCACACACCACCAGCTACCTACCACCCACCGTCACCAACATTTCACCACCGTCTTCCACCGCCACTTGCCACCATTTGCCATTTCTCACTCTTTTTTATATTTTTAAAATTTTTTAAACATTTTGTCAATTACCAACGTGTTTGTAGTTTATGTTTTTCTAAAAATAAACAAAAAATAAACAAAAACCAGTTTATAAAATTTTTGTAAATATAAACTGAAAACGTAAACGTTACCAAACACAACCCATAACATTTTTCTTACTACTCTCATCTTTTATCTTTATTTATTTTTAATTTTTAATTTTTTTTTTTTTTTTTTTTAGAGAACATACCCCGTCACTAAGTACAAAGAAGATTTGAAATATCGATAAATATGTGCTGAAATTTTAGACTTTCAGTATGCAGTTATGTATAAAACCATTGTACATGGTACAAAGTATGGCCCCGTTTGTTTGGGGTTATAGGAAGGGGATTGGGATTGATAGTGAGGTGAGACTATTATATGAGTATTTGTTTTGAGAGATGGGGAGGGGAACTACTAATACCTTGATATTAGTAAAGGCCTTGGAAGGGGGATTCATAGTGAGAAGGTAGAGATGGTATTAGAAAAATAGTGAGGGGATTAGAAATTTTTTTATTTTTTATATATTGGGAATTTTTTTAAAAATTTAATGTTTAATTTTTTAAATTTTTTTATTTCTTTTATTATTTTTTATAAAAATAATTTAACAATCCCTCACTACCAATCCACTCACTAACAATCCCCTCACTATTAATCCCCTCCATTCTATCTCTAAAAACAAACGGGTTCTATGATCCTTGTCTATTTTCTCAAAAGCATAAGCTTGATTCGGGTGTTGTATTGTATGTATTATTAACAGTTGGGGATGGCAAGTGCTTTAGAAACACTATGTGGGCAAGCATACGGAGCAAAGAAGTACCAAATGTTAGGGATATATATGCAGCGTTCATGGATAGTTCTCTTCATATGTGGTGTTATTCTTTTGCCATTCTACATCTTTGCCACTCCAATCTTGAAGTTATTGGGACAGCCTTCAGACATAGCAGAGCTATCAGGGGTTGTCTCTATTTGGATGATTCCACTTCACTTCGCCTTTGTGTTTCAGTTTCCTCTCCAGAGGTTCTTGCAGAGCCAGCTCAAGACCGCCGCCATTGCCTGGGTATCTGTGGCTGCTCTGGCTGTCCATTCCTTGGTTAGCTGGTGGTTTGTTTACAGGCTTAAGTTTGACCTCGTTGGGGTTGTTGTTACTTTGAATTTCTCTTGGTGGATTTCGGTGTTTGGACTGTTTGCTTACGTTGTTCTTGGTGGCTGTCCTCTTACTTGGACTGGCTTCTCCATTGAAGCCTTTTCGGGTCTTTGGGAGTTTGTCAAGCTCTCTGCTGCTTCTGGGGTCATGCTGTGGTACACTCTCTCTCTCTCTCTCTCTCTCTCTCTCTCTCTCTCTCTCTCTCTCTCAATAAGATTTCAACGCTCAATAAGATTTCAACGTTTTCACAAATGTGAGATAAATATTCGTAATGCGGTTCCTTTTAGTTGGATCCCTAATTTTTAGTTATGAGAAGTTATATCTTATACTTCAAATTAATTTGTAATGTAACTAATCATTAGTATGAAAAATCCATATAAACAAATCTGTGTTTGAAATTCAAATTAATTAAGAGGAGTTACAAACTTTATAACAATGTGATAGTTTTAAATTAATGAATTTAAATTATAAAGATATGTTTGGAATCTTATGAGGTCGAAATGAAAATCTCTAATTTTCTTATGTGGCAGAGAGGAAGACCACATTTGAGAGTGGAAGACCAATTAAATTTAGAATTATAAAGTGTAGATGACGAGACAGAATAATTATAGATTTTATATATGAGAAAGGTTAGAAATACAAAAAAAAATTATTAAAATTTTGTGTTACATGTGTGTGGATCACGTATAGATGTTAGTCTAACACTTACATAAAATATTTGACAAAAATTTTAGTAAATTTTTTAGACTCTCTAACATTTTCCTTCATATATTTGCTATTAAAAAATGTGACATACTGCAAATTTATGCGAACCACGTTAAAACACTGAATAGATGAGTGAGTGACATTTCAACTCAAATATTAATAGTAATTTGGTTTGGCGATTTTCATGGTTGTTGAACAGTTTGGAGAATTGGTACTACAGAGTACTGGTATTGATGACTGGAAACCTGCAGAATGCTGAAATTGCTGTGGATGCTTTGTCCATATGGTTAGCTACTTACTTGTTCATCATTACTCTTGTTTCTATAATCATTATTAACCAAAGTTCTGTTACAACTTTGATTACTATCTAATATGATTCCTTATATTATTATATTATCTAATATTCATACAATAACTAAAAATTACAGTGGATTATATCAGTATACTAATATAATATGAGAACTTGCATTAGATGGTGATATCATTGTTATATTTAATATTTTATTTTAGGGTTGTTTTGAAAAAATGATTAAAAGTTGACTTTTTATTTATTATTTTTTTAGCTTTTTTTGAAAAAAATGTATAAAAATTATGAGAGATGATTTGATTCAAAATGGGTTAAAAGTTAAAAGATGACTTTTAGTCATCTTTTCAAAATCAGCAATGCTAGGTATCACGAAAATTTTTTTATGAAAATAATCATGAAAGCTTTGTGACCCTTGGATTACACTTAGAATAAAGCACTACACACTAATCAAGAGAATCCAAGGATCATAAATCTTTCATGATCATTTTCATGAAAAAATTTTCATGATCCCTAACTTAAAAATAACCCTTATCATAATGACATGTAAAATAGTAAATAAATTTGACGTAAAAATTTAATCATTACAACATTACATTTTCATTAGTAACAAATTTATTGTTATTATTATTATTATTAGATGATGATGACTACACATTATAATAAACCAGTCACAAATTTTTGCAATACCAATTACAAAATTTTAAATATTTTGTTATTTTAATTTGTGGTGAAGTTATATATTTTGTTATTTATGTTATGAAATTTTATAAGAAAATTACAGATTTTTGTAGTAGGGTGCTTATGGTATGCATCCCTAAAGACCCTAAAGGGGTGCATACCATAGCATTTTCTTAAATTAAGATTTTGAAGACAAATTTAGAGACAAAAGACAAAATATTTTTATTACTGAAAGTATCATTATTATATTTTAGTAATGAAATAAAATATTTAGTGATGAATTATTATCCTTTTGCTATCAAATTTTTTATTTAAAAAATAAACCTTTTCAAACTAAATTATTTTGCCTAAAAGTATATATACTAGCGGCAGTTTAAAATTTTATTGATAAATGGTCTCTTTTTTATTTTTCAAGATAACCTTTTAACAATTATTTTCACGACGGTGGATCTCCAAATACTTTATGCAACAAAAATTTTACTTTTAAAGTTAAAAAAAAATTAACTCCCAAAACTTTTAATGCAGTGGCAGTTAATTTTTGTTTGATTTGATTTTTCATTATGTTGTTTGTCTTTTTTTTCAGCATGAATATTAACGCATGGGAGATGATGATTCCTCTTGCATTCTTTGCCGGAATTGGGTAAATCCTTTCTTATATAATTGCTGGAAATTCATAATTTAAATTTCACAATTCACTTATATTAATATAGTAGTATAATTGTGTCTTACATAATTAAGTTTAAGATAAATTAGAAGTTAATATATAATTTGTTGGGTTCTTTTAGGAGTGCATATCATATGCACCTCTATCACAAAATATGTAATTTTATCATAAAATTTCGTAATATTAACTATAATATACGTAATCTCGTCACAAATTGATGTAAAAAAAAATGCTATAACCAAATTACAAAATTTTAGACATTTTGTTACGTCAATTGTGATGATATTACGTATTTTGTGATTAATGTTACAAAATTTTATGATAAAATTATATATTTTATAGTAAGGTGATACAATATGCACCACTTTATCATTTTCCTAATTTGTCATGTCATTATAAATGTAATTTTAAAACTTAAATTGTGGGTCTTGGCCTCGTTTGGATAATAAACATTTTAATTAAAAGGTTAAAAAATTACTAAAAACAATTATAAAGTCCCAAAAAAATAATAATAATAATAATTCATACAAAAAAAATCAAATATTCATTCTCAATCATTCTACTTTTTACACTTTTTTTTATTAAAACGTTAAAAAAAAAAAAATTATTTCTAAACATATTAATTTTTTTATTTTCTATTTTAGTTAAAAAGTCAAAATTACCTGAAAAAGGGGAAGTTATTTGATAGATACCTCATGTGTGTTGTAATTGGTGAAAAAAAATAAAGTCTACAATTTTATATTAAGTGATTAAAAAATAACAAAAGACTCAAGAGTATAGTCATATGGTGGTCGCCACAAAATATTTTTTCCTGAGAAAGATATTTCTTATTGATTATGGTTTTCATGGCTCCACGTATTGTTCATTCCTCTACGCAACTCAAAACGATGAGAAATTCTAACATATACTTTTAATTTAAGGGTACCTATCATATGTCATTTTATAATTATATCACAATTATTCATAATAAAATTATAAAAATTCATAATTTCGTTTATTGTAAACTTTCAAACCTTTTTAATAGTTATAATATAATTAAAATATTTCTTATGGTATGCCTCTTCCTAACTAAGGCCTTGTTTGGCAATCTTGATTTTTGGTCAAAAAATAATATAAATTATTAAATCATTCTCACTAAAAAAAAACCCAATTCACAAAAAAAGAAAAAAAGAAAAAAAGAAAAAAAAATCATAATTAAGGAGTTTGTGTAGTGGTTGAATCCAAGATGGCCAATATTTATGAGGTATATGTTGAAAATTTATTTGAATTTCTTATAAAGTTATGTTTTATAAATCAAATTTTTATACAACATTCTCAGAAAGAGTTATATGACTCTAATCGTGACATTTCAAATCAAAACATTCTACATTTAAATTTAACAATTTTAAAAATATTATTATAATATCATTCTAAATAAATATCGTTTACAAGATAGTTTGAAGTATATTTTTTCTTCTTCATCTTTCCATATATTTTTTCTGTCTCAAAATATTAGTCTCTTATTTCATTTTTTATTGTCCCAAAATATTAGTCCCTTTTTCAAAAATCAAGTACAAAAATAATATAAATTTTCTATTTTGACATTCTTTTAAATTCATTAATAACATAAAAAGTACAATTATTATATTGATATTTCTAAAAAAATGTACTATTAAAGAGTAATTTTAAAAAATTATTATTTTTAAATGTAATAATTATACTATTAAAAAAAAAATGAATTCCCCAAAAATGAACTATTATTTTGGGACAATGAGAATATACATTAATGGTGTACAGAAATTAACATTAATGATATTGGTGTCGATGTGAGTGGTACCTACGCATGCTTGTCTTTGGTTATAGCTATGCAACTATTAATGGTGTTCAACAACCAAGTTGCTGGCGAAGAAGTAAGGTCCGTCATGTCAATCATTTAGGAAAAAGATTAAATCGATTTTATAATTATAATTTTTTAATTTTATTACGTTTGTCTTTAAAAAAAATAGATAATTTATTTTCAAAAATATATTTGTCAGAAATAAAGACGATAAATGAAAATTTTATGATTATCGGATCGAATTAAATTTTTTTATAAATAATATATATTGAGAGTTTTATAAAATGAAACATACCCCCTCAAGTTCTCTTAAATTGAAATGTAAACTTGAGAGGAACCTAACTCTATAAGGGCAAATTACAATATATCCCTTAAATTATTATTCATTTACACATTGTCTCTTTGAACTTTAAAACACAATACTTAACTAGCTTGAGCTATTATCATGTTACACTTAATATCTTTAGTTAGGATTCTCTCTCGAAATTTAAACGAAATCAGGTTATGTGTCACACTTAATAAATTTTTTTAGAATAAAAAAACAAAATATTGATTTTTTGAAGACAACAACATCCTTATCTAGTGATTCCATTTGCACTTTGAATTTTTTTTTTTGATCGGTAAAAGTTAGTGATTAGTTGTTAAATTAACACTTTGGCTCACTTATCTTAGTGACAAAATGAAAATGGAATAAAATTCAATAAATGTTTCATGTACTTTACATATGATATGATTTTGTGTAAATTTTTAACAGAATACTAATACAATTGATTAACTATAACCTGATAATATTTTAAGGTAGCTAACTATTGAATTTTGAAGTTCATGAGGTAAAATATAAACGGATTGTAATTTAAGAGAGTTTAATGTAATGTACCCATGTTATAATGGTCACAGTTATAACTTTTAAATCAATGTAATGATAAATTAAGAAATAATATTCACTTTATGAACATCCACAACGACATATAAAAATTTTAAGGACTAAATTTTTTGTTTTTAAAAGTGAAAATATTATTAAATAAACTATTAAGAGATCAATGTTAGTGGTCGTGTGAATCCTCCCAAAAATGTAGGAGATGATTCTTTTCAGTTGGATTTCTCAATTGGATGGTCTTGTTGGGGCTTTATAGGCCTATCATTCAGCCTACATCAATGATTTAAAACGTTTAATGTGTAGAGCTCGTCGAGTATTTCATTCATGTAAAAAATTATATTGATCGGATATCGATTCCATTTGATCAAATCATAATTGTATCAATAATTTATTTTTAAAATTATAGTTACCATTAACACAAATGTAATTTGATTAAGGGTTTATAGATATCCAATCAACATGATTTTTTATAAGGATAAGTATTAGATGAGCTCTGCCCATAGAAGCCTAATAGCACCCTTCAATCCTATATGAATTGGAGAGAAACTTTTTTTTTTTCCAAAAAAGCCATCATAAAAAAAAAGAAAAAAGAAAGAGTAATTCTACTTACACTACAAAATTGTCTCTTTATACTCTTAAAATATTAATATTTTATTTTATTTTTTTATAATTTTCATAATATTAGTTTTACCCTCATCCCTACCATTGACTCTTCTCCTTACCTCCAAACTTTTCAAACCCTAGTGTCTTCAACTCCACCCCATCACTACCACCTCCACCAGCCCACCATCGTCACTGCCAATCCGCCACCACTACGCCATCACTCTGGTTTGGTCTCGGTGCTTCGGGTCTCATAGCCTACTCCATTGACAGGCATAACCTTATCCTCCCAATGTTCAATACCCAAATCATATAAGAACAAAAATGTGAACAAATCATACAAGAAGGAAGAGAGAAAGAGAGGCAGAGCTATTGAACAAAGACATAAAGTTTTAACAATGCAAAACAAAAGCCTCAATTATTTTTAAGCAAATACATAAATGGAGTTGGTTTAATTTGTTTCAGAATTTAAATCAACACATCCTTTATATATAGAGAGAGAGAATGTAACAAAATGAACGTCAATGCCTTTGTTGGGAGATTAGCGTCGATTGAGGAGGAGTAGGGTTTCCCTTAAAATTACTAGTTTCTCAAATTCCTGCACATGCAGCTTCCAATGTTTGCACAGCACAATCACAACATCGAGCTCGAGGTTTGATTTTTCAGATGGGTATGAAAGCAATCAATCAACGCATTGTTATGACTTCGATAGTAGAATTCATCTGTTGAAGTTAATGGTATTTCGTGGTTTATTTGTGATTTCAAATAAGGTTATAATTTTTCTAATCAAAGAGTGTAATGGTGATGATGAGATTATGGAGTTAATGGATGCGATTACATGCGGAACCCTTGTTATAGCTCTCTTTTGATGTGTTTAGCTAAGTTGAGCAGGGTTCTTCGGCATTTTCGGTGTATCAAAGAATGGTAGATGATGGGTTTGTTCTTGGGGTTGTTGATTACGGTGGTGGGCCGGTGGAGGTGGTGGTGATGGGGTGGAGGTAAAGAAACTAGGGTTTGAAAGATTTGGGCGTAAGGAGAAATATCACCATCAAAGCAACTGTATGCCAGCTTATGCCAGCTTTATTGAATAATTCTTGAAACACTACCAAATCCAAAAGCATTGATGGAGTAGTATCACCATTTATTATCCTTGATAAAGGTTCAGTACTTGTCAGTTCCCCTTGTTTTCTGGTGCTTTAACCAAATGAAACTTCACCATTGGCCATCAAGAATAAAGATAGTAGGGATGAGGATATTATAAAAATTGTAAAAAAATAAAATAAAATTTTAATATTTTAAGGGTGTAAGGAGATACTTTTGTAGTGTAAGTGGAATCACTCAAAAAAAAAAAAAAAAAAAAAAAAAGATAATCTCAATGTGATACCAAAAATGCCCTCATGTGATTTTTTTTTTGATCGGCAAAGAGAAGCTTTATTGATGAACACAACGGAATACATCAATAAAGAGGAGCTTGGAGCTAAACGAAGCTCCAACCTCCTAGTTGGTGAGAAACCAACGCAAAGACAAAAAGAACAAAACAGAGCTACATCCAGCCAAAAAACAGAACAACACCCAGCAGAAAACGATCAACAGATAACACTTGGGACTCCTCTATACTGCCTGAGCCCAGCACAAAATTGAGCCCAACACAAAACGAAACAGCCTGCACATCTGCACTAAGGCAGACCTCTATACTGCCTGAGCCGGTTGCTAAGGAGACTTCAAGAGAGCAGCCTAATCTGGTATAGGTTTGAGACAAGATCATGGACTGAATAATCAACCTTGAAGGACCACTTCACCCACAATGCAATCTGCAGTTTCATCCTCTCACATAAACCTGCAAAATCTAGAGCAACCTCCTTAAATAGACATTAGTTTCTTAACTTCCAAACTGACCACAACACTAGTGCTGGAACTGCCTGCCAAGCTCTATCTACCCAAGACTTCGCATTACCCCCAGACCACCATTGGAGCAGACCCTCAACAGAACCAGGGATGACCAAATTCTGATCCCACCAGCTAGCCATAGTAACCCAGCACTTCCAAACCAGAGGGCAAAACAGCATCAAATGCTCCACAGAATCCTCCACAGATTGACAAAACACGCACTGGATCTGTATATTAGGAGGTAGAACCCCAATCCTTTGGAGGAAGGAAGATGTCTTAATCCGTCCTCTTCAAGCAAGCCAACAAAGAAACTGCATCTTTGGAGGTGCCAGACTTGCCCACATCCCAGTTGTCACCCTCATTCCAGGGCCTTTATTTACAACCCACAAACTCCAGACTGATGATACAGAGAACTTACCAAACTTTGATGTATGCCAAGAACAAGAGTCTTCAGCTTCCATTCTAAGAATAGGGGATGATTCTAGAAAGACAGACAACCTCTGCCGTTCCTCTTCCTCCCATGCCAACAGACTTCTTCTGAATTGGAGCTGCCACACCCCAAGGCTCTTCTTGGCACAAATTTGCTGTAAGGTTTCTTCCTTCTCAATGGATAGACTGAATAATCTGGGAAACTCCTCATTCAGACCTCTACCATTGAGCCAAGCATCTATCCAAAACTGAATCCTCCTCTCATTTCCCACAGATAGCTTTAAATTCTGGTTATAAAACTCACCCAAAGGCTGGTTAAGTGAAATGAGCTGCACTATATCCTTCCACACAGTAGACGCCTCATCTGTGTTGAACAAAGTTGGTACCCAACCTCCTCCGAAACGACGATACCTTGAGCATACTACTGATTTCCACAAGGCTTTATCCTCAGCATCAAATCTCCATCACTATTTTAACAACATACAATCATTCACCTCACCCAAATCTCTCACACCTAAACCCCCTTGATTTTTATTCTTAGTAACCTCAACCCAATTAACCGAGTGAACACTCCTCCCAGCCTTAGATCCACCTCACAAGAAATTGGATTGGATTTTAACTAGAGCTTTAACCACCCCTTTAGGCATATTGAAAATAGATAGAAAGAAAATAGGCAAATTAGATAGGACTGATTTAATTAATGTCAAACGCCCAACAAAAGACAGAAGCTTTCTCTTCCAAGAAGACAACCTCTTACTCACCTTATCCAGTATTGGGTTCCAAGTGCTCTTCCTCTTAGGATTGGCCCCTAGAGGCAGTCCTAAAAAGTTAAAAGGTAATTTCATCGATAGACAATTCAATTTTTGAGCTAAACCCACAATTGTATCTTCTTGGAAACCCACTCCGCATACAGCACTCTTATGGTAATTTATTTTTAATCCAGACATCACTTCAAAGCACCTCAACACCCTTTTAATGTTGAGCACCTCCTCTTGATCTCCTTCACAAAACACTATAGTGTCATCTGCAAACTGGAGATGAGAAATGCGCAAATCATTACCTCCAACTGAGGCTCCTCTGAACAAGCCCTTCTCTACTGCCCTTGCTAATAAAAGGTTGAGAGCTTCTGCTGCAATTATGAACAAAAAAGGTGAAAGGGGGTCACCCTGCCTTAGCCCCTTCTGTGGCTGGAATTCCTCTGTAGGTGAGCCATTAACCAACACAGAAACCTTGGCTGAAGAAATGCAATTCCTCATCCAAACTAACCATTTCTCACCAAAACCCAAAATTTTCATCATCGACCACAGAAATTCCCAATTGAGTGAGTCATAAGCTTTTTCAAAATCCAATTTTAGAATTATGCCTCTCTTTTTTGATCTTTTCCATGCATCTATAACTTTATTTGCTATTAGCACACCATCTAAAATTTGCCTACCACTCACAAAAGCAGACTGAACCTCATTAATCACAGATGGTAACACTCTCTTAAGCCTCCTTGAAAGCACTTTAGCTAAAATTTTATAGATAGAGTTCACCAAGCTGATAGGTTTGTAATCCCCAAAGCCTATGGGATTTTGCTTTTTAGGAATAAGAACTATGAAAGAGCTGTTTACCCCTTTAGATAGCTTGCCATTTTGGTGAAATTCATTCACCATACTAAAGATCTCCCCTTTCAATATAGGCCAACACCTCTGAATACAATTAAGGTTAAAACCATCTGGGCCTGGGGCTTTGTTCCCATCACAGTCCTACACTGCTTCCCATACTTCCTCTTCAGAGAAAACAGCTTCAGCATCCACAGAGTTAATAACAGCAAAAGGGCCAAGAATTTTTGGCCTAATTTTCCAATTCTCTGAGAACAGTTGACTGAAATGCCTAACCACTTCTTGCTTCACCTGATCCGAATCGTCCACACACCTTCCCTCCACTACAATAGAGTCAAGCAAATTCTTTCTTTGCCTTCTGCTAGCCATAATGTGAAAGTACCTAGTATTTTTATCACCGGAATGAGCCCATATCTGCTTAGATTTTTGATGCCATAGCCTTTCCTTACTTCTACTAAGCTGCCACACCTGGCTCCTAACTTCTCTTCTTCTCTTCAGTTCCAATTCCTGTAGGGATCTAGACTCTGCCTTCAAATCCCATTCATGAAGCTTCTCCTTTGCCTTCTTTAACTAAGTATCAATATTTCCAAACACATCCTTGTTCCACACCCTTAAGTGGCTCCTAAGCAAGTTCAGTTTTCTCATGACTCTAAACCCTGCCCACCCTTGAACTTGAGCTTCTTCCCACATCTTCTTCACTTCTGACATGAAGGATGGATGAGATAACTAGGCATTGATAAATTTAAAAGGCTTTGGTCCCTAATCCCTGTCATCTTCCTTTATCAGAATGGGGCAATGATCTGAGATTGACCTTGGAAGACCCCATTGCTTAAAGGAAATTTTTTCCATCCACTTAACATGTAACAAAAATCTATCAATCCTACTCCACCTGTTCCCATCCATAGCACTACACCAAGTATACTGCCTGCCCAGTAGTGGCATATCAGTTAATTCCAATTTTTCCACAAATTCATTGAGATCCTTCATCCCCTTATCTCTAGATAAGCATCCCTTCCTTTCACCCATATATCTAATCTCATTGAAATCCCCTCCCATACACTACGGGTTTGGAAAATGTTGATGGATGCTCACTAGAGATTCTCATAACTGTCTCCTCCCAAGAACCTCATCAGGAGCATAGATATTCACCAGAGTACACTGAAAAGAAGTAAAAGAGATACTTGATAAAATGATGAAATTTTTACCACTGTAGTAGCTCTTAAGCTCAAAGATTGAAGGCCTCCATATACACAAAAGACCTCCAGCACTACCCACTGAATCCACCACCATAAATTCCACTTCTTCATATGGCCAAATTGACTTTACAAAATGATCCTCCATATTGCTTCTTTTTGTCTCCTGAAGAAAGAGCACATCTATATCTCTCTCCCTCACCAATCTTTTTATCTTTTCCCTCTTTTCTAGCCTTCCTAGCCCTCTAACATTCCAAGATAAAATCTTCATTTAAACACACTATAAACACCCAATCCCCTCCGGATAGCCATCTAAGCTCCGGTTGCCCTTTCTCCTCCTCTAATTTTGCTCAAATCCTTCTCTTCCAGCTCCACAATTCTGCTCACTACCTCTTCCTCTTTGCCTTGGTAGTCCATACCCAGCTCGGTGCCTATTCTTACAGTTGCCAGAGTCTCCTTAAACAACAGCCTCCTTCTGTTCGCTGCTTGGCTCTGAGAAGAAGAAGTCTTTTGGGAAGCTGCTGCTTCGGCAGAAGCTCTGAAGATATCTCCCCGTTGAAAGCCCAGTCTGCTAAATACCCCTCTCCTTCGATCTATGCCTTTTTTACATGACTTATCCTTTCTCTGTATTGCTCATTCCCTTGCAATACTCCCAGCTGCAGTCCGTTGGACCCTAATTATTTGATTTGTTTGGGCTTCATCTAGCCTACCTAAAATCTGGGCCAAGTTTTCACTTAGTTCCGACCCCAAATCTTGAAGTAGTCCACTAGGCTCAGCCCCCTTCTGCACTCTCTCAATTAAAACTTCCAAATTAATACTGGGCCTTGCCTCTGCTGGCCCACTCAGCTCCCTAAAGAGACCCGTGCTACACAAAGCCTCATCTTTAATTTGAACTCCACTCATGATGACCTGGTGGGAGTTGACATCTTGCCCCGCCCATCTCACCTTGGAACATGCACCTTCATGGTCATTTCCCATGCTCCACCCTACTTCAACCACTACATTTGCAAGCTTCCCATCATTATCCCTACCCTGCACCTCTGAGCTGCCCATCACTGTCTCCATTACTCTAGTAGCCGCCTCCAGTCCTACACTCACCAACCCCTCCCTTCCGCAAACGTTACCTTTACACTCTTGCATGTTCCTCCATTGCCAGACAACTGGTCTACCACTTCTTTGCCGTTGAAATGGAAGCAACCTTGATCTTTACCTCTACTCTCAGAAGGACTTGGAAATAAACATTTGGGCATCTCATCGCAGACTCTAACCAGAATATGACTACCTTTGTGCTGTAGAAAAATTGTTGTATTGATCCACTCCATACATCTCGTAATCACTCTCACTCTAGTCTGTTGAAAAGTTATAGGATTATTGAAGTCCTCTTCATATTGAACAACCATCCCCCAATTACTACCTATGCTGCGAACTATCGTGATGCTCCATAAGTTAATGGGAATGCCAAAACAGTACAGCCAGACGCACCTCTCTTGCTGTAAGAACTGGCATTTGTCCCATTCATTGATTGATTCACACCACTACTTTCCCCAACCCTGCAGCTCTCTCTTACCTTCCTGCATTTGCTGTTCAGTGGGAAAAGTTAATAAGACTAATTTGCCTCCCCCCTCTCTTGCAACTACATCCTTCATTCCTCTATATCTCATTTCCTCTCTAAATACCTTGAAGGCTAAGAAACTGCTCAACTGAACTACTAAACTTTCACTCCCCACCCATTCCCTTCCTGAAAAGCTTTTAACACTACCCTATCCGCATCCCTGACTTCATCACTTAGTAATGCCTCTGCATAGGATTTCTGGACTCCCTTACCTTTCCACTGCTTTGATTGCACTCACCGATTCTCTACTTGGCCTTCATCACCTCTCCTCAGCTCCCTAGGCTTCTGTTGCCCCACTGACTGAGGCTTTTGATACTCAGCACACTTAACCCTCAGAGCCTTGTTTCCACACCACACGTCATCTGCCTTTTGTATCGCCACCTGTGCAGCTACCTCACAGTCGTATCTAACTAACCCAAATCTGGAATTTGAAGCTTTCCTCCTCTTCCCAGGGATGAGCACATCTTTGACTAGACCAAACTTTCGAAAAAGATTGAACAAACCTTGAGGATCCATTGATTCAAGAATGTTATCCACGAAAATTGTGATCAAGACTCCCTCCGTTGACTCTCCACATTGATTTCCCACTCTTCTTCTGCGTACCACTGGGTTCCAGCCCCCCCGATCCATCACTCCTTAAAGTATACAGTTAGTTGATGCACAATTTTGTTACTAAACTATTTTTAAATCTTGTACCTTATTGTACTAATTATTGTAACATAATTGAAAAATCTTACAACATTAATATTGAGAGAAATATAGAAAGGAATAGTCTTCCACTTACTTTCTTGCAATAGCACTACATATTTAAAAAGAATTATCAAAAAAATAAATCAATAAATTAGATTAATTATAAATATAATTTATATTTCAATAACTTCAAATTTACACTTTACCAAAAGTAATTTAGCCTGCGTTTGGTTATATTTTGTAAATGTGATTTGAGAGTATGTGTTATATTTTGAGTTTGTATGTTGTAGAATTATGATTTGAGTGTAGAAAATTTGTTTGGTAAAGAGTTTTGAAAATAATTTTGGAAAAGAGGTTTGATTTGAGTGGGGAATTGTTGATGTGACATTTGATATGTGATACAAAAATTTACAACTCATAACTAAACATACAACTCAAAATTATTTTAAAGTATATAAAAAAATTTAAAAAATTTCAGAAAATATTTTTCCCGATTATATAAATCAATTGCAAAAAAAAAAAAAAAAAATTCACTGTTTCGGACAGCCGGCCGGTCAACTGGCCGGACGTCCCGTTCCCTCAAACGCGCCCTCTGCAACAAACAGAATGTTTTGACATATACACAGAGCTTCCGACAGAGTTTTGGAAAATTAATTCCAAAACTCTTACCAAACATCATGCTCAAACTCAAGTGTTGAAAACTATTTTCAGAGCACAAACAAACAGAGTATTTTCTTGTATTGCTTTTTACTTACTACCAAAAGTGTTCAAAGATTCTCTCCTCCACCAACAGTCATGCTCAATGTGTACCAGTCTCACTTTTTTAATAAAATAAATAAATAATCACAAAATATAAATTTGAAACTAGATTTCTTCCAACCATTATATATATATTTATATATATTTATGACCACTTTTTAGTGGTTTGTAAGATTAGTAATCTTATCACGAAAAAAAATTCTTAAAAAAATTTAGGGTAAAATATATTAACTTCTTTTGAGATTTATCTTAATTACAATTACCACTCTTGTAGTTTTAAAAATTACACTGATCTCCCATACTTTTGAAAATAATACACAGATTCATCCTTCCTGTTAAAAGAGCATAAACGACGTTAACTTGATAGCCGAATTAACCATAATACCCTTAATCACATTGTGAAAAGACACAACTGACCCTTCTCTATTTTCATTTTCTCCATCTTCACGAACCCTTCTCCCAACACCTCAATGGCAGAAACCATCCCTGCAATTTCACCTAAAGAAAACCCATTTCCATTTACAAACCTAGAATCAAGATTATGGCAAGAATTCCCATCAGTCTTGCCTGAACTCTTTGATCTAATTCTAGTAGGAATTGAATATTTGTCATTGAATTCCTTTGTCCGAAACCTAAGAGGTACCAAATCTTGATCAATTAGGGCTTTTATGTAAAAGCAACTATCTGAATCAAAATTAGGTTCAAAATTCCCATGAATCTTCTCAAATTTCTTGCTTCTAATTAGGCCTTGAAAATCAGTATATCATTATCAACAAAAACTACAAATATATATATATAAATAAAAAATAAAAAATTATATAACTGAAAAATCCACACCAAAATCCTCTGAAATTCAGTTATACCACAACAAAATCCACATCATTCATTGCCAATCTCTCCGCTTAGGGTTTCATTTTCTTTAAACAATGCACCAAGCCTAATCAATCTCTACACACACACACTCTCTCTCTCTCTCTCTCTCTCTCTCTCTCTCTCTCTCTCTGACACATTTGTACTCTCCGACGATGTCGACAGCGAGACCATCTCATTCTTCGACTGAGAACAATATAAAAACTGCATTGATGCGATGCCGTTTCTCATGGACCAGATCCTCTGCGGCACGACGCGGCTCGGTTCCTTCGTTGCGCCACCAACCGGAGAATGATGCGCGAGCCGTTGATGTGGGTGTGCAAGTCGGCGATGAAGCAGATCGAGGATAGGCAGAGTGATTGGGCGTATTCATTGCACAATTATAATTCTCAATCTCGTATAAAGCCAGGAGTTGATTAATCTGAGATGTGAGAGAGAGAGAGAGAGAGAGAGAGAGAGAGAGAGAGAGAGAGAGAGAGAACACAGAGAGATGAAAGAGAAATAGTGAGAGGGAGAGATGTAGAGGACAGAGAGATGGAATGGCTAGGTTTTGATATGTATGTGTTAATATATATATACATAATATATGGATAAATTACACTTACCTCCCTGAAGGGTAGTATTGAAATTTAAAGAATAATTATGGATGACATTAGCAAAATCTAATTGAATTTGGATGAAGGGGTAATAAAAAGGGGCCTTTGCATATTAGTTTTAAAAGTAAGGAAGGTCTATGTTATTTTTGAAACCATAATGGAGGTACTTGTAATTAAAGCAAACCTTAGGGGAGTCAGTGTAATTTACCCAAAAATTTAAAGTCTTTGGTAGTTAGTTGACCAGTTGATTTTAAATTTTTTTTTCCAGTTATTCGATCACTATTTAAAAAACAAACAAAAAAAGTCAAAATATTTTTTTATTATAAACATTTTTGTTGTAAGATTATTCAGTTTTCTCTCTATTACTGTTATCTAGGAGAAATTATTAGTTGGTCCTGGAACGTCACGTGGCATATTCCAGATCAATCACAATTCATCATGTTTCTTATGTTCTTCAATCATTTAACACAAATTCATGAATCTCATTATTTTTACTAATCATAATATCATTGGAACATCACATATAATGATATCTTGAAACCAACTAATAACTTCTTGTAATCTAGAGATGTGGTTTCAAGAAGCCAATCCAACTTCTTTTTTTAGCTTCGTTTGGGATACACATTTGGGCCAAAATAGTCATATAGGACAAAATAAGTTATTTTAGCCAAATAGAACAAAATGTCACATCTAACCCATAATGATTTTATTTTTTTTCTCACAAAAGTCATAAAAGCCAAAAAGTCTATCCCAAACGAAATTTTTTAACCCAAGACTAAAATAGTCAAAAAATTAAAAAGTTAAAAAATTAACCCACTTCCCAAACAAATTTTGGATTGTCTACATTAATGGTCATAACTCTAGAAGATGGTACACTCAACTAATTTTGACCAAAAAACAAAAAAATAAAAAAATACATACATACATACATGCATGCATACATACATACATACTATAAAGGAAAGTGATTGAGACCTCCTCCAATCACCACCCCCACCACCCCGACACACACGTGGGGCAGGTGATTGGAAGAGAAAAAAAAAGAAAAAAAAAAAAAAAAGAAAAAAAAAACTGGCCAATCAGAGAGAGAGGAGGTCGTGGGGATGCCCCTTGTGGGGTCCAAGTCATTTTCCATACTATAAAACATAAGAAAAATATTTGGGACCCCCACAAAGGAAGACCCCCATGACCCCCACTAATGTATTGACCATTAATGTGTTTAAATTTTTTTTTCCCATCTCTGACAGTGGCATGAATAGTCCAAATTATTTTGAGAGTTGTGGGAGTTGTGTTTTGTGGAGATCTCTATCATTATTGAAAACATAATTTCACACAAAAGGGGAGATGGTGTGACATAGTTATTTTTAATTTATGAATTGACGCAATTTGTTTTTTTTTTTTTAAAGAGGGTAAAAATGACTCGCGACCCATGGGTGGCTCGAAGTTTGCCTGTGGCCCCGGGTGGGTCTGGCTCGTTTAGGTCCATTTGGACCTGGGCCCGAGCCCAGCCCAAGCCCAAGCCCCTGGCCTGGGCTATCATTTTGAAGCCCGACTCGGCCCGCGTAAGGTCCACTCAAGGCGCCCTAAGGCCCAGTGTCTTTTTTAATAGAAAATAATAAAATTTTGATAGAAAAAATTAAAGAAATAAAAAAAAATGGTTAGGCCAGTCCAAGCCCGAGGCTAGGCCTAGGCCTATTAGGCCCGCCCCACCCGAGGCCCAAATACCCATGGGCCTGGTCCTGGGCCTAATTTTTTAGCCCGTGGCCCGGTCTGACCTGAATTTTGACAAGAGCTTGCTAGGCCTAACATGGGTCGGGCCAGATTTACGCCCTAAGAGGCTCTCAATCAACCATTTTCAAAAATTTATTTCAGTTTTTTTTTTAAATTTTTTTATAAATTAAAAAATAATATAGTTAAAGAAATAAGTAAAGAAAAAATACATTTTTTTAATATAATTTTATGGAAAAATTACAAATCAGAGTTGTTTTCAAAAAAGATTCACAAATTTATGAAAATATTTATAATTTTAATTATTAAAGTTGGTATGATTTCCCACTTATTTGATTTTTTTTTTGAAAAACTATACTGCTATGCAATTTTTCCAAATTTTATCTTTTGAGATACTAAAAATAATTTTTGAAAAATTTAAAATATCTTCTTAATATTTATTTTTATCAAACTAATTTCTATTTTTTTTAAAAAAAAAAATCTGAAAATTTTCTCTAAAAACAAACCAAACAAGGCCTATCTATTCTAATTAAAAAATGATACACAAGCCTTTTTTTTTTTTTCAAAAAGATTTTTAGTGATGTGTAATAAAGATGATTGGTTGGTAATTGAAAAAGATATAGGAAAGATAATTGCCTTAAATATTATAATAATTTGCCACAAATTGAATTTGAAAAATATTGTTTAGTTTTGATTTTCAAAATTCACTTTTTAGAAAAATTATACATTTTTGTTTTCTGTATTTTTTGTTTTCACTAATTTTTTTAATATTTTAAGATTTTTTTTTAACTTTTTAGACACACCTAACATAAATATACTTAAAAAGTATAATATTTGTGATTTTTAAAAAAAAAAATACTATATGCCAAAAATATAAAAAAAATTACAAAAAATCAGTACATTTTTTATATTTTTGTGTATTTATTAATTTTTTAAAATAATTTTTCACAAATATTTTACTTTTTAAAAAAGTAAAAAAACTTAAAATATTCACTAAAAATAAAAAAATATGAAAAATAAAAAATTCAATGTAAAAAAAAATTAAATTTAGAATTTTTTATAAATATATAGTATATATTTTTTAATTATCACTTATTAGTAATTTTTTTCTTTCTAAAATCATTTGACCGAAATTTTGTGTGACATTATTTTTGTTGTACTTTCAAATTAAATGAAAAATTATAATTAATTTTCATCTTCTAATTTATGAAAAATGAAACTGTACTATAAAGTTGCTTACTATATAAGGAGTATTAGGGAGCATAAAATGAATAAGGCCACGTTTGGGAAGATTAAATAAGTGTACTTTTTAACTTTTTATGAAATATGGGTTGGATTTAGGTTGGGTTTGAAGTGATGTGTTAGAGAGGTAATGTGACTTAAATAAGATGATGTGACTTAAATAAGATAGTAACTTTTTGACTTTTTAAATTTTTTGAAGAATGTCAAACTTAGGCCAAGTTTGGCTAACCTAAAAAAGTGCACTTATTTTATCTTTTTATCTTTTTTGGGTCACATCAATCAACATCTCCTCTCTACTTTTTCTACACATAATATAATAAAAGTCAAAAAGTGCACTTATTTAGTCTTCCCTAGTTTGGGAAGATTGAAAAAAGACAAAAAGTCAAAAAGTCACTATCCTATTTAAGTCACATCATCTTATTTAAGTCACATCACCTCTCTAACACATCACTTCAAACTCAACCCAAACCCAACCCATATTTCATAAAAAGTCAAAAAGTGCACTTATTCCCTGTGAAGCTACCAAGGTAGTATGACTGAAAAAGTTGTCCATAATTAGCCTTTGCTAGTCTGACTTTGCTAATTTTTCAGGACGGACTAAAAAGTAGAAAAGTTTTTGCTGAAAAGTTTTTATAATTTTAATGGACAAAACACTAAAGATGAAATTTCAAAAAGAAAAAGAAAATAGGGTTTGGTTATGGTGTGCAACTTACACCTTACACCTTACACTTATACCTTTTGTGAAAAATTAAACCTTATACTTATACTTTTTTTGAGGTTGCACATCATATGCAACCCACTTACACCTTACACCTTACACTTACACCTTACACTTATACTTACACCTTACACTTACATTTTTTGTGTAAGTGGCACATGGTGTGCAATTGCACACTTAAGAAAACTCCAAGAAAATAAGAACCAACTTAAAATTTGGGAGAGAAATTGCATTCAGCTTGCTTGTTTTAATTTTTCAAAAAATACTTTTCAAAAAATTCTATTTTCTTATTTTTCGTATTTTTTTGTTTTTATTGAATTTTTTAAAATATTTTAAGCAATATTTTTACTTTTTAGACACATATAACATAAATACACCTAAAAAGTAAAAAAAATATAAAAAAAATCTTTTAAAAATTCACTAAATACCAAAAATACAAAAAAATACAAGAATTCAGTACATTTTTTGTATTTTTATGTATTTATTAATTTTTTAAAATACTTTTTCATAAATTTTTTACTTTTTAGATACATCTAACTAAGGTGCATCTAAAAACATAAAAAAAATGTTGAAAATTTAAAAAATATTCACTAAAAACAAAAGAATACGAAAACCAAAAAACTCAATTTTCAAAAAACTTAATCCAAAAAACTCAAACCAAACACATTGATTCGTGTTGTACTTAAAAACATTCTATACTCACAGCACTTGGTTTAATCAAGGACTTAAATTTCTTGAATAGTTTGATTTTTATATGTTAAGTTCATTTTTTATTTAGTTTTTCCGTTTCAATTAGAAGTTAAAATTAACAATTTTGGAATATTTCTTAGTATCTTACAGTGTATATGCAGAAAAAGTTAATGAAAATTTGAATAGAATAACCAAATTGAAATTAGATTTAAAGTTTAGGAATCAAACTGTTCAATTTAAAATAATGGAGACCAAAATGAAATTTGAATTAAATTATAAAAATAAAAAGTATAGTTTATCCATTAATCAATAAATCTAAGTGCATAGATTCAAACACAAATGTGTCACAAAGGATAGATTTCATAAGATTATAGTTCTTATAAAACATTTGTATCTCATACTGTTTGATTGAATTTGTAATCGTAAAGGAGACTTATGTATAAGTTATAATAGGTGGACTTATTGTCTAATAGGTTTTATAATAATTAATGGATTTTTTCATCAAACACTATTAAAAAACGTCACAAATTGTTAATTTTCAGCGACAGTTTGATAATTGTCACAAAAATATCATTAATTATAAGTTTTAACGCTAGTTTAAAAAAATCGTCACAAAAAAAGTCACTAAATTTAAATTTCAGAGATAGTTTGAAAAATTTATCACAAAAAAGTCCTTAATTGTAAATTTTATGGACAATTTATAAAAATCGTCAAAAAAAAAAAAATGTGGCAGTTATCCTATATTCTTTTGCATTGTTATTATAGAAAGTACTGTATGATCGATCTGATTTAGCTCTGGTTTTGCATGAATGATATAATATAGAGTGAGGGTTGCTAACGAGCTCGGAGCAGGCAATGCGAAAGGCGCGAAATTTGCAACGATAGTTGCAGTGATGACATCTTTAGCGATTGGTCTCTTCTTCTGGTTGTTGATTCTCATTTTTCACAATGAGATTGCCCTAATATTCACTTCCAGCAAACCTGTCCTTGAAGCTGTAGACAAGCTTTCTATGCTTTTAGCCTTTACTCTTCTCCTCAATAGTGTCCAACCAGTTCTCTCTGGTAAGTCCCTGCTTCTTCATTTGTATAATTTCTTTTGGGTTAATTACACTTTACACATCTACCGTTTATTTTTAATCCATATATGCTAATCTATTATTTTTCAATTATAACAATTAATCTCATACTTGTTGCCTTTTTGTGAGCTGTTATTGTATGACTGATGAAAATGGTCATGCGGTGTTGCGCTTATAAAAATGCCACATGGACATTTTCAGGCCATAAATCAAGGACTCGTAGAAGGTTAACATTAAAATTCCTCATAAATATAGGAAATTGATTGATATAATTGAAAAATGACACTAATATGAGATTTTAAGATAAAGTACCAAAAATGTGCGTCTCTATCTAACTTACTAAGATGGTTACTTTTTTTAATAAGCAGAATCTAATAAGAAAAGTTGGTATAAAAATATAAAAATTCAGTCTATCATATATATAGTATTACTTTGTTATGTGAATCTATGTAGAAGTAGAAATTAAAAAAAATAAAAACCAGTGAAATTTATCTGGTGAAATATAAATTTCCCCATTCCCATTTATAATTTCTATTTTAATTACCAAAATTGGTTTTCGTTTATTCTTTTTTAATGAATGATAGGGGTGGCGGTTGGATCGGGATGGCAATCGTATGTTGCATACATTAACTTAGGTTGTTACTATCTGCTTGGAGTGCCCCTTGGCTTTGTAATGGGATGGGTTTTTAACCAAGGAGTCATGGTACGTATTTGTGTTCCCTCGTCTTTCTTCCTCTCCATTTTTCATTTCGTTTATTGATATACACATTCTTGTTCATTTATTTATTTTTACCGCCATTGATTTATTTAACTACTTTTAATTTTCTTCTTCTTCTTCTTCTTCTTCTTCTTCTTTTTTTATTTTTTTATTTTTTTTATTTTTTATTTTTTTCCATTTAGTATTTAGGCAATTTTGCACCATACATGTAATAATTGTTGGACTTCGGTCACAATATTGTTATGAATTATGATTATTGGCTAACAATTTTAAGAAAATTTGCTGACTAATGATGAAATTAACATAAATAGGGTATATGGGCTGGAATGATTTTTGGTGGAACTGCAGTTCAAACTGTGATATTGGGCATCATTACTATCAGATGTGACTGGGAAAAAGAGGTAAGGACCTATTTTTAAGGGTGGATATATATTTGTGATATTGTTACAAATAATATTAAATAATTTTTGAAGATGAACTAGTGTTCAATATTACTGATGACACCAACGCCCATGGTTCGCTGTATCTTGTATCGGGCATTGGTATCGACCGCGGAGTATTAGGTCAAGTTTGGTTACCCAAAATAAGTACATATTTTTTATCTTTTTATCTTTTTTTCATCACATCACATCACCTTTCTAATTTTCTGCACATTTTTTCGTAAAAAGACAAAAAGTACACTTATTTAGGTCATCCCAAACAACCCCATATTATCGATAGTATCAGTCGGTATATATTAAGAATCAGGTGTCGTTGTCGTGAAACTTTTTAACCAATTTTCAGCAACTTCTTTCCTTTCGTGGTGAGTACCGGCTTGTCACGGTTTGTATAACAGTTACATCCCATTACGTAATGGGAACTGGCTAGTTCGCCGAAGATTTTCGTTCATATCGATATACAGGTGAATATCTATAACGGGACTGAAAAATCTAGAAATCTCCTAAATATTGATTTGTGATTATGCACCAATTTTACCGAATAAATAGCAATCCCAATCAAACAATTAGAGACAAATCAACACAACGATTTAACGTGAAAAAATCACAATTGGAGCGCCTTCAATTGTGATAAAAAATCACGAGCAAAAGCCACAAAACAATCTACTAAGAAGATATAAAGGAATTACATAAGTGTACTCTCAATTACCTAGCGAATCCACACCCGAATCAAACTAACCCTTATGTACCTCTTCCAGCCCCGTTTTCACCTCAGAATTGTCTTGCCCAACGTTGAATCCACAACACCGATGTCAAATCACGACGATAAGCCACTTCGGAGTTCACCAAAAGCTTTAGGCCTGAATTTCACGGAATCCACCGAAGAATAACACTCTCTTTTGTATTGAACAAAACAAACAATCTTTTGATATATACTTTTCAAACCAGATTTAAACTCAAACGAACATCAAAGAAACTAGCAAAGAAGCTCTAGATATAAACCCTAATATCCAAGAAGAAGATCTGGAAATTGTAACCCTAAAAACGGATAAAACCACATGTTTATAGAAAATTGATCCGCGATCTTCGCTCGAATGCAAGAATGGCCGCTCGAGCAGACTGACGCTTGAGCGCAGGAAGTTCCACTCGAGTGCAAAAACACAACTTCTAGTGTTTTTGCAGACAGTTCAAACTTCTGGAACTAAAGATTCTTCGCTCAAGTGCACAAATGGCCGCTCAAGCAGACAAGCAATTTCAACTACATTTTTGCTTTTTGTTTCGAGGGCGCTGCCCCTCGACCTCGCCTGGGCACTACTCCCTGGACCCCCGCGAATTGATCGGGTAGCTTGATCCCTGACATAGTCAGCGAAGTGACAATCATGCAAGAATTAATTTTTGAAACATCTCCGCAAGACACAATTTGGGTTGAATTCGCATCTAAAAACTCATAGCCTCATTGAAATAAAAGTTGAACAAAATTACAACTGAAAGGTATCTTATTAAACGGGATTGCCAAGAATAAAAACCTAACAATCTCCTCCTTTGGCAATGCTGTGACAAAACACACCTAACAAATAAAATCTTAATCACTCCAATCCATTACAGCCAACAAAAACAAACTTCTTTCTCAAGGTCATGATCTGCAAAACAGTTATTAGTGCCACAATCTCCAAAACAACTATTAGTACTACAAGAGTATATGACAAAGTAATAGACATATGACAAGATTATCTTGAAGTACGAGATGGAAATATGAATAGATATAAATTGGAGATTTTATGTAGCAAGAAAACATGAACTTTTACTCATGCACCCGACACATGGCATGAATACATAAAATACTAAGACACATGCACCCGACAATATTTCTCTCCTTTTTTGTCACGAATTGACAAAGGAAGCTCAAACAACGAAAGCAAGAAATAAGCAATTAAACAAGCAGGGCCAAGATAATGGAAAAATTAATAACCTACGAGAAATAAGCAATAAACAAGCAGTGGATAGCAACACACAAACCAACTAATGCCAAACTCCCTTACCAAACCAATCAAAGATAAACCAAACTCCCCTTCACTAAAAGCAACCACAAACACTGAAAACAGTGAACAAGAAGAAAACGACAAAATAATATGGTGGAGCAAGTAAGGAATTTCAGATTTGTACCTTAAAATACACAAGATTATCCAAGAAGCACAATTACTTGAAAACACAATGTGCATAGCCTCTAGAAGATTCCTCATAAAAGAAAGTGATGCGTTATTTGAAAAGCATAGATCCCATGATAAAAGTGTGTGTGTGACTCTTAGAGTTCGACAAACACAAGATTCAAATCCTATTAGTGATTTGAAAGTTGGACCTCCGGCAAGATAATCTAAGCACAACAAAGGAAAGTCAAACCACTAAGAATCAATGGGTATTTGTTGAGTAAAGGCGGATGCTCCCCCTCAATCAATGAATCTTTTCTTTTTCTTTGTTTTCTTTATTTCTTTTGCACATTTTTTCTTTCTTTTGCCCACTTTATTCTTTCTTTTGCACACTCATTGGTGGCTGACACGCTCAAGAGTATGGAAACTGAACCAGAGAAGCATGGATATAATAAGGATAGCCTGGTTGATGACTTTGAGGTATCCTTTTCCTCACGCCTTAAATGCAAAGAACTGAGGGGAAAGCCATGGAGCTGCAGAAAGATTAATGGTAGTTAAGAGACTCAATATCACCCATGATCTGCTAGTATAGGTCAAATCCTCTAGAAAAGCAATAGACACACTACTAGAAGTCCATAGAGAAAATTGATCACAAAGGCGGAAGATTCCGATATGTGCTAATTCAAAAGTGTGTATAGAATGAGACATGCTAATCAAAATACACACACTCCAAAATGAGTAATGACCACAGAAAGTACACACATATTAACATGTAATGGATATTCTCATTAATACCAATATGTACCAAGTACTTCTCAAAAATTTCAAGCTTGCTAAGAAATTTTTTTTGGATTTTTATTTATTTATTTATTTTTAAAAAACAAAGCAAGACAGAAAAACGAACAGGCATTCCTTCGGTTAAACACTCAAAACTTCAAAGGCTCATATCTAGCTTTGAAAACCTTCCAATGAAAAATAATGAGACCTTCGATGAATTTTATGTGAAGTTGGGCAACATTGTAAATTTCAGCTTTAATTTAGATGAAAAAAATACCGGAATCCAAGATTGTGGGAAAAATTTTGAGATCCTTGCTCGATCGGTTCCAACCAAAAGTTACGGCTATTGAGGAGACTCAAGATGTTGACAACCTCAAACTGGATCATTTGGTTGGAAATCTCCAAACTTATGAGGCACATAGAAATTTCAAAAAGAAACAAAAAGATGATATTACTTTTAGTAGTGCTCATACAGCTGGCAATGATTCTGAGGAGGATTGTGAGATTGATTCCAAGATTACAGATGCTTTCGTAAAACAATTTACAAAAGTCTTTTCTGAAAAAGAATCCTAATCTTTTGGAATTAACTCATAAATCCAAAGGCAAAGATAAATTCAAAATTAATTCTATAACCCGAAAGAAGAAAGGAAAAATATAAGGGAACTTTGAAAGAGTCAAATGCTATGAATGCCAAAGATTTGGCCACTTTGCTCAAGAATGCCCTACTCGTTTGAGGAAGAAGAAAGCTTTCGCTATCACTTGGGATGATGAATCAGAGTCTAATAAAGATAAAAGTGACAACGAAGCACAAGGCGAAAAGGGGCATGAATAATTCCTTGCTTTCATGGCAGCTTCCGAAACTGAAGGACAAGTAGAGTATCCGAAGAGGCCGGTTAAGAATGACACTGATGATGAATCCTTAGGGAGTGATGATGAAGAGTTTCAGCAAGCTTATGAAAAGTTGTATATGGAATCTCTTAACTTATCTAAATTGAATAACAAACTCACTATGAAACTTAAAGCATGTGAAAGTGAGAATGTCAAACTAAAGGAGGAGATTTTTGAGGCTCTGATACCAATTGAAAAATCTAAAAATCCCCTAGATATTGATTTGTAATTATGTATCAATTTTACTGAGTAAATAGCAATTACAATCAAACAATCAGAGACAAATCAACACAACGATTTAACATGGAAAAATCACAATTGGAGCGCCTCCAATTGTAATAAAAAACCATGGGCAAAAGCCACAAAATAATCCACTAAGAAGATATAAAGGAATTACACAAGTGTATTCTTAATTACTTAGCGAATCCACGCTCGAATCAAATCAACTCCTATGTATCTCTTCCAGCCTCGTCTTCACTTCGGAATTGTCTTGCCCAATGTTGAATCCACAATGCCGATGTTGAATCACGACGATGAGCCACTCTGGAATCCACCAAAGCTTCAAGCCCGAATTCCACGGAATCCACCAAAGAACAACACTCTCTTTTATATTGAATGAAACAAACAATCTTTTGATGTATACTTTTCAAATTAGATTCAAACTCAAACAAACATCAAAGAAACTAGCAAAGAAGCTCCAGATATAAAACCTAATATCCAAGAAGAAGATCTGGAAGTCGTAACCCTAAAAACGGATGAAACCACATATTTATAGAAAATTGATCCGCGATCTCCACTCCAGCGCAAGAATGGCCGCTCGAGCGGACTGACGCTTGAGCACAGGAAGTTCTGCTCGAGCGCAAAAACACAACTTCCAGTACTTTTGTAGACAGTTCAAACTTTTGGAACTAAAGATTTTCTGCTCAAGTGCACAAATGGCGGCTTGAGCGGACAAGCAATTTCGACTGCATTTTTGTTTTTTGCTTCGAGGGAGCTGTCGCTCGACCTCGCCTCGACATTGCTCCTTGGACCCTCGCGAGCTGACCGGGCAGCTCGATCCCCGACATAGTCACCAAAGTGGCAATCATGAAAGAATTAATTTCTAAAACATCTCTGCAAGACACAATTCAGATTGAATTCGCATCTAAAAACTTATAACCTCACTAAAATAAAAGTTAAACAAAATTACAATTGAAAGGTGTTTTATCAAACGGGATTGCCAAGAATAAAAACTTAACAAGGATCTTGAATTTTTAATACGTATCAACCGATACGTTACGTACCAATCGTTTTTAAAACTATGCGAACGCGATAATATCACAAGTGATATTGAATAATTTTTTTAAATAATTTGTGTAATGTAGTGATTTCATTTGATGGTTCGATCTTAACATTGCAGGCAGAGAAAGCAACCATGCATGTGGGGAAATGGTCCGAGAGGACATGACGATAAAACTTCAATGTTTAGAAAAATAAAAAAATTAAAAAAGGCCTACACTAAAGTTTCTCATGCAGAAGGATTTGGGCCTGAAAATGATTTCTGATTTGTAACTTGCATATGATGCAAAATTATGAAGAATAAATATTTATTCATCACAAAGGTGTTAATGGGGTAATTATTTAGTAATTTCAAAATATAGACACGTGATATTCTGTAATATTGTGATTGATGGAGAAGGTGGATAAGTAGCATATTGTGTTAAGTAATTGAGAAATATAAGAGACATAATGAATGATGATTACTTTAATTCCATGTGTGTGGTTCGTTTGGTATGGTTTAATTCTCGGTTTAAAAATTCTAGAATTCAAAATATCGGTTTGGAACACGAGTTGGTAATTGAGTAGGTGCTTGAAACTGCGCGTAAACTACCTTTTGCCTATATTGTTTTAACAAATTTTATAGATTATATAATTTAACTAAAATGTTCTTCGATTATGTTTTATTAAAAATGATTGGTAACTCAAATTTGAATTTGTTCAAAAGCTTGAATTTGTGTTTGCCAGTCGATCGTCTAGACGATCACTCGGATGACTCGTGAAATACTTGTTTACCGTAGTTGTCACCCTTATTGATCATGACTTTCACCTTCTTGCCAGTCAATGTCCGAACAACTACTTGGACGATTGATGAAGCACTTGTCTACCGCGATCGTCATCCTTGTCGATCGCAGCTTTCTCCTCCTTGCCGAACGACCGATCGGATGATCGACAAGCCGAAATTCGGGTGATTTTAGATAATCATTTTCGTCTTTCTAATTTCAATTTACTCGATTTTGATTCTGAATTTATAATTGTCTCAAATTGGTCGAATTGATTAAAATTATTAGTATTTTTTATATAAAAAAAAATGTGCACATAAGGAACGGTTGTCATTTTTTAGGAATAAATTATAAACTTGATCAATTTAGTGAGTTAATCTGATCAATAATATTTTTTTTGTATCTTAATGATATTATCAATTGGATTAAATTAACATAAAATGTAAATTAAGGATTAAAATTGAATCACTTAAAAATATAAAGACTAAAATAACACAAAAGATAAAATATAGGCACTATCATCGTCATTCAACCTAGAAGGTAAACGTGTTGGTGAACTGGGATAAATGAGAAAATGGGCCAATCCATTCACAATCCGATAGCTCTAAAGCCCATTCGGATCCAATTTGCCCTTGGATCCCTTCTCATTTTTTTAAAGGCCCATGAACTTCTTCTCTGATAAGTGGCCTAAACATTGAACAAATTCATTGTTGCAACGGATAATATTAATTCAGTAATATTATGTACTTTGTAAAATATATAAAATTTATAATTTATGGATCGTATTTATTTTTTGTGTATCCATACTATCAACTTAGAAAATTATTTAAAATTAAAAAATATGTGTATCAAATTCGTTTCAAATGTGATTCACAACGCAATAATTTTAAATCCACACAAATTTTAAAATTTAAGTATTTTTAGTATTCTTTCTAAAGAATATAACATTTCCAATATTTGTTTGACAAATAATCCTACAAATCAGAACAAAGTGGTTACAGATCTCGTCCCAAAGACATATACAATATTTTTGGCGATTTCAAATTAACTATTTGAGTGGGTTAGAACGATTTGAAATACAAAATAAAAAAGAAAATTAGTGAACATATAACCTTAATTCTTTTATAATTTCAAATCAAAAATTTATTATTTTTTTAAAATTTTTACACAAAATTTACACATTAGTTGAATGTATGATGCTTTTCAAAATGGTATTTTACAAATTAATACAAAAAAATAAATTAGAAAAAAACTAAGCAATGAAAGCACAGTTGAGTAAATATTCTACTAATAATTGCATTATTATATTATTATATCTTATTTTTATGTTATTAGAAGTGTGAGGACCATAGGGCGGTCGAGCCTAGCGTGGATTAGGAAAGTAATGCAATCCAAGTAGACTTAGGACTTGAGAGTTTTTTCCCTTTCCAAATTCAATTCCAGCTGAGTTTCCAAAATCAAAAAGCCTTCCTCTATAAATTAAGAGAAATGTTAGGGATCATGAAAATTTTTTCATGAAAATGATCATGAAGGATTTGTGACTTTTAGATTACGGTGATTAGTGTGTGGTGCTTTATTCTAAGTGTAATACAAATGTCACAAATATTTCATAATCATTTTCATAAAAGACTTTTCATGATACCTAGCATTGCTCATAAATTAAAGACCCATTCCTCTCTCTGGCTTCACATTTGTTTTCTTTTCTTTTCTTTTTAAGTCATTCTATAGCTATTGAATCCGTGGAGTTTTTAGCCTCCGTTTGGCAAGAACTTTTTTGGACTTTTTTGGCTATTTTAGCCACAAAAGACAAAATAGGCTTTTTTAGCCACAAAAAACAAAACATCACATCTAACCCATAATCATTACACTTCTCTCTCACAAAAAAAAGTCAAAAAAGCCAAAAAACCAAAAAGCCCTTCCCAAACCAAACTTTTAAGCCCAGGCTAAAAAAGCCAAAAAAGCCAAAAAGCCAACCCACTTCCCAAACAGAGGCTTAATGGCAATGGGTGTACCAGGAAACATGAGCAGATACGAGTGCTTCTATATGGCCAAACTTGCCCAGCAAGCCAACCGCTACAAAGATACCGTCAACTTCATGGAAAAGCTCATCATCGGTTCTACCTCCTCCTCCTCCGGCAGCGAACTCACAATCGAGGAGCGTAATCTCCTCTCCACCGCCACCAAGAAAGTGATGGACTCACTCCGTGCCGCCTGGCGGGCCCTCTCTTCAACTGAACAGAACCACAACAACCGTGTCGCACTCGTCACCGACTACAAATCCAAGATCGAATCAGAACTCTCTCATATCTGCAATAGGGTTTTGAATCTGCTGAAAAAGCATCTGATACCCTCGGCTTATGAGAGCGAGTCTAAAGTCTTTTACTTGAAGATGAAGGGGGATTACTATCGATACATGACGGAATTCAAAGTCGGAACAGAGAGAACAGAGGCTGCTGAGAACACCATCATGGCATACAAGGCTGCGGAGGCAATTGCGGTTTCTGAACTCGCTCCAACCCTTCCCACCAGGCTGGGTCTGGCACTCAATTTCTCTGTTTTCTGCTACGAGATTGAAGGTGCATCAGAGAAAGCTTGTAGCATGGCGAGGGAGGCCTATGAGGAAGCCATGGCTAAGCTTGACAGTTTGGGAAACAAGTCATACAAGGAAACTAGTCTCCTCATCTTGCAACTAATGAGGGACAATCTCAATCTTTGGGCTTCTGATATGGAAATCACTTCATATTCTTGTTAGTCAGGCCTAGGTTTGGTTATTCTCTAGGATTTATTATTGTTATTTGTGGGTAGAGAAGCTTTCATTGCTTTCCTTTTTGTTTTAGAGGTACAGAGTCTTGGTTGTTTTATTTTGTTCTTAGAAATTGGTGCAGAGATGGTTATCTGTACGAGAAATGTTAGGGATTATGAATTTTTTTTCATGAAAATCATCATGAAAATTTTGTGATCTTTGGATTAGCTTGATTAGTGTGTGGTGTTTTATTGTAAGTGTAATCCAAAGGTCACAAATCTTTCTTGACTATTTTCATGATACCTAACATTACTGTGTCTATATATATACATATATTTAGTTTACTCATGTTTGTTCAACTTTTCCGTACCGCAAATATAAGAATGTGAAATTTGGCCCGCATGTAATGGAACTGTTTCTTTTTAATTTTGGTGCACAAATAGCGCCCGGCAAGAACAAAATTAATTCAAAAGTCTTAAATTTAATGATCAAACAAATTTTTAATGGTCTCTTATGGTGTCCGATCCACCCCGCTATTAGTTTGATTTATAATTTGAAACTTATAATTCGTGTTTGAGAAAGAAAAGAAGATAAAAAAAAGTGATGGTGGAAATAAAAATAAAAAATTTTATTCATATATAAAAATTTATATACAAAAAATATCATAAAAATGTTGTGACAGTGATATTATTGTAAATATAAATTATGTTTATGTGTTTTGTTTTAAAGTGAAAGGTCATTATGAAACTATATCATTGTGTTTGAAAATTTTATATAAAATTTATATTTGTATATCATCACAAAATGAAAATATGTTCACGTAGAATTTAATGATAGAAAGTTACAGAATTTTGTCATGATGATAGGAAGAATAAATGATAGGAAAAAGAACAGAATGATCGGCCATGACATCAGCAATCCATGGGGCAATTTGTAATGAGGTTACAAACCTTAGGGAGGAGAATGTAATTTTTCAAACGTAAGGAGAATATCTGTATTAAATAAAAATCTCAGGGGTGTCAATGTAATTTACCCTAAAATTTAATATACAAAAAATAAAAAATAATCTAAATTAGCACATATCAAGGGATCTATAAGGGTAAAATTATCTAATAAAAGACCTTAATATAGAAATTAATTTTTGATAAAGGGTTATGTCTGATCAATTTAATTTTAGGAAAATTGGTAAAAATTCCACTATAGTAATTGTCTAAGGCATTAAGTCCAATGATTTTTTTTATTGTTGATGAGAGGTCTACACTTTGTCAAATACTTTGATGAGAAGTCCTAGAAGACATTTTTAAAATTTTTTTTTTCCCTTGACTTTTTATTTATCTGTTTGACTTTTCATTGACCATCTGTTCAAATTTATATATATCTGTTCAATTTGTTTGTCTATCTGTTGAAATTTATCTATCTGTTTAAAATTTTTGTATATCTGTTCAATTTTTTGTCTATCTGTTAATTTTTTCTATGTAAATTTTCTACCTGTCTAAATTTTACCTATCCAATTTTTTATCTGTTCAATATTTTTATCTGTACAAATTTTCTATCTAAATTTTATGTGTGCAAATTTTCATCTGTATAATTTTGATCTGTACAAATTTTGCAGAGTAGTCAAACATCTGTTAAAATTTTGATCTTATTTTTTTAGCTGTTGAATTTGTTGACCTATCTCTTCAATTTTTATATCTAATTTGTTGAACCTACTGTCTCTTAATGTGTGAAACCAAACATATGAATCTGTGGAACCTATATATCTACAATTGGTTTCATTAACATCAACATCAATATCAACAACACAACAACAATAAAAAAAAAAAAAAATGCACAACGAATGTATCCAAATTTGGATTGAACAATTTCAAATCCAAAGCACCAATAAATAAATAAATATGCAAACAAATCAAATCTACACAATGTAATATATATATATATATATGAACTTCTATTCTACAATGAAGAAAAAAACGAATTAGAATAGTAAGCTTTAATGTTGCTTTTGAGTTCTTATATATAAATGGGCCTAAGCCTCATCCACCTCCACTGTGACTGTGATTCTTGTTTTAACACCAACCATCACCCTATCTTTATGCAATGCCAATCACTATCTCTTACTAAAACTTACCAACTCGAACAACAACAACAACAGATTCAAGATCGAAGATCGAGGCAGGGACTAGATCGAAGATCATAGATTTGTTTTAGATCTGAGATCATCGGCGGTTAAGACACTCACGGTGGTCTTGGGAGAGGGGGAAGGATGGTGGTGGTAGTGTCGGAGATGAAGAGAAAGAGAGAGAAAAGAGAAGATAGCTGCGATTGAGACGATGATGATGGTATTGGGAGTGGTGTCAAAAATGGTGGCATCAAGACAGTGGTGGTGGTGTTGGAGATGACGAGAGAGAGAGAGAGAGAGAGAGAGAGAGAGAGGGTTTGATTTTCTAAAAGAGAGAAAAAAGAGAGAAGTAAGATTTGATTTTCTTTTTCCACCGTATAACCTAAATATATATACATGGATAATTTGCTCATTTTATAGAAGCTTGTCCTTATAGACAAAGACTTGTTTTGGCAAGTATGTAAAATGTTACTTTTTGGTTTTTAACATATTTTGGGTCACATTACCTCTCTATTTTTTTTTTTACACATTTTTTTCAAAAAAAAGTTAAAAAAAGGCCAAAAAACTAGCTTTTAGAGTGTGGACTTTTAGACAAAGAAAATTCAAAATTAGACTTATGAACCGAGTACGCTTTAATTTTTTATAAATATATTCTACATAATATTTTTTTAAAAATGAATAATTTAAATTATTAAATGCGCTTATTATGCATAGTGACTCCAAATCATGGATCAAAAAAAAAAAAAAAGAAGTTGTCTCCTAATTTTTTATATTGATGATGATTGAAGAACAAAAAATAATTACTTTTCTTATTTCATGTGTCTACTTCTATACATGATATATATAATATTTACAATTCTCTATCATGGATTAAACCACTGTGAATAATTTTGGTTGAATCTTAAAATTGTATGCATGCATTTGAATCTAGATAGAGTAAAGCGCATGCATTTTTAAAATAGAGATTTGTGTTGCATCTCAAAAATTCGTAGGTTATCTCACACTTTTTTTTTTTTTTTTTAAATTATATTTTATGATCTATAATATTTTACATGATACTTTAATAACTAAGGCAAGATGTCAAAATTCTAAACAAGAACCACTTCCGGTGGTTTTATTTTTTAAATCTGTTTTTCAGTTTTTGATATATATATTTATATATTTTCTCAGTTTTAGTGATTAAAGATACTAAAATTTCGTCATATTGTATATTTAAATTATACTTTTACATGATAATCTAATATCTAATAATCTAAATAGAATTAAAATAGTAAAATATTGGTAAAAAAAAAAATTATAAATTCAAACATATACCATTTTTTGTTATTATATATATATATTATTATTATTTAATATTAGGGTAAATTATAATTTAACCCCTTGTGGTTTGCCTAAAAAATATGGAGCCTCCCTATAGTTTCATTTGTAACACTTAAACCCCCTATACTTCATACCAGAGTGCAATATCCAACGGACGTAACAGAAGTTGTAAAAAGTCATAAATGCCCCTAGATATTTTACATCCCTCAGTCATTTCATTTCAGTTGACTAACAGCAGTATTCGCATCTCTATCTTCTCTCTCTCTCTCTCTCTCTCTCTCTCTCTCTATTTTCTCTCTTACCGTGGTTGATTGGATTGAACTAGGGTTTCATCATTAATTTCACCATCATATTGCGAATGCCATTACTAGTTTAGGTATGTATTGTTTACCCTAATTTATTTTGATCGTTAGATGTTGATTTTCTCTAATTTTAATTCATAACTCAGTGTGTGTTGACTTCGATTTATAAAATTTGTAATGTTTTAGGCATGGTATGCCTGTATTGCTTTAATTTTGAGGATTGTGGTTGAAGTGGGGCGGGGTGGGGTATAGAGCTTCATAAATAATAGGTATTTTTTTTTTTCATGATGTTGACTTTGGGCATTTTTTTATTCACAGATTTGTTTTTGTATACTTTAGTATTCATGTTTTTTATTACTTTATTTTTTTGGGATGTTGGTTAAAGTAGGGGTGGGGTGGGGTATAGAGGTTCATAAAGAATAGGTATTTTTTTATGATGTTAACTTTGGATTATTTTATTTATTTATTTATTTATTTTTTTTATGATGTTGACTTTTTAGATGGGGTATTCTATTCATATATTCTGTTTATAGTTGTATTCATATATTCCATTCATATATTCTGTTTCTGTTTACAGATTTTGTAATTTTTCATGCATGCCATGTCTGTATTGGTGTAATGTTTTTGAATATTGGTGAAGGTGGGGTATAGTTTGTTGTGGCCTCAAAGAGATTTGAATTAAATATTGAGGAATTGAATTAATAATCAAATATGAATTAAATAGTGTGGTCCAAGGATTATGATTGTTGTTATGTGATCCCAATGAGTTTGAGTTTTGTAATGTAATATTGTGAAGTTTTGTTGTTTTCTGCAGTGAGGTAAAACAAAAAAAGATTTTTGAGATCAACTATAATGGTACTTCAGTAAGTCTCCTAATATTGGTTATAAACAAGGGAAAATGGACTATATATATGATGTTGATCTTGACAAATTATCTTTTATTGAGATTCATACTATCTTGAGAGAGATGAAAATAGATGTCTATAGTACTTATGTTTTGTGGTATAAGAAACCTGGAAAAACTTTGGATGATGGGTTGACAATAATTGAAGAAGATGTTGATGTATATACCATGATATGTGATTATGAAGGTTTAGACGTGATTCAATTATTTGTGGAGAAGGATTAGGACTCATTACAAGTGGTAAGTCCAAAAGGGAAACATTTGGTACCCCTAAGAGTACCAGTTAGTGCTAAGCAGACACTGCCTTGGCATGAGATGAAAAATATAAGTGAAAAAGAGATGGATTGTGGAGATGGAGTGCAAGATGTAGGTGATGAGGAAATACATAATAGAGATAGAGATGGAGATGAAGGAGCAGCAAATGAAGATGTCAGAGATGAGGAAAGGGATAATAGAGCTTGTGATGAAGAATATAATGATGATCTTGATTACATTGATAATGAGAATGATGATAGTGGTTCAGAAGATGAAGATTATAAAAGTGATGAACCTGGCTGGTTGAATGAGGGTTTAGAGGGGCCAGAAGATGATGATATTTTCTCACCAAGGAAGACTGTAAAGAAAAGAAAGAGGCAACCTCCTTCATGTGATTAAGAGACAGATGAAGGGTGATATTCTGATCCTGAGAATGAAGATTTACACAGTGTACATAACCTATCAGATGAGGAATGTGAAGATAAATATCCTAAGTTCATTGAGGAAGTAGATATGAAGAAGCCACAACTCAAACTTGGCATGAAGTTTGCCACCCGTCAAATTTTTAGAAAGGCAATGAAAGAGTGGAATATCCGACATTGTTATGACATAAAGTATGTTGTGGACAACCCATTTTTGACTGCCCGCGAGACTTGTGTGCTTTGTCCTGTACACTCGATGATGAAAATAGTATTGTGCATGATTCGCCTTCTCAACCAAGGTCGGGCGCTCAAAACAATCTCAAACCTTTCATATCTACACTGATTGAACCCCTGAATTTTATTTTTGAAACTTGTGCTGCCTACACTGAGCTTAAACTAGAGAAACAGGGGAACACTTTTAGGCCCGGCAGTGCCTCATTGAGGGCCGGTCGTACCCTGTGGGCGATAGACACTGTTCTGGACGGGAGCCAGCTAGCTGTCCATTTTTGAAGATATTTTTGACTTGTTTTGCACAAATTCTAAAAAAACGAGGTTATGCCTCTATTTTGAGGGTTAGACAATTTCAAGAGAGCCTATATACACATTGAGAGCTCCTTTTTCTTGTGTAAGTCATATTTGAACAAGCTTGTCACCCCTAAGTCATCTACATGCTCCATACACACCCTCAAACCTTAACCTTGGAACCTTTGTTGAACCTTGAGAAGTACAATTCAAGCTCGAGAGTGTGTTAGGATTGAGTTTGATCAACAACCAAAGCTTACTCCATTTGAGAGGTATAAGCTTGTAACTCTTACTTTTGCTTTCATTTTCTATCATTTCTATCAATTTCTTGTGTCTTTGTATTGTTTTGATCCTAGTTCAAGTGTTGAAACTTGGGTTTGAATAGCTACGAAAGGGTAAAGAGGGTTGACACACCCTCCGGATAGCCGTCTAAGCTCCGGTTGCCCTTTCTGCTCCTTCAATTCTGCTCAAATCCTTCTCTTCCAGCTCCACAATTCTGCTCACTACCTCTTCCTCTTTGCCTTGGTAGTCCATACCCAGCTCGGTGCCTACTCTTACAGTTGCCAGAGCCTCCTTAAACAACAGCCTCCTTCTGTTCGCTGCTTGGCTCTGAGAAGAAGAAGTCTTTTGGGAAGCTGCTGCTTCGGCAGAAGCTCTGAAGATAGCTCCCCGTTGAAAGCCCAGTCTGCTAAACACCCATCTCCTTCGATCTATGCCTTTTTTACATGACTTATCCCTTCTCTGTACTGCTCCTTCCCTTGCAATACTCCCAGCTGCAGTCCATTGGACCCTAATTATTTGATTTGTTTGGGCTTCATCTAGCCTACCTGAAATCTGGGCCAAGTTTTCACTTAGTTCTGACCCCAAATCCTGAAGTAGTCCACTGGGCTTAGCCCCCTTCTGCACTCCCTCAATTAAAACTTCCAAATTAATACTGGGCCTTGCCTCTGCTGGCCCACTCAACTCCCTAAAGAGACCCGTGCTACACAAAGCCTTATCTCTAATTTGAACTCCACTCATGATGACCTAGTGGGAGTTGACATCTTGCCCCGCCCCTCTTACCTTGGAACATGCACCTTCATGGTCATTTCCCACGCTCCACCCTACTTCAACCACTGCATTTGCAAGCTTCCCATCATTATCCCTACTCTGCACCTCTGAGCTGCCCATCACTGTCTCCATTACTCTAGTAGTCACCTCCAGTCCTACACTCACCAACCCCTCCCTTCCCACAGACGCTACCTTTACACTCTTGCATGTTCCTCCATTGCCAGACAATTGGTCTACCACTTCTTTGCCGTTGAAATGCAAGCAACCCTGATCTTTACCTCTACTCTCAGAAGGACTTGGAAATAAACATTTGGGCATCTCATCGCAGACTCTAACCAGAATATGACTACCTTTGTGCTGCAGAAAAATTGTTGTATTGATCCACTCCATACATCTCGTAATCACTCTCACTCTAGTCTGTTGAAAAGTTATAGGATTATTGAAGTCCTCTTCGTATTGAACAACCATCCCCCAATTACTACCTATGCTGCGAACTGTCGTGATGCTCCATAAGTTAATGGGAATGCCAAAACAGTGCAGCCAAACGCACCTCTCTTGCTGTAAGAACTGGCCTTTGTCCCATTCATTGATTGATTCACACCACTACTTTCCCCAACCCTGCAACTCTTTCTTACCTTCCTGTATTTGCTGTTCAGTGGGAAAAGTTAATAAGACTAATTTGCCTCCCCCCTCTCTTGCAACTACATCCTTCATTCCTTTACATTTCATTTCCTCTCTGAATGCCTTGAAGGCTAAGAAACTGCTCAACTGAACTACTAAACTTTCACTCCCCTACCCATTCCCTTCCTGAAAAGCTTTTAACACTACCCTATCCGTATCCCTGACTTCATCACTTAGTAATGCCTCTGCATAGGATTTCTGGACTCCCTTACCTTTCCACTGCTTTGATTGTACCCACCGATTCTCTGCTTGGCCTTCATCACCTCTCCTCAACTCTGTAGGCTTCTGTTGCCCCACTAACTGAGGCTTTTGATACTCAGCACACTTAACCCTCAGAGCCTTGTTTCCACACCACACGCCATCTGCCTTTTGTATCGCCACCCGTGTAGCTACCTCACAGTCGTATCTAACTAACCCACATCTGGAATTTGAAGCTTTCCTCCTCTTCCTAGAGATGAGCACATCTTTGACTAGACCAAACTTTCGAAAAAGATTGAACAAACCCTGAGGATCCATTGATTCAGGGATGTTATCCACGAAAATTGTGATCAAGACTCCCTCCGTCGACTCTCCACATTGATTTCCCGCTCTTCTTCTGCGTATCACTGGGTTCTAGCCCCCCCGATCCATCACTCCTTAAAGTATACAGTTAGTTGATACACAATTTTGTTACTAAACTGTTTTTAAATCTTGTACCTTATTGTACTAATTATTGTAACATAATTGAAAAATCTTACAATATTAATATTGAGAGAAATATAGGAAGGAATAGTCTTCTACTTACTTTCTTGCAATAGCACTACATATTTAAAAAGAATTATCAAAAAAATAAATCAATAAATTAGATTAATTATAAATATAATTTATATTTCAATAACTTCAAATTTACACTTTACCAAAAGTAATTTATTTTCTTGTATTGCTTTTTACTTACTACCAAAAGTGTTCAAAGATTCTCTCCTCGACCAACAGTCATGCTCAATGTGTACCAGTCTCACTTTTTTAATAAAATAAATAAATAATCACAAAATATAAAATTGAAACTAGATTTCTTCCAACCATTATATATATATATATATTTATGACCACTTTTTAGTGGTTTGTAAGATTATTATCTTATCACGAAAAAAAATTCTTAAAAAAATTTAGGGTAAAATACATTAACTTCTTTTGAGATTTATCTTAATTACAATTACCACTCTTGTAGTTTTAAAAATTACACTGATCTCCCATACTTTTGAAAATAATACACAGATTCATTCTTCTTGTTAAAAGAGCATAAACGACGTTAACTTGATAGCCGAATTAACCATAATACCCTTAACCACATTGTGAAAAGACACAACTGACCCTTCTCTATTTTCATTTTCTCCATCTTCACGAACCCTTCTCCCAACACCTCAATGGCAGAAACCATCCCTGCAATTTCACCTAAAGAAAACCCATTTCCATTCACAAACCTAGAATCAAGATTATGGCAAGAATTCCCATCAGTCTTGCCTGAACTCTTTGATCTAATTCTAGTAGGAATTGAATATTTGTCATTGAATTTCTTTGTCTGAAACCTAAGAGGTATCAAATCTTGATCAATTGGGGCTTTTATGTAAAAGCAACTATCTGAGTCAAAATTAGGTTCAAAATTCCCATGAATCTTCTCAAATTTCTTGCTTCTAATAAGGCCTTGAAAATCAGTATATCATTATCAACAACAACTACAAATATATATATATATATATATAAAATAAAAAATTATATAACTGAAAAATCCACACCAAAATCCTTTGAAATTCAGTTATACCACAACAAAATCCACATCATTCATTGCCAATCTCTCCGCTTAGGGTTTCGTTTTCTTTAAACAATGCACCAAGCCTAATCAATCTCTACACACATACACACTTTCTCTCTCTCTCTGACACATTTGTACTCTCCGACGATGTCGACAGTGAGACCATCTCATTCTCCGACTGAGAACAATATAAAAACGGCATTGATGCGATGCTGTTTCTCATGGACCAGATCCTCCGCGGCATGACGCGGCTCGGTTCCTTCGTTGTGCCAGCAACCGGAGAATGATGCGCGAGCCGTTGATGTGAGTGTGCAAGTCGGCGATGAAGCAGATCGAGGATAGGTAGAGTGATTGGGCGTATTCACTACACAATCATAATTCTCAATCTTGTATAAAACCAGGAGTGGATTAATCTGAGATGTGAGAGAGAGAGAGAGAGAGAGAGAGAGAGAGAGAGAGAGAGAGAGAGAGAGAGAGATAACACAGAGAGATGAAAGAGAAATAGTGAGAGGGAGAGATGTAGAGGACAGAGAGATGGAATGGCTAGGTTTTGATATGTATGTGTTGATATATATATACATAATATATGGATAAATTACACTTACCTCCCTGAAGGGTTGTATTGAAATTTGAAAAATAATTATGGATGACATTAGCAGAATCTAATTGAATTTGGACGAATGGGTAATAGAAAGGGGCCTTTGCATATTAGTTTTAAAAGTAAGGAAGATCTATGTTATTTTTGAAACCATAATGGAGGTACTTGTAATTAAAGCAAACCTTAGGGGAGTCAGTGTAATTTACCCAAAAATTTAAAGTCTTTGGTAGTTAGTTGACCAGTTGATTTTAATTTTTTTTTCTAGTTATTCGATCACTATTTAAAAAACAAACAAAAAAAGTCATAAATATTTTTTATTATAAACATTTTTGTTGTAAGATTATTCAGTTTTCTCTTTATTACTGTTATCTAGGAGAAATTATTAGTTGGTCCTAGAACGTCACGTGGCATATTCTAGATCAATCACAATTCATCATGTTTCTTATCTTCTTCAATCATTTAACACAAATTCATGAATCTCATTATTTTTACTAATCATAATATCATTGCAACATCACATAATGATGCCTTGAAACCAACTAATAACTTATTGTAATCTAGAGACGTGGTTTCAAGAAGCCAATCCAACTTCTTTTTTTTTAGCTTCGTTTGGGATACACATTTGGGCTAAAATAGTCATATAGGACAAAATAAGTTATTTTAGTCAAATAGAACAAAATGTCATATCTAACTCATAATGATTTTATTTTTTCTCTCACAAAAGTTATAAAAGCCAAAAAGTCTATCCCAAATGAAACTTTTTAACTCAAGACTAAAATAGTCAAAAAATGAAAAAGTTAAAAAATCAACCCACTTCCCAAACGAATTTTGGATTGTCTACATTAATGGTCATAACTCTAGAAGATGGTACACTCAAGTAATTTTGACCAAAAAACAAAAAAATAAAAAAATACATACATACATACATGCATACATACATACTATAAAGGGAAGTGATTGAGACCTCTTCCAATCACCACCCCCACCACCTCGACATACACGTGGGGCAGGTGATTGGAGGAGAAAAAAAAAGAAAAAAGAAAAAAAGAAGAAAAAAAAGAAGAAAAACTGGCCAATCAGAGAGAGAGGAGGTCGTGGGGGTGCCCCTTGTGGGGGTCCAAGTCATTTTCCATACTATAAAACATAAGAAAAATATTTGGGACCCCCACAAAGGAAGACCCCCATGACCCCCACTAATATATTGATCATTAATGTGTTTAAATTTTTTTTTTCCCATCTCGGGCAGTGACATGAATGGTCCAAATTATTTTGAGGGTTGTGGGAGTTTTGTTTTGTAGAGATCTCTATCATTATTGAAAACATAATTTTCACACAAAAGGGGAGATGATGTGACATAGTTATTTTTAATTTATGAATTGACGCGATTTGTTTTTTTTTTTTAAAGAGTGTAAAAATGACTCGTGACCCGTGGGTGGCTCGAAGTTTGCCTGTGGCCCCGAGTGGGTCTGGCCCGTTTAGGTCCATTTGGACCCGGGCTCGAGCCCAGCCCAAGCCCAAGCCCAAGCCCCTGGCCTGAGCTATCATTTTGAAGCCCGACTCGGCCCGCGTAAGGCCCACTCAAGGCGGCCTAAGGCCTAGTGTCTTTTTTAATAGAAAATAATAAAATCTTGATAGAAAAAATTAAAGAAATCAAAAAAAATGGTTAGGCCAGTCCAAGCCCGAGGCCAGGCCTAGGCCCATTAGGCCCGCCCCACCCGAGGCCCAAATACCCCTGGGCCTGGTCCTGGGCCTAATTTTTTAGCCCGTGGCCCGGTCTGACCTGAATTTTGACAGGAGCCTGCCAGGCCTAACATGGACCGGGCCGGGTCGGGCCGGATTTACGCCCCAAAGAGGCTCTCAATCAACCATTTTCAAAAATTTATTTCAGTTTTTTTTTTTAAATTTTTTTATAAATTAAAAAATAATATAGTTAAAGAAATAAGTAAAGAAAAAATACATTTTTTTAATATAATTTTATGGAAAAATTACAAATCAGTGTTGTTTTCAAAAAAAGATTCACAAATTTATGAAAATATTTATAATTTTAATTATTAAAGTTGGTATGATTTCCCACTTATTTGATTTTTTTTTGAAAAACTATACTGCTATGCAATTTTTCCAAATTTTATCTTTTGAGATACTAAAAATAATTTTTGAAAAATTTAAAATATCTTCTTAATATTTATTTTTATCAAACTAATTTCTATTTTTTTTTTAAAAAAAAATCTGAAAATTTTCTCTAAAAACAAACCAAACAAGGCCTATCTATTCTAATTAAAAAATGATACACAAGTCTTTTTTTTTTTTTTTTTTTTTTAAAGATTTTTAGTGATGTGTAATAAAGATGATTGGTTGGTAATTGAAAAAGATATAGGAAAGATAATTGCCTTAAATATTATAATAATTTGCCACAAATTGAATTTAAAAAATATTGTTTAGTTTTGATTTTCAAAATTCTCTTTTTAGAAAAATTATACATTTTTGTTTTCTGTATTTTTTGTTTTCACTAATTTTTTTAATATTTTAAGATTTTTTTTTTACTTTTTAGACACACCTAACATAAATATACTTAAAAAGTATAATATTTGGGATTTTTTTAAAAAAAATACTATATACCAAAAATATAAAAAAAAATTACGAAAAATCAGTACATTTTTCATATTTTTGTGTATTTATTAATTTTTTAAAATAATTTTTCACAAATATTTTATTTTTTAAAAAAGTAAAAAAACTTAAAATATTCACTAAAAATAAAAAAATACGAAAAATAAAAAATTCAATGTAAAAAAAATTAAATTTAGAAAAATGAATAAAACTTGTCATTGCCAAGTCTCTCTTTTTACTTTGGTCAATTATGATTATTTTTTTTTTTTTTGAAATTTTTATAGATGTGTATGTATAAAATTTGTGGGATAATTTTTTAAACGGAAAAATTTTGTGTCAGTGTAAAATTTAAAAAGTAATTACAATAAGTGATAAATTTTATAAATATTAATCATTAAAATCATAATTATTTTTTATAAATATATAATATATATTTTTTAATTATCACTTATTAGTAATTTTTTTCTTTCTAAAATCATTTGACCGAAATTTTGTGTGACATTATTTTTGTTGTACTTTCAAATTAAATGAAAAATTATAATTAATTTTCATCTTCTAATTTATGAAAAATGAAACTGTACTATAAAGTTGCTTACGATATAAGGAGTACTAGGGAGCATAAAATGAATAAATATCACATATGATATACCAAGCCTATTTCCTGTGAAGCTACCAAGGTAGTATGACTGAAAAAGTTGTCCATAATTAGCATTTGCTAGTCTGACTTTGCTAATTTTTCAGGACGGACTAAAAAGTAGAAAAGTTTTTGCTGAAAAGTTTTTATAATTTTAATGGACAAAACACTAAAGATGAAATTTCAAAAAGAAAAAGAAAATAAGAACCAACTTAAAATTTGGGAGAGAAATTGCATTCAGCTTGCTTGTTTTAATTTTTCAAAAAATACTTTTCAAAAAATTCTATTTTCTTATTTTTTTTGTTTTTACTGAATTTTTAAAAATATTTTAAGCAATATTTTTACTTTTTAGACACATATAACATAAATACACCTAAAAAGTAAAAAAAATATAAAAAAAATCTTTTAAAAATTCACTAAATACCAAAAATACAAAAAAAATACAAGAATTCAGTACATTTTTTATATTTTTATATATTTATTAATTTTTTAAAATATTTTTTCACAAATTTTTTACTTTTTAGATACATCTAACTAAGGTGCATCTAAAAACATAAAAAAAAATGTTTAAAATTTAAAAAATATTCACTAAAAACAAAAGAATACGAAAATTAAAAAATTCAATTTTCAAAAAACTTAATCCAAAAAACTTAAACCAAACACATTGATTCGTGTTGTACTTAAAAACATTCTATACTCACAGCACTTGGTTTAATCAAGGACTTAAATTTCTTGAATAGTTTGATTTTTATATGTTAAGTTCATTTTTTATTTAGTTTTTCCGTTTCAATTAGAAGTTAAAATTAACAATTTTGGAATTTTGTTAGTATCTTACAGTGTATATGCAGAAAAAGTTAATGAAAATTTGAATAGAATAACCAAATTGAAATTAGATTTAAAGTTTAGTGATGAAACTGTTCAATTTAAAATAATGGAGACCAAAATGAAATTTGAATTAAATTATAAAAATAAAAAGTATAGTTTATCCATTAATCAATAAATCTAAGTGCATAGATTCAAACACAAATGTGTCACAAAGGATAGATTTCATATGATTATAGTTCTTATAAAACATTTGTATCTCATACTGTTTGATTGAATTTGTAATCGTAAAGGAGACTTATGTGTAAGTTATAATATGTGGACTTATTGGTGCTGTTTGGTGTAGCTGTTAAAACAGATTATAGCTTATAGCTTAACAGATTATAGATTATGACTTTAATCAGAAGCTGCTAATCTGTTTGGTATAGCTGTTGGATTATAGATTTAAGTTGCTGAGTAGTGTTTGTTAAATAAGCTGTGAAGTAGCTTTTTCAATTAATTTTTATTTTTTATTATTCACTATTTATCTACATTTTTCATAAAAAGTAATAATAATATTTTATAGTCCATTTGGGTCTTTTTCTATTTTTAAAAAAATAAAAAATAAAAAAATCTAAGAGTATAACCGTGAATTAACATGTCCACAGCAGAAGCTGATAATCAGAAGCAGGGGGTGAGCAGCTTCTCAGAATCAGCTTTTTTGACTTAAAATAAGCTGGTAGAATCAGAAGCTGTTTGAAATAAGTTTAACCAAACAGTCCAAAATAACTTTTTAAAAGCCAGAAGCCATAAGCTGGCTCAAAAAAGCTGCACCAAACACCCCCATTGTCTAATAGGCCTTATAATAATTAATGAATTTTTTCATCAAACACTATTAAAAAGCGTCACAAATTGTTAATTTTTAGCGACAGTTTGACAGTTGTTACAAAAATATCATTAATTATAAATTTTAACGACAGTTTGAAAAAATAGTCACAAAAAAAGCCACTAATTCTAAATTTAAGAGATAGTTTAAAAAATTTATCACAAAAAAGTCCTTAATTGTAAATTTTATGGACAAGTTATAAAAATCGTCAAAAAAAAAAAAAAAAAAAAACATGTGGCAGTTATCCTATATTCTTTTGCATTGTTATTATAGAAAGTAATGTATGATCGATCTGATTTAGCTCTGGTTTTGCATGAATGATATAATATAGAGTGAGGGTTGCTAACGAGCTCGGAGCAGGCAATGCGAAAGGTGCGAAATTTGCCACGATAGTTGCAGTGATGACATCTTTAGCGATTGGTCTCTTCTTCTGGTTGTTGATTCTCATTTTTCACAATGAGATTGCCCTAATATTCACTTCCAGCAAACCTGTCCTTGAAGCTGTAGACAAGCTTTCTATGCTTTTAGCCTTTACTCTTCTCCTCAATAGTGTCCAACCAGTTCTCTCTGGTAAGTCCCTGCTTCTTCATTTGTATAATTTCTTTTGGGTTAATTACACTTTACACATCTACCGTTTATCTTTAATCCATATATGCTAATCTCTTATTTTTCAATTATAACAATTAATCTCATACTTGTTGCCTTTTTGTGAGCTGTTATTGTATGACTGATGAAAATGGTCATGCGGTGTCGCGCTTATAAAAATGACACATGGACATTTTCCGGCCATAAATCAAGGACTCATAGAAGGTTAACATTAAAATTCCTCATAAATATAGGAAATTGATTGATATAATTGAAAAATGACACTAATATGAGATTTTAAGATAAAGTACCAAAAATGTGCGTCTCTATCTAACTTGCTAAGATGGTTACTTTTTTTAATAAGCAGAATCTAATAAGAAAAGTTGGTATAAAAATATAAAAATTCAGTCTATCATATATATAGTATTACTTTGTTATGTGAATCTATGTAGAAGTAGAAATTAAAAAAAATAAAAACCAGTGAAATTTATCTGGTGAAATATAAATTTCCCCATTCCCATTTATAATTTCTATTTTAATTACCAAAATTGGTTTTTGTTTATTTTTTTTTAATGAATGATAGGGGTGGCGGTTGGATCGGGATGGCAATCGTATGTTGCATACATTAACTTAGGTTGTTACTATCTGCTTGGAGTGCCCCTTGGCTTTGTAATGGGATGGGTTTTTAACCAAGGAGTCATGGTACGTATTTGTGTTCCCTCGTCTTTCTTCCTCTCCATTTTTCATTTCGTTTATTGATATACACATTCTTGTTCATTTATTTATTTTTACCGCCATTGATTTATTTAACTACTTTTAATTTTCTTCTTCTTCTTCTTCTTCTTCTTCTTTTTTTATTTTTTTATTTTTTTTATTTTTTATTTTTTTCCATTTAGTATTTAGGCAATTTTGCACCATACATGTAATAATTGTTGGACTTCGGTCATAATATTGTTATGAATTATGATTATTGGCTAACAATTTTAAGAAAATTTGCTGACTAATGATGAAATTAACATAAATAGGGTATATGGGCTGGAATGATTTTTGGTGGAACTGCAGTTCAAACTGTGATATTGGCCATCATTACTATCAGATGTGACTGGGAAAAAGAGGTAAGGACCTACTTTAAAAGGTGGATATATATTTGTGATATTGTTACAAATAATATTAAATAATTTTTGAAGATGAACTAGTGTTCAATATTACTGATGACACCAACGCCCATGGTTCGCTGTATCTTGTATCGGGTATCGGTATCGACCATAGAGTATTATTATCGATAGTATCGGTCGGTATATATTAAGACTTAGGTGTCGTTGTCGTGAAACTTTTTAACCAATTTTCGGCAATTTCTTTCCTTTCGTGGTGAGTGCCGGCTTGTCACGGTTTGTATAACAGTTACATCCCATTACGTAATGGGAACTAGCCAGTTCGCCGAAGATTTTCGTTCATATCGATATACAGGTGAATATCTATAACGGGACTGAAAAATCTAGAAATCTCCTAAATATTGATTTGTGATTATGCATCAATTTTACCGAATAAATAGCAATCCCAATCAAACAATTACAGACAAATCAACAAAACAATTTAACGGGAAAAAATTACAATTGGAGCGCCTCCAATTGTGATAAAAAATCACGGGCAAAAGTCACAAAACAATCCACTAAGAAGATATAAAGGAATTACACAAGTGTACTCTTAATTACCTAGCGAATCCACGCTCGAATCGATCCGACCTTTATGTGCCTCTTTCAGCCCCGTCTTCACCTCAAAATTGTCTTGCCCAACGTTGAATCCACAACACGGATGTTGAATCACGACGATGAGCCACTTCTGAGTTCACCAAAGCTTCAGGCCTGAATTCTACGGAATCCACCGAGGAACAACACTCTCTTTTGTATTGAACAAAACAAACAATCTTTTGATGTATACTTTTTAAACTAGATTTAAACTCAAATGAACATCAAAGAAACTAGCAAAGAAGCTCCAGATATAAACCCTATTATCCAAGAAGAAGAACTGAAAACTGTAACCCTAAAAACGGATAAAACCACATGTTTATAGAAAACTGATCCGCGATCTTCGCTCGAGCGCAAGAATGGCCTGTCACGACCCAAACCCGCCCCTATGGGTTTAGCATCGTAACCGGCCAGTAATCCGTGATTACCAAAGGCCTCCTTAACAGTAATGACAGTAATACAAAGTAAAGGGCTGGCGGAAGCCAAAACAATAAATAAAAGATATCCAATGAGCTGTGACAATCTGAATGAGAAAAGACCTTTTATAAACATGCCACATGGATAACCAAAACATACATATAACATGTGCACAAACATATATATACAAACAACCCCGTTAGGGACCAAATTCCTTTTACATAACTGTACAGTCAGGTCTAAACATTTATTACAAAACAGAGACAGTAAGGGTGAATCTAGGACACCCCAAAACAGCCTTAGCTTGATGGCCTGGAACCTCGAAGTGAGGCACAATGGTTGGCTTGGCAAAACAAGAGCTAACCCGACGCTCCTAGCTCCGGTCCGGTGCCTGGACACTTACATATATGTATAAATAGTAAGCTAAAACCCAGTGAATAACAAATGCGTAAAAATGTTAAGAATGAATGTCCTCTCAGTAATTAAACAATCATATCAGTCACTTAGAAACCATAGCAGTCATATGTGGTACATCCCATAGCGAAACAGTACAGTAGGTCTTAACAGACCGAACAGTCAGTTGATGGCCATCATAACAGTAATAGTAGTGGTTCCAAACATGGAAACCGACAGAGATCTCTGTAACAGTAGCAGTAACAGTACAGTAACAGTAAGTTGCTATGGATGCCACGAGTACAGTTCATAAATAGGACATCATTCATTCAGTAAACAGTATCATTTCAGAAGACAGTACAGTTAATTGTTCGGAAAATAATCATCATTGAACATATCTTTACAACATTGCTCCTCACAGAGCACTGCGCTATAGACAAGCTAACGAGCGTCCTTGGATGCCAACCCTACAGTTGCAGAACAAACACACACTCGGGATTAATAACTTAGCCCCTAATCATACTTGGTGTGGTTCTATAACATTATCATCATTAAGATGCCTTAAACTTGGCCTAGGAATGCCTAGGATGCAAAAATATACTTTAAAACACTTTTCAGAATTTTTCAGAAAACAGGGATCTCGCTCGAGCGTGGCTTTCTTCGCTCGAGCGAGCTTCCCAAAATAGTGGGGTCGCTCGAGCGTGGACTTCCTCGCTCGAGCGGTCTGTAAAAATGCAAAAAGTGCTGGATGTTGAAAATCTCCGCTCGACGTTCGCTCGATGCTCGCTCGAGCGTGAGACACATCCTTCGCTCGAGCATAGGTCTCCTCGCTCGAGCGTGCGTCTGCGTGCACCAAAAACCTGAGAGCTTGCAATCTATGCTCGAGCCAGCATTCCTTCGCTCGAGCGGAGCTCTGAACAAAAGATGGCCGCTCGAGCGTAGAATCCTTCGTTTGAGCGTGGAAGCCAAAATCTGGAATTTCCAGATTGGCCTCCCAAGCTCAAACCAAGCATTCAACACCTCAAAACTCAACTTTATGGGCCAATTTTCTGGAAAACACATGGAAACCAACAATATAACATGTTTTGAAGATCAATTTGTAAAATCAAAGCCCAAAGGTGAGTCAATTGAACACCATTTTCAAAGAAACTTGAAGAACAATGCATGAACATTACATGCAAGTGTTCTAATGAATTCCAATGCTCTAAAATAAGATCAAATGCAAGATTAAGCTCAAAACTAAGGTGAATTCATGGACTATAACATAAACATGAACATGCATGTGGAAATTCATGAAGAACAACCTCCAAATTCAAGAATATGAACATGCATGCATGGATTAAGCCTCAATTCAACACTTTAAACCAATATTTGACTCTAACCTCCAATAATCCCATGAACCATGCAAGAACAACTCAAATGTACAAATGAGAGGATGAAATCTCTACCTTAGGTCTTGAATTCAAAGTAAAGAAGTTCAATTATGCAATTTCTCTTCAATTTCTTCTAGTTCTCCAAGCCAATTCTAGATGAATCAATCTTTCTTCTACTCTCCCCCTCTCACACGGTTTTGCTCTAGAAAAGGCTGAAGGGATTATGTGTCAAGTGCATAGATCAACCCCAAACAAAGCTTCTAAAAGTGGCCCACTAGATGGCAAAAAGGTAATAACTCAAGTTGATGTAATTTAACATTATACAATCTAATTTAATCATCCCAAATTGAACTTAAATTAAATCTACCATAAAATCACATAAATTCCAATTAGCATATAACACTAATCAATTTCTGATTCGGCTGCCGATAGGATCTTCAATTCGCAATTCAAAGTTAAAACATGAACAGATCATTTAATGACTAACAGATAGAAATGTAATTAAACAACATACTCATGCATTCAGTTCAGAATTTCAGCTTGTTCAATTACTTATCATGCTTAATTAGAGATTAGCACTAATCAGAGGTGAGGGTTGTCACAGTCTTCCCCCCCTAAAAGAGTTTGGCCCTCCAAACTCGGATTACCTTCATTTTGGAAGAACACTGGATCCAGGGGGAACAGTTCAGGATATCTCTTCAACATATTATCTTCTCTTTCCTAAGTGGCATAAGTGCCATCGTGGTTTTGCAAATCAACTTTCACTAGCGGGATTTCTTTGTTTCTCAACTTCTTGATCCGTCGGTTGACAATCTGAATAGGCTGTTCTTCATAAGTGTAGTCATCACTTAGCACTACACGGGTAGGCTCAATAACATGGAAGGGATCCCGAAGATAATCCCTCAACGTTGAAATATGGAAGACATTATGCATATGCTCCATTTCACGAGGAAGCGCTACTTGATACGCCACCGGATTGATCTTTTCAATGATCTCATACGGCCCAACATATCTCCGTGCTAGCTTACCCTTGACTCCAAAACGAGTCTGCCCTTTCATTGGTGTCACTTTAACAAAAACATGATCGCCCACTTCATATTCCCGGTCTCGCCTCTGGACATCTGCATAACTTTTCTGTCGACTCTGTGCAGTTTTCAATCTCTGCTGAATCAGTTTCACTTTTTCAGTAGTCTCATGTACAATTTCGGGCCCAAGCAAAGGCCCATCTCCAACTTCTGCCCAGCAAATAGGAGATCGGCATTTTCTGCCATACAAAGCCTCGAAAGGTGCCATACCAATGCTCGAGTGAAAGCTATTGTTGTAGGCAAATTCAGCTAATGGTAAATGGCTTTCCCAATTTCCTTGGAAATCAAGGACACACATTCGCAGTAAATCTTCCAGAGTCTGGATGGTTCTTTCTGATTGGCCATCTGTCTGAGGATGGTATGCACTACTCAGTCTTAGTTCAGTACCCAATACTGTCTGTAGGCTTTGCCAAAATCTCGATGTAAACTTCAAGTCCCTATCAGAAACAATGGACACAGGCACTCCATGCAATCTAACAATCTCATCAATATAAATTATAGCCAATTTGTTCGCATTGTAAATTGTTTTGACAGGTAAGAAGTGAGCAGATTTAGTCAATCTATCAACAATAACCCAAATTGAGTCCATACCTTTACTGGAGCGAGGTAAACCAACAATGAAATCCATAGTGATATGTTCCCATTTCCACTCCGGTATTGGTAAGGGCTGCAGTAAGCCTACGGGTCGTTGATGTTCAGCTTTAACTTGTTGGCAATGAAGACATTTCGATACAAAGTCAACAATCTCTTTCTTCATTCCCGGCCATCAGAAATTCAGTTTCAAGTCTTGGTACATTTTCGTATTTCCTGGATGGATAGACAGTTTCGAATCGTGGCCCTCTTGCAGAATTCGTCTTTTCAGTTCAGAATCATTCGGTACACACAACCTTCCCTGGATTTTCAACACATTGTTCTCAAATTTAAAGTCCGGCCTCAGTTTGGACTCCTGTTCATCAATGACCTTTTTCAAAAAGTCATCTTGCTGCTGTTTCTCTTTAATCTCCTCAATCAGTGCCGGTTGAGCAGAAATAGCAGCTAAGGTTCCACCTTGTTCACGCAAAACAATCTCAACTTCAAATTTTTCAAGGTCACATAGCAATTCTTTCTGCCCGGTGAGTAAACAGGCTAAATTTCCAACTGATTTCCGACTCAGTGCATCGGTAACGGTGTTAGCTTTCCCCGGATGGTACAAAATTTGCAAGTCATAATCTTTTATCAGTTCTAACCATCTCCGCTGCCTCATGTTCAATTCTTTCTGTGTGAAGAAATATTTCAAGCTTTTGTGATCTGTATACACTTCACATGTTGCCCCATAAAGGTAGTGACGCCAGATTTTCAATGCAAATACCACTGCGGCAAGTTCTAAGTCATGGGTCGGATAATTTTTCTCATGTGGTCTTATTTGTTGGGAAGCATATGCAATAACTTTACCATTCTGCATTAAGACACATCCCAAACCCTTGTAAGAAGCATAACTAAAAACAGTAAAACCATCTGTACCTGAGGATAAGGTGAGAATCGGTGCAGTCATAAGTCGTGTCTTCAGTTCTTGGAAAGTCGATTCCCTCTGATCGGTCCAGTCAAATGGTTTTTCCTTTTGAGTCAACTGAGTCAATGGTAGGGCAATTTTGGAGAAGTTTTTTACAAACCTTCTGTAGTACCCAGCTAAGCCTAGGAAGCTGCGAACTTCAGTAATATTAGTCGGCCTAGGCCAATTCACCACTGCTTCAATTTTCTGTGGGTCAACTGTAATGCCATCTTTACTAATCACATGTCCCAAAAACATAACGTTATCAAGCCAAAATTCACACTTTGTTAGTTTTGCATACAGTTTTTGTTCTCTTAAGGTCTGTAAGGCAATGTTCAAATGATGTTCATGTTCTTCCGTGCTTTTGGAATAAATCAAAGTATCATCTATGAAAACAACTACAAATTCATCGAGGAATGGTTTGAAAATTCTGTTCATAAGGTCCATAAATGCAGCAGGTGCATTAGTAACTCCGAAAGGCATAACAAGAAATTCATAATGTCCATACCTCGTTCAAAAGGCAGTCTTTTCAATGTCCTCTGGTTTGACTTTCAACTGGTGGTATCCGGATCTAAGGTCAATTTTTGAAAAGACCTGAGCACCCTGTAACTGGTCAAATAAATCATCAATACGAGGCAGTGGGTACTTGTTTTTCACTGTTACCTTGTTCAGTTCACGGTAGTCAATGCAGAGTCTCAATGAGCAGTCTTTCTTTTTCACAAACAAAACTGGAGCGCCCCATGGCGAAGTACTAGGCCTGATGAACTTCTTATCCAACAGTTCTTGCAACTGAATTTTCAATTCCTTCAGTTCGGTAGGCGCCATTCTGTACGGAGCTTTGGAAACTGGCTATGTACCCGGAATCACATCAATGGTGAACTCAATGTCCTTGTCAATCAAATCCTTTGGCAAATCATCTGGAAAAACATCTGGGAATTCTCTGACTATAGGAATACTGTCCACACTAGCTTTAGCATCAGTAGGCAGAGTCAATATACAATATAGATACCCTTTACATCACTTCTTAATTTGTTTAAATGCTTTCATGGATGAAATCAGATATGGGGGAGGTACTACTCCAACTCCGCTAAACACAAATTCAGGTAGTCCAGGTGGACGAAAAACAACTTGTTTTGTTGCACAGTCTATGGTAGCATGATATTTTGTTAACCAGTCCATTCCCAATATCATATCGAAATGATCGATATTCAAAGGCAGTAAATCAATATACAAATGCACATCCCCAACAATAATTTCACATGCAGGGTACATATAAGCACAAGTCATGGATCCCCCAACAGGTGAAGATACAACTAACAAATAATTCATAGGTTCCAGTGGTCTATTCAATTTTCGTGAAAAAGCATGCGAGACATATGAATGTGTAGACCCTGAATCAATCAGAATATAAGCATTTTGAGCATAAATTGAGAGTATACCTGACACAACGGTCTAGGTATTCTGCACATCTCCCGGTACAAGTGCGAACACTCGGCCTTGCCTTAGAGGCTCCTTTTCGGTAGCTTTGGGGTTGGGTTTAGGTGCAACAGTTGATGCTACGGTGCTAGCTGCAGCTTTACTATTGCCTTGAGAAGTGGAAGGGCAACCTTTAACCATGTGACCCACTTTGCCACACCTATAACAAGCACCCGAGATTTCATAGCAAACCCCCTTATGCTTTTTCCCACATTCAGAGCAGGGTGGTATAGAATTGTTTTCCTGACTAGAACTGGTTGTTGACCTTGTATTTTGCTTTTTGTTCAATGGACTGCTTCGGCCTTTCTTAAACTTAAAACCCCGTCTCTTACCACGCCATTCAGTTGCTGGTGTTTCGGTCTGTTTTAATGCCTCGATGTTCGACTCAGCTATTATCGCCCGGTCAAGAACATCCACATATTTCAGTAACTTCAGCACATTAATTCTGTCAAGTATTTCTACATTAAGGCCGCCTTCAAACTTCCTGGCCTTTTTGTAATCAGTGTCCACCATGTGTGGCGTGTATCTGGCGAGTTCAGTAAACTTTGATTCATACTCTGCCACCGACATAGCACCTTGTTTCAACTGTTCAAACTTGGTCACTTTGCGATCCCTGACACACTGAGGGAAGTATTTTTCAAAGAAGGCTTCTTTAAATTGAGCCCAAGTCAAAGCCGTATTGGTGTCACGAACAAGCATCCACCACCTTCTGGTCTCTTCTTGTAAAGTAAAGGTAGCCATCAATACCTTGTGTGCATCGGAACACGGAAACACTTCGAATAATTTCTCGATTTCTAGAACCCGTGCTTTGGCCTTTAACGGTTCAAGGCCTCCTTGAAAGAATGGGGGTTTCATTTTGCTGAACTTCTCTGTCAAAGCAATTATGTCATCATTAACATTCTGTTCGGGTTATAGTGGAGGAGGTGGGGGCTGTTGGTTCTGTTGTTGCCTTAGGGCTTCAGTCAACAGTTCTACTGTTCTTTCTAACCTTGCCATTCTTGCCTCAGATGATTCAGATTCATCGGCATGCCTTGCATTGTCTATTTCACTATAGGCAATATGGTAATAATAAACATAGGAAGTTGTTGACTTAAGCATATTAGCATATTAGCACATTAGCACATTAGTACATATATTCATGTCATGGCCACACACACTTTTTCAATGCTCATGCAATGCCCTAATCACTTTTCTAGGACATTCTATAGCTCATTTGGACACGTGTGTGCGGTATAACTCATGCTTTGATATCGCTCTGATACCACTCTGTCACGACTCAAACCCGCCCCTATGGGTTTAGCATCGTAACCGGCCAGTAATCTGTGATTACCAAAGGCCTCCTTAACAGTAATGACAGTAATACAGAGTAAGGGGCTGGCGGAAGCCAAAACAGTAAATAAAAGATGTCCAATGAGCTGTGACAATCTGAATGAGAAAAGACCTTTTATAAACATGTCACATGAACAACCAAAACATACATATAACATGTGCACAAACATATATATACAAACAACCCCGTCAGGGACCAAATCCCTTTTACATAACTGTACAGTCAGGTCTAAACATTTATTACAAAATAGAGACAGTAAGGGTGAATCTGGGACACCCCAAAACAGCCTTAGCTTGATGGGCTGGAACCTCGAAGTGAGGCACAATGGTTGGCTTGACAAAACAAGAGCTAACCCGACGCTCCTAGCTCCGATCCGGTGCCTGGACACCTACATATATGTATAAACAGTGGTGTACATTTTTGCTTTTTGTTTCGGGGGCGCTGCCTCTCGACCCTGCCTGGACACTACTCTCTGGGCCCCTGCGAGTTAATCGGGTAGCTTGATCCTTGACATAGTCAGCGAAGTGATAATCATGCAAGAATTAATTTTTGAAACATCTCCGCAAGATACAATTTGGGTTGAATTTGCATCTAAAAACTTATAGCCTCACTGAAACAAAAGTTGAACAAAATTACAACTGAAAGGTATTTTGTCAAACGGGATTGCTAAGAATAAAAACCTAACAATCTTCTCATTTGGCAATGTTGTGACAAAACACACCCAACAAATAAAATCTTAATCACTCAAATCCATTACAGCCAACAAAAACAAACTTCTTTTTCAAGGTCATGATCTGTAAAACAGCTATTAGTGCCATAATCTCCAAAACAACTATTAGTGCTACGGAGTATATGACAAAGCAATAGACATATGACAAGATTATCTTGAAACATGAGATGGAAATATGAATAGATATAAATTGGAGATTTTATGTAGCAAGAAAACATGAACTTTTACTCATGCACCCGACACATGGCATGAATACATGAAATATTAAGACACATGCACCCGACAACATTTCTCTCATTTTTTGTCACGAATTGACAAAGGAATCTCAAACAACGAAAGCAAGAAATAAGCAATTAAACAAGTAGGGCCAAGAAAATGGAAAAATTAATAACCTGCGAGAAATAAGCAATAAACAAGCAGTGGATAGCAACACACAAACCAACTAATGCCAAACTCCCTTACCAAACCAATCAAAGATGAACCAAACTCCCCTTCACTAAAAGCAACCACAAACACTGAAAACAGTGAACAAGAAGAAAACGACAAAATAATATGGTGGAGCAAGTAAGGAATTTCAGATTTGTACCTTAAAACACACAAGATTATCCAAGAAGCATAATTACTTGAAAACACAATGTGCACAGCCTCTAGAAGATTCCTCATAAAAGAAAGTGATGCATTATTTGAAAAGCATAGATCCCATGATAAAAGTGTGCGTGTGACTCTTGGTGTTCGACAAACACAAGATTCAAATCCTAGTAGTGATTTGAAAGTTGGACCTCCGGCAAGATAATTTAAGCACAACAAAGGAAGGTCAAACCACTAAGAATCAAGGGGTATTTGTTGAGTAAAGGCGGATGCTCCCTTTCAATCAATGAATCTTTTCATTTTCTTTGTTTTCTTTATTTCTTTTGCACATTTTTTCTTTCTTTTGCCCACTTTATTCTTTCTTTTGCACACTCATTGGTTGCTGACACGCTCAAGAGTATGGAAACTGAACCAGAGAAGCATGGATATAATAAGGATAGCCTGGTTGATGACTTTGAGGTAGCCTTTTCCTCACGCCTTAAATACAAAGAATTGAGGGGAAAGCCATGGAGCTGCAGAAAGATTAATGGTAGTTAAGAGACTTAATATCACCTATGATCTGCTAGCATAGGTCAAATCCTCTAGAAAAGCAATAGACACATTACTAGAAGTCCATAGAGAAAATTGATCACAAAGGCGGAAGATTCCGATATGTGCTAATCCAAGAGTGTGTATAGAATGGGACATGCTAATCAAAATACACACACTTCAAAATGAGTAATGACCACAGAAAGTACACACATATTAATATGTAATTAATATTCTCATCAATACCAATATGTACCAAGTACTTCTCAAAAATTTCAAGCTTGCAAAACCATACTAAGAAAATCTTTTTGGATTTTTATTTATTTATTTATTTATTTTTTAAAAACAAAGCAAGACAGAAAAATGAATAGACATTCCTTTGGTTAAACACTCAAAACTTCAAAGGCTCATATCTAGTTTTGAAAACCTTTCAATGAAAAATAATGAGACCTTCGATGAATTTTATGTGAAGTTGAGCAACATTGTAAATTCTAGCTTTAATTTAGGTGAAAAAAATACCGGAATCGAAGGTTGTGGGAAAAATTTTGAGATCCTTGCCCGATCAGTTCCAACCAAAAGTTACGGCTATTGAGGAGACTCAAGACGTTGACAACCTCAAACTGGATCATTTGGTTGGAAATCTCCAAACTTATGAGGCACATAGAAATTTCAAAAAGAAACAAAAAGATGATATTACTTTTAGTAGTGCTCATACAGCTGGAAATGATTCTGATGAGGATTGTGAGATTAATTCCAAGATTACAGATGCTTTCGTAAAACAATTTAAAAAGTCTTTTCTAAAAAAGAATCCTAATATTTTGGAATCAACTCGTAAATCCAAAGGCAAAGATAAATTCAAAATTAATTCTATAACCCAGAAGAAGAAAGGAAAAATACAAGGGAACTTTGAAAGAGTCCAATGCTATGAATGCCAAGGATTTGGCCACTTTGCTCAAGAATGCCCTACTCGTTTGAGGAAGAAAAAAGCTTTCGCTATCACTTGGGATGATGAATCAAAGTTTGATAAAGATAAAAGTGATAACGAAGCACAAGGCGAAAAGGGGCATGAATAATTCCTTGCTTTCATGGGGCTTTCGAAACTGAAGGACAAGTAGAGTATCCGAAGAGGCCAGTTGAGAATGACACTGATGATGAATCCTCAGGGAGTGATGATGAAGAGTTTCAGCAAGCTTATGAAAAGTTGTATATGGAATCTCTTAACTTATCTAAATTGAATGACAAACTCATTATGAAACTTAAAGCATGTGAAAGTGAGAATGTCAAACTAAAGGAGGAGATTTTTGAGGCTCTGATACCAATTGAAAAATCTAGAAATCCCCTAGATATTGATTTGTGATTATGTATCAATTTAATTGAGTAAATAGCAATTCCAATCAAACAATCAGAGACAAATCAACACAACGATTTAAGATGAAAAAATCACAATTGGAGCATCTCCAATTGTAATAAAAAACCATGGGCAAAAGCCACAAAACAATCCACTAAGAAGATATAAAGGAATTACACAAGTGTACTCTTAATTACCTAGCGAATCCACGCCCGAATCAAATCGACTTCTATGTATCTCTTCTAGCCCCGTCTTCACCTCGGAATTGTCTTGCCCAACGTTGAATCCACAATGCCGATGTTGAATCACGACGATGAGCCACTCCGGAATCCACTAAAGCTTCAAGCCCGAATTCCACGGAATCCACCAAAGAACAACACTCTCTTTTGTATTGAATGAAACAAACAATCTTTTGATGTATACTTTTCAAACTAGATTCAAACTCAAACAAACATCAAAGAAACTAGCAAAGAAGCTCCAGATATAAAACCTAATATCCAAGAAGAAGATCTGGAAGCCGTAATCCTAAAAACGGATGAAACCACATATTTATAGAAAATTGATCCGCGATCTCCGCTCCAGCGTAAGAATGGCCGTTCGAGCGGACTGACGCTCCAACGTAGGAAGTTCTGCTCGAGCGCAAAAACACAACTTCCAGTACTTTTGCAGATAGTTCAAACTTCTGGAACTAAAGATTCTCCGCTCAAGCGCACAAATGGCCGCTCGAGCGGACAAACAATTTTGATTGCATTTTTGTTTTTTGCTTCTAGGGAGCTATCGCTCGACCTCGCCTCGGCATTGCCCCTTGGACCCCCACGAGCTGACCAGGCAGCTCGATCCCTGACATAGTTAGCAAAGTGGCAATTATGAAAGAATTAATTTCTAAAACATCTCTGTAAGGCACAATTTGGATTGAATTCGCATCTAAAAACTCATAACCTCACTAAAATAAAAGTTTAACAAAATCACAATTGAAAGGTGTTTTGTCAAACAGGATTGCAAAGAATAAAAACTTAACAAGGACCTTCAATTTTTAATACGTATCAACTGATACGTTATGTACCGACCGTTTTAAAACTATGCGAACACGATAATATCACAAGTGATATTGAATAATTTTTTTAAATCATTTGTGTACTGTAGTGATTTCATTTGATGGTTTGATCTTAACATTGCAGGCAGAGAAAGCAACCATGCATGTGGGGAAATGGTCCGAGAGGACATGATGATAAAAGTTCAATGTTTAGAAAAATAAAAAAAGTAAAAAAGACCTACACTAAAGTTTCTCATGCAAAAGGATTTGGGCCTGAAAATGATTTCTGATTTGTAACTTGCATATGATGCAAAATTATGAAGAATAAATATTTATTCATCGCAAAGGTGTTAATGGGGTAATTATTTAGTAATTTCAAAATATAGACACGTGATATTCTATAGTATTGTAATTGATGGAGAATGTGGATAAATAGAATATTGTGTTAGGTGATTGAGAAATATAAGAGACATAATGAATGATAATTACTTTAATTCCATGTGTGTGGTTCGTTTGATGTGGTTTAATTCTCGGTTTAAAAATTCTAGAATTCAAAATATCGGTTTGGAACACGAGTTGGTAATTGAGTAGGTGCTTGAAACTGCGCATAAACTACCCTTTTGCCTATGTTGTTTTAACAAATTTTATAGATTATATAATTTAACTAAAATGTTCTTCGATTATGTTTTATTAAAAATGATTGGTAACTTGAATTTGAATTTGTTCAAAAGCTTGAATTTGTGTTTGCTAGTCGATCGTCTAGACGATTACTTGGATGACTCGTGAAATACTTGTCTACCGTAGTTGTCACCCTTATTGATCATGACTTTCACCTTCTTGCCAGTCAATGTCCGAACAACTACTTGGACGATTGATGAAGCACTTGTCTACCGCAATCGTCATCCTTGTCGACCGCAGCTTTCTCCTCCTTGCCGAACGACCGATCGGATGATCAACAAGCCGAAATTCGGGTGATTTCGGATAATCATTTTCGTCTTTCTAATTTCAATTTACTCGATTTTGATTCTGTATTTATACTTGTCTCAAATTGGTCCAATTGATTAAAATTATTAGTATTTTTTATATAAAAAAAAATGTGCACATAAGCAATAGTTGTCATTTTTTAGGAATAAATTATAAACTTGATAAATTTAGTTAGTTAATCTGATCAATAATATTTTTTTGTATCTTAATGATATTATCAATTGGATCAAATTAACACAAAATGTAAATTAAGGATTAAAATTGAATCAATTAAAAATATAAAGACTAAAATAACACAAAAGATAAAATATAGGCACTATCATCGTCATTCAACCTAGAAGGTAAATGTGTTGGTGAACTGGGAGAAATGAGAAAATGGGCCAATCCATTCACAATCCGATAGCTCTAAAGCCCATTCGGATCCAATTTGCCCTTGGATCCCTTCTCATTTTTTTAAAGGCCCATGAACTTCTTCTCTGATAAGTGGCCTAAACATTGAACAAATTCATTGTTGCGACGGAAAATATTTATTCAGTAATATTATGTACTTTGTAAAATATATAAAATTTATAATTTATGGATCGTATTTATTTTTGTGTATCCATACTATCAACTTAGAAAATTATTTAAAATTAAAAAATATGTGTATCAAATTCGTTTCAAATGTGATTCACAACGCAATAATTTTAAATCCACACAAATTTTAAAATTTAAGTATTTTTAGTATTCTTTCTAAAGAATATAACATTTCCAATATTTGTTTGACATATAATCCTACAAATCAGAACAAAGTGGTTACAGATCTCGTCCCAAAGACATATAAAATATTTTTGGCAATTTCAAATTAACTATTTGAGTGGGTTAGAACGATTTGAAATACAAAATAAAAAAGAAAATTAGTGAACATATAACCTTAATTCTTTTATAATTTCAAATCAAAAATTTATTACTTTTTTAAAATTTTTACACAAAATTTACACATTAGTTGAATGTATGATGCTTTTCAAAATGGTATTTTACAAATTAATACAAAAAAATAAATTAGAAAAAAATTAAGCAATGAAAGCACAGTTGAGCAAATATTCTACTAATAATTGCATTATTATATTATTATATCTTATTTTTATGTTATTAGAAGTGTGAGGACCATAGGGCGGTCGAGCCTAGCGTGCATTAGGAAAGTAATCCAATCCAAGTAGACTTAGGACTTGAGAGTTTTTTCCCTTTCCAAATTCAATTCCAGCTGAGTTTCCAAAATCAAAAAGCCTTCCTCTATAAATTAAAGACCCATTCCTCTCTCTGGCTTCACATTTCTTTTCTTTTCTTTTCTTTTTAAGTCATTCTATAGCTATTGAATCCGTGGAGTTTTTAATGGCAATGGGTGTACCAGGAAACATGAGCAGATACGAGTGCTTCTATATGGCCAAACTTGCCCAGCAAGCCGACCGCTACAAAGATACCGTCAACTTCATGGAAAAGCTCATCATCGGTTCTACCTCCTCCTCCTCCGGCAGCGAACTCACAATCGAGGAGCGTAATCTCCTCTCCACCGCCACCAAGAAAGTGATGGACTCACTCCGTGCCGCCTGGCGGGCCCTCTCTTCAACTGAACAGAACCACAACAACCGTGTCGCACTCGTCACCGACTACAAATCCAAGATCGAATCAGAACTCTCTCATATCTGCAATAGGGTTTTGAATCTGCTGGAAAAGCATCTGATACCCTCGGCTTATGAGAGCGAGTCTAAAGTCTTCTACTTGAAGATGAAGGGGGATTACTATCGATACATGACGGAATTCAAAGTCGGAACAGAGAGAACAGAGGCTGCTGAGAACACCATCATGGCATACAAGGCTGCGGAGGCAATTGCGGTTTCTGAACTCGCTCCAACCCTTCCCACCAGGCTGGGTCTGGCACTCAATTTCTCTGTTTTCTGCTACGAGATTGAAGGTGCATCAGAGAAAGCGTGTAGCATGGCGAGGGAGGCCTATGAGGAAGCCATGGCTAAGCTTGACAGTTTGGGAAACAAGTCATACAAGGAAACTAGTCTCCTCATCTTGCAACTAATGAGGGACAATCTCAATCTTTGGGCTTCTGATATGGAAATCACTTCATATTCTTGTTAGTCAGGCCTAGGTTTGGTTATTCTCTAGGATTTATTATTGTTATTTGTGGGTAGAGAAGCTTTCATTGCTTTCCTTTTTGTTTTAGAGGTACAGAGTCTTGGTTGTTTTGTTTTGTTCTTAGAAATTGGTGCAGAGATGGTTATCTGTACGAGAAATGTTAGGGACTATGAATTTTTTTTTATGAAAATCATCATGAAAATTTTGTGATCTTTAGATTAGCTTGATTAGTGTGTGGTGTTTTATTGTAAGTGTAATCCAAAGGTCACAAATCTTTCTTGACTATTTTCATGATACCTAACATTACTGTGTCCATATATATACATATATTTAGTTTACTCATGTTTGTTCAACTTTTCCGTACCGCAAATATAAGAATGTGAAATTTGGCCCGCATGTAATGGAACTGTTTCTTTTTAATTTTGGTGCACAAATAGCGCCCGGCAAGAACAAAATTAATTCAAAAGTCTTAAATTTAATGATCAAACAAATTTTTAATGGTCTCTTATGGTGTCCGATCCACCCCGCTATTAGTTTGATTTATAATTTGAATCTTATAATTCGTATTTGAGAAAGAAAAGAAGATAAAAAAAGTGATGGTAGAAATAAAAATGAAAATTTTTATTCATATATAAAAATTTATATACAAAAAATATCATAAAAATGTTGTGACAGTGATATTATTGTAAATATAAATCATGTTTATGTGTTTTGTTTTAAAGTGAAAGGTCATTATGAAACTATATCATTGTGTTTGAAAATTTTATATAAAATTTATATTTGTATATCATCACAAAATGAAAACATGTTTACGTAGAATTTAATGATAGAAAGTTGCAGAATTTTGTCATGATGATAGGAAGAAGAAATGATAGGAAAAAAACAGAATGATCATTTAGAAAATTTTAAGGCATGACATCAGTAATCCATGGAGCAATTTGTAATGAGTTTACAAACCTCAAGGAGGGGAATGCAATTTTTCAAACGTGAGGAGGGAATCTGTATTAAATAGAAATCTCAGGGGTGTCAATGTAATTTACCCTAAAATTTAGGCTAAGTTTGGGAAGACTAAATAAGTTCACTTTTTGACTTTTATTGTATTATGTGTAGAAAAAGTAGAGAGGAGATGTTGATTGATGTGACCCAAAAAAGATAAAAAGATGAAATAAGTGCACTTTTTTAAGTTAGCCAAACTTATGCTTAATATACAAAAAATAAAAAATAATCTAAATTAGCACATATCAAGGGATCTATAAGGGTAAAATTATCTAATAAAAGACCTTAATATAGAAATTAATATTTGATAAAGGGTTATGTCTTGTCAATTTAATTTTAGGAAAATTGGTAAAAATTCCACTATAGTAATTGTCTAAGGCATTAAGTCCAATGGTTTTTTATTGTTGGTGAGAGGTCTACACTTTGCAAAATAATTTAATGAGAAGTCCTAGAAGACTTTTTTTTTTTTCCCCCTTTGACCTTTTATTTATCTGTTTGACTTTTCATTGACCATCTGTTCAATTTGTTTGTCTATATGTTGAAATTTATCTATTTGTTTAAATTTTTTGTATATCTGTTCAATTTTTTGTCTATCTGTTCATTTTTTCTATGTAAATTTTCTTTTTGTCCAAATTTTACCTATCCAATTTTTTATCTGTTCAATATTTTTATCTATACAAATTTTCTATCCAAATTTTATGTGTACAAATTTTCATCTGTATAATTTTGATCTGTACAAATTTTGCAGAGTAGTCAAACATCTGTTAAAATTTTGATCTTATTTTTTTAGTTGTTGAATTTGTTGACCTATCTATTCAATTTTTATATCTAATTTATTGAACCTACTTTCTCTCAATGTGTGAAACCAAACATATGAATCTGTTTCACTTATATATCTATAATCTATTTCATCAACATCAACATCAACAACAACATCAACACAACAACAATAAATAATAAAAAGAAATGCACAACAAATGTATCCAAATTTGGATTGAACAATTTCAAATCCAAAGCACCAATAAATAAAGGAAAATGCATGAGACCCCCAGTGGGCGTACTGGGGGTCCCTTCTGATTGGCCCAAAAAGCTGTTTTTTTTTTTTTTTTTTTTTTTCAGCCACTGGCAGTCCCCCACGTGGAGGTGGGGGTGCTGGGGGTGCCTTGGAGCTGGGGGTCTCCAGCATTTCCCAATAAATAAATAAATATACAAACAAATCAAATGTATATCTACACAATGTAATATATATATATGAACTTCTATTCTACAATGAAGAAAAAAACGAATGCCAATCACTATGGACCCAAGCCTCATCCACCTCCAAAAGTATGCTTTAATGTTGCTTTTGAGTTCTTATGTATAAATGGACCCAAGCCTCATCCACCTCCACTGTAACTGTGACGCTTGTTTTAACACCGACCATCACCCTATCTTTATCCAATGCCAATCACTATCTCTCACTAAAACTAACCAACTCGAACAACAACAACAATAGATTCAAGATCGAAGATCGAGGCAGGGACCAGATCGAAGATCATAGATTTGTTTTAGATTTGAGATCATCGGCGGTTGAGACACTCACGATGGTATTGGGAGATGGGGAAGGATGGTAGTGGTAGTGTCAGAGATGAAGAGAAAGAGAGAGAAAAGAGAAGATAGCTGCGATTGAGATGGTGACAATGGTGTTGGAAGTGGTGTCAGAAACGATGGCGTCGAGACAATGGTGGTGGTGTTGGAGATGAAGAGAGAGAGAGAGAGAGAGAGAGAGAGAGAGAGGGTTTGATTTTCTAAAAAGAGAGAAAAAAGAGAGAAGTAAGATTTGATTTTCTTTTTCCACCGTATAACCTAAATATGTATACATGGATAATTTGCTCATTTTATAGAAGCTTGTTCTTATAGACAAAGACTTGTTTTGGCAAGTATGTAAAATGTCACTTTTTGGTTTTTAACATATTTTAGGTCACATTACCTCTCTATTTTTTTTACACATTTTTTTCAAAAAAAGCTAAAAAAAGGCCAAAAAACTAGCTTTTAGAGTGTGGACTTTTAGACAAAGAAAATTCAAAATTAGATTTATAAACCGAGTGCGCTTTAATTTTTTATAAAAATATTCTACATAATATTTTTTAAAAAAATGAATAATTTAAATTATTAAAAAAGTATGAAGAGTGCCTCAAAATGCTCTTATTATGCATAGTGACTCCAAATCATGGAGCAAAAAAATAAAATAAAAATAATAATAATAATAATAATAATAATAATTTGTCTCCTAATTTTCTATATTGATGATGATTGAAGAACAAAAAATAATTACTCTTTCTTATTTCATGTGTCTACTTCTATACATGATATGTATAATATTTATAATTCTCCATCATGGATTAAACCACTATGAATAATTTTGGTTGAATTTTAAAATTGTATACATTCGTTTGAATCTAGACAGAGCAAAGCGCATCCATTTTTAAAATAGAGATTTGTGTTGTATCTCAAAAATTCGTAGGTTATCTCACACTTTTTTTTTTTTTTTTTTTAAAATTATATTTTATGATCTATAATATTTTAAAATTCTAAACAAGAACCACTTTTGGTGGTTTTATTTTTTAAATCTATTTTTCAGTTTTTGATATATATATATATATTTTCTCAATTTTAGTGATTAAAGATACTAAAATTTCTTCATATTGTATATTTAAATTATACTTTTACATGACAATCTAATATCTAATAATCTAAATAGAATTAAAATAGTAAAATATTGGTAAAAAAAATTACAAATTCAAACATGTACTATTTTTTGTTATTATATATATATATATTTTTGTTGTTGTTATTATTATTATTATTATTATTATTATTATTATTATTATTATTATTAGGGTAAATCATAATTTAACCCCCTGTGGTTTGCCTAAAAAACATGGAGCCCCCCTATAGTTTCATTTATAACACTTAAACCCCCTATACATCATACCAGAGTGCAATATTCAACAGACATAACAGAAGTTGTAAAAAGTCATAAATGCCCCTAGATATTTTACATCCCTCAGTCGTTTCATTTCAGTTGACTAACACCAGTATTCGCATCTCTATCTTCTCTCTCTCTCTCTCTCTCTATATATATATATATCTTCTCTCTCACTGTGGTTGATTGGATTGAACAGGGGTTTCATCATCAATTTCACCATCATATTGTGAACACCATTACTAGTTTAGGTATGTGTTGTTTACCCTAATTTATTTTGATTGTTAGATGTTGATTTTTCCTGATTTTGATTCATAACTGAGTGTGTGTTGACTTCGATTTATAAAATTTATAATGTTTTAGGCATGGTATGCCCGTATTGCTTTAATTTTGGGGATTGTGGTTAAAGTGGGGCGGGGTGGGGTATAGAGCTTCATAAATAATAGGTGTATTTTTTTTTTTTCATGATGTTAACTTTGGGCATTTTTTATTCACAGATTTGTTTTTGTATACTTTAGTATTCATGCATTTTATTACTTTATTTTTTTGGGATGTTGGTTAAAGTAGGGGTGGGGTGGGGTATAGAGGTTCATAAAGAATAGGTATTTTTTTATGATGTTAACTTTGGGTTTTTTTTTTTTATTATTTATTATTATGATGTTGACTTTTTAGATGGGGTATTCTATTCATATATTCTGGTTATAGTTGTATTCATATATTCCATTCATATATTTTGTTTTTGTTTAGAGATTTTGTAATTTTTCATGCATGCCATGCCTGTACTGGTGTAATGTTTTTGAATTTTGGTGAAGGTGAGGTATAGTTTGTTGTGGCCCCAAGGAGATTTGAATCAAATATTGAGGAATTAAATTAATAATCAAATATGAATTAAATAGTGTGGTCCAAGGATTATGATTGTTGTTATGTGGTCCCAATGAGTTTGAGTTTTGTAATGTAATATTGTGAAGTTTTGTTGTTTTCTGCAGTGAGGTAAAAAAAAAAAAGATTTTTGAGATCAACTATAATGGGTACTTCAGTAAGTCTCCTAATATTGGTTATAAACAAGGGAAAGTGGAATATATATATGATGTTGATCCTGACAAACTATCTTTTATTAAGATTCATACCATCTTGAGGGAGATGAAAATAGATGTCTATAGTACTTCTGTTTTGTGGTATAAGAAACCTGGAAAAACTTTGGATGATGGGTTGACGTGATTCAATTATTTGTGGAGAAGGGTCAGGACTCATTACAAGTGGTAAGTCCAAAAGGGAAACATTTTGTACCCCCAAGAGTACCAGTTAGTGCTAAGCAGACACTGACTTGGCATGAGATGAAAAATATAAGTGAAGAAGAGATGGATTGTGAAGATGGAGTGCAAGATGTAGGTGATGATGAAATACATAATGGAGATGGAGATGAAGGAGCAACATATGAAGATGTCAAAGATGAGGAAAGTGATAATAGAGCTTGTGATGAAGAAGATAATGATGATCTTGATTACATTGATGATGGGAATGATGATAGTGGTTCAAAAGATAAAGACTATAAAAGTGATAAACCTGGCTGGTTGAATGAAGGTTTAGAGGGGTCAGAAGATGATGATATTTTCTCACCAAGGAAGACTGTAAAGAAAAGAAAGAGGCAACCTCCTTTATGTGATCAAGAGATAGATGAAGGGTGGTTTTCTGATCCTGAGAATGAAGATTTACATGGTGTACATTACTCATTAGATGAAGAATGTGGAGATAAATATCCTAAGTTCATTGAGGAAGTAGATATGAAGAAGCCACAACTAAAACTTGGAATGAAGTTTGCCACCCGTCAAATTTTTAGAAAGACAATAAAAGAGTGGAATATCCGACATCATTATGACATAAAGTATGTTGTAGACACCCCATTTTTGACCGCTCGCGAGACTTTTGCGCTTTGTCCTGTACACTCGATGATGAAAATAGTATTGTGCATGATTTGCCTTCTCAACCAAGGTCGGGCGCTCAAAACAATCTCAAACCTTTCATATCTACACTGATTGAACCCCTGAATTTTATTTTTGAACCTTGTGCTGCCTTACATTGAGCTTAAACCAGAGAAACAGGGGAACACTTTTAGGCCCGGCAGTGCCTCATTGAGTGCCGGCCGTGCCCTGTGGGCGATAGACACTATTCTGGGCGGGAGCCAGCCAGCTGTCCATTTTTGAAGATATTTTCAACTTGTTTTGCACAAATTCTATAAAAATGAGGTTATACCTCTATTTTGAGGGTTGGACAATTTCAAGAGAGCCTATATACACATTGAGAGCTCCTTCTTCTTGTGCAAGTCATATTTGAACAAGCTTGTCATCCTTAAGTCATCTCCATACTCCATACACACCCTCAAACCTTAACCTTGGAACCTTTGTTGAACCTTGAGAAGTACAATTCAAGCTTGAGAGTGTATTAGAATTGAGTTTGATCAACAACTAAAGCTTACTCCATTTGAGAGGTATAAGTTTGTAACTCTTACTTTTACTTTTATTCTCTATCATTTCTATCCATTTCTTGTGTCTTTGTATTGTTTTGATCCTAGTTCAAGTGTTGAAACTTGGGTTTGAATAGCTACCAAAGGGTAAAGAGGGTTGACACACTCTCTTACACCTTACTTCATAGCTTAACCCTTGTCTTTACATTATTTTCTTTGACCTTTCAAATTGATTTTCAGAGTTCAAAAGAGGCTAAAAATCATGTTTTGAGGTTTCAAAGGTGGAGGGGTTAGCCACCCCTCCTTGTTCTTGCTTACTAGCCTTATTTTCTTTGCTTGTTGTCTAGCTTTTTGGACTCTTTTCATGCACTTTGAGCCATTGTTTTTTACCTATCAGGGGCTGTTTTAAGGTTGTCCTAGGTTATTTAATTGGTGCAAGCTTTGATTAGTTCGTTTGTTGTATCATAAGTTCTCATATATAGCTTGTTGCATGTTGTTCTTAGCTTTTCTTTATATAATTTCCATCTTAAGAGCCTCATTCTAATAAGCAACTTACCATTCATTTCTTTATTTGAGAGTTGTTTAAACCGGTTGATGGTTGTTCAAAATATGAGTTAGAGATCTATGCTTAATGGCTTAATCTCTACGGAGGTGTAGACGTCCCCGAACGCATCCCGGGGAAAAGGGAGTGCGAGTCCCCCCCCCCGGTTCTGGTTCGATATTGGGTCACTACAGTTCGAAGGGCTCAAATGTCACGGTTCTTAATCTTGAACCAAAGAGTCCAAATCCGGCAAATTGTTTTGAGAAAAAAACAGATTTTTGAAAGAAGTGCCAAACATGGACTGCTTTGCCAGATAACAGAGTCGCCACCTAAATATTTTTTAAATGGGAAATTTAGGAAACCCTAACTCGGTGCCAAAGGCCACGTGTCCGTCATCACCAAAGTTGGCTCGGGAACTTGGGTACGATTGGGGAAGGTCACATCGTGAGCACCCCCGCTCGCCCGGTCAAAGACCGGCCTCTACTAACCATGATATCTGCTTTTGAAAACATTGTATGCTCTTATTCCGGTTATTAGCCTAGGTTACTATGTGATGCTCGCAGCAAACAAGTATAGACTGGGCCGTCTGAATTGGAACAAAACATTTCATGTTCGTTTGTTTGAAAATGGTGTGATGGTGCTACCCGCAGGTAGGCTAAAATGCGGATTTGCCACCCTCAGGTGGGCTTAGAAAATAGTGATGTTGCCACTATCTAGTGGGCTTAAAACAAACAGTCAATGCATTGTCCCAATTCAAATAACTCAACCTCCACCCACAGGCATTCAAGGCAGTTATATCACATAAGCACATAGCTTCATGGTAAGCATGCTATTCATGGCAACACTCACACGCATGCAAGGATGCTAAAGCATAAAACTTACCGAGTACTCCAAGCCAAAACAAAAGCTCATTAGAAATCATGCATGATCCTAAATATGCTGAAATGCCTAATGCAACACATGCAAAGATGCAACTATAGCAGGCTCGGCTATTCTAAACATGGCATATGGAATGCTACAACTAACATGTATTCAACTTGGAATTGAAATACAAATGCAGTTTGTATGATGCGCCGAGCCCGGTGCGTGCAAAACAGATGAATGATGCAAACATGCTGTCATACTGTATGCTAATTGAAATATGCCCTATATCTAACCATCATAAGCAGATAAATAAAAGGGAGAAAGACGTGGGATTGGAAGACATACATCACACTCACCCACACTTATTACAATTATGCCCTCGCGCAGAGGGTCCGAATAAATAATACAGTCCGAATAAAAGAATAATACAGTCCGAAATAATACAGATTCCTAATTAATTGACAAATTAAATAAGAAAGCTGTAAAATGGCATGCAAGCCAGGGACTGCCTTGACCCCGCTTCGGATAATGAAATGATGCATGTTGGGCTGCCTTGCGCGGAAATCCACTAGGATGCCCCAATTGGCCTCTGTTTGCAATATTTCTCGAAATGCGTGCCAGACTCCGGAAAGTTGCTGATTCTTCGTTTTGCTGTAACAGAGAGCAGAAGAGGGGCATAGCAATGTATTTCACAAATATATGCATGCCTCGATCCTCGTGCCACCAATCACGCATACCGATGCATGATGGCCGAGGAGCCGAATTGCATAACTCAATATAGGATGAATGCATGTGAATGCTACAACAAAAACCTAACTCCATCATGGATAATCCGGAGTGTCGGTGACTTGGGGATTGAGATCCGTTCCGTCACTCGGAGTACGGAACGTACCTCGTTTCCCGTGCCCGGGCTAACTCCTATCCCGAACACGATGCAATATGCATGATATGCATGAAATGCAGCTAACATATGACCTAGCATGCACAATGCTATGAAAATGAGATGCCTCGAAATGCGTGCACGCGGGCACGCAAACCAAGGTAATGCATGAATGCAATCTAAGATACAACCTAGTATGCACTATGCTGGTGAAAACGAGATGCCTCGAAATGCGTGCACACAGGCACGCAAACCGAGGTAATGACACACACGATATAATGAGACTAAAAATGGCATGACAATGTAATATGGGCTTATACCAACATGAGTGAGCCTCAGCCACACTCACACAGGAGGCCAATAGATGAAAAATGAAGTGCCTCGAAATGCGTGTACATGGGCACGCAAGCCGAGGCAATGGTACTAAAGCATGAAATGGCACTCCAAATGCAAATTGGGCTTACACTAACATGAGAGGGCCTCAGCCACACTCACATAAGAGGCCGTGAGATGAAAAAGATGCGCCTCGAAAATGCGTGCACACGGGCACGCGAACCGAGGCGATGATATAAAGGCATGAAAATGCAAAATCGGGCTTACACTAATATGAGAGGACCTCAGCTGCACTCACATAAGATGCCGTCGGATAAAAAAGAAGTGCTTCGAAATGCGTGCACACGGGCACGCAAACCGAGGCGGTGGCATACGCAATGCAAATGACATGGAAAATGCAAATTGGGCTTACACTAACATGAGAAGGCCTCAGCCACACTCACATAAGAGGCCTAGAGATGAAAATGAAGTGCCTCGAAATGCGTGCACACGGGCACGCAAACCGAGACGATGGCATAAATCATGAAAATGGTATACAAATGAGTTGTGGCATATGGCATATGGAAAATGCAAATTTCAGCAGCCAAAATGATGCAAAAACAGCCCCCGAATTATAGCAAAATTACACCCGATGCCCGAAATGCTATGCTAAGCACCCGAAATGACTTGCAGCTATGCCTAACATGCACAATATGGATATGAAGTGTAAAGACAGATGCTAGGCAGTCCCTAAACTAGCATTTTTCCAGTACAAAGTATGGCCAAACAACAATCACAAGTATGGCAAAAATAGCATGCAAAAATGGGGAAAAAGTGGAGGATTATGAAGCAAGTGGTATATACAATGCCCAAACTGAAAAACACAGTTCTACAATAGTGAATAGGGTCCAAAAATATGAACATTTACAGCTTATGGAAGCCCTCAAAACAGTGTACAAATATGGCAAACATGGCATGCAAAATATGAGCCAAAAGGGGGCTATAAAGAGAAGTGCACCAAGCATTCACCAAACAGCCAAAGACCCTTAACAAAACATGAAGAATGGGTCATTTTAAGACTATTTCCAGACCTGATAATGGCCAAAAACAGAAGCAAGAATGGCCTAAAAAAACATGCAAGATATGGACCAAATAGGGGATATAAAGATAGGTCATGCATGGAAGCACCAAACAAGGTTGAGCCCTTCTACGATGTTGTAGAGGGGCTCAAAATGAGCCTAATCACAGTTTATGGCATGCTCAAAATCAGACTTCAAATAGACCAAATAAACCATGCAATTTTACGGTAAATATGGAAAATTACAAAGTAAGTGCATGATAGAGAGGCCAAACATGGTTGAGCCCTTCTTCAATGTTGAAGAGGGGCTCAAAATAGGCCTAAAACCAGTAGGGGTCAGAGCCCAAAACCACAAGCAAATAGGGTAAAGAAATGAAGCAAAAATATGTTAGAAAAAGGGAAATAGAGACTTACCCTTGAAGACAAGTCTTTGGATGCTTCTTGGCTTGGATTTGTTGCTTCTTAGCCTCTGGAAAAACTCCCTTTGCTGCTGGAATGGAAGTGATGATGGTGAGGCTTAGGGTTGATGAAGAAATGGGCTAGAGACTTGAAGGTTTTTCAAGGTTTTGGAGATGAAAATGGAAGCAAATGGCTAAGTGTTCTTGAGGAGAATTTTTCTAACCCTAACAAAGAAGGAGGTCAGCCCCTTAAATGGGCAAGAAAGGGGTGTAAAAGGGAGGGAAATGCATCCAAGCTTTCCCTCCCAAAATATCCCTCGGAGGCAAAAGATATTTGGAAAAACAGCTGGACAGCTGTAAAGTGGTCAAAAGCAGGAAGCAGGCCGGCCAGATACTTTTCTTGAAGATGGCCAGCCGGCCACCCCACTGGTCGGCCAGCCACTCCCCATGGCCGGCCGGCCATGGCCAAAAATGAAGTGAACAATTACTGGCCGGCCACCATTTTTTGGTGTCCTCCCAGGTGTGTAGAATAAGACCCCATGGTTGGAATTTGGCAACTCTGAAACAGGAGACACAACATTGCATTTGAAAGAGAGGCTCAAAAATGAAAAACACAATTACTGGCCGACCACCACTTTTTAGGGTCCTCCCATGTCCCCTCATCACAAATATGTAGTCTCGGCTCGAAGAAAATACCCCTAGGGTGTTCAACATTAGCCCGGAAGTGAGAAAAACGGGCGCCGGAGGAGCGAAACTGGTTTTCTAAAACAATTGCTGGCCTCCCACCCTGCAGTGATCTTCCTGGTGCTAAAACAGAGGTACCTGCCAAAATTGAACAAAAACTAATTCGAAACGAAAGCTCGGGGACCAAAACTGCGCGGTTCGGGGTCCCGAAAATGGGCTGCAGGCACCGAAAGTGGTGTTTGGCCACGAAGTGGGTATCAGAGGCCCCAGTGTCCCTCGGTATGATAAAACAGAGGCACTTGTCAAAATTGAACAGAAACCGGTGCAAAATGAATGCTCGGGGCCCAAATCACGCAGTTCGGGGTCCCGAAAAATAGGCGGTAAGCACCGAAAGTGGCGTTCGGCCACGAAGTGGGTATCTGAGACCCCAGTGTCCCTCGGTATGGAGTAAATGAGATGCATGCCAAAAATCGGAGGAATCGGAGATGGTCGGGTGGTCCCGAACCGAGGCACACGGCCTGACGGCTCCGAAAACTGGGAACCGGGCTCCGAAATGGGCAAAATGGCCTACGGCCACGAAATGTAGCCCACGGCCACTGAGAGATGGTCTACGGGACCTCTCCCTCCCCTCAGGAAAAGAAACAGAGAAAACCGAGTCTGGTTCGCAAACCGAGACAAGGCACAGAAGAGAGTTCGGGAGTCCGGAGGCAGGGCGCACGGCCGCGACTCTGAGACTTCTGAACGAGCACGATATGCAACATCACCGAGCGCTCAATCGGTGACGTCTGAGTCTTAAGGTCGGTCAAAAATGGGGTGTCTACAGGAGCTTTATCGCCAACGACATGATCTCTCTTTCATGTTAAGAATCACTTCCCACTTGACATGCTTCTCATATAGTGGACGTAATCTTTAGAGGACTTAACAATTATCTTGGACAAATGGACTAAAGAATGGAAAGGTCTAAAAAATTGTTAAAATGAACCGACCCACATAAAGAAAATGAGTCATATTGCTTGGATTCGGCCGAACGTTATGCCGAGTCTAATGTGTCAAGGGTCATCTTGCATCAATTCATGATGTTTCGATGAGCCTTGAAACGTTTCTACCTCCCTCTTTGAGCTTACTCCATGATAGGAGAAAGGGGTGGGTATTGATTCATTGCACTCATTAATTTTTGTCCAAAATCATGTCCTAACTCATCAAGCAATCAATTTTCTCATTGATGGTTTTGGAAATGATTTTATTCTTCGTTTGAGGCTTTCCATGATAGAGAAGATAAAAGGGACAAACAAAGTTCAGAATAACTATGTCTTCACTATTTTCACTTCAGAGCACAAAAACAGGTTTTTTCACAAAAATAGAGCACGGCTGGCCTTATTTGGGTTCGGCTGGGGTTGCTCGAGCTCCAATGTTTGGTCAGTAACATGTCTTGTAGAAAACAGAGGGCAGTGGGTGAAGGTGAAACATAATAGCCTGGGTAAACAGAGCAGTTTTTGGATGCTGTGCATGCGAGCATTGTGCATCCTTGTTTAATAATTAATCATTGTAATTATTGTTGTAACTAATTCTTATCATTATCCTTAGTCTAGTTATAATTCATGCAATTGTTCATTTGTAACTGTATAGCTAGTTGCGTGGTTGGTTAAATGGGATTTCTAGTTTATTGCTCATTATTAGCATTGTTGTAATAAAGTAGATAGTTAGCTTGTTTCTTTAATTCTTTCATTTGAATTTGTAATAGTTAGTTTATTCGGACACTCGGACATTCATTCGGACCCTCCTATGCGAGGGCAAATTGTAATAATATGTATGTCTTCATGTATGTCTTCCAACCCCACGTCTTTCTCCTTTTTATTTATTTGCTTATGATGGATAGTTTAGAACATTATGTTTTCGTTTAGCATTTCTCATGACTTGCATCCATTGTCTTGCATGCATTAGGCTCGGCGTATCATTCTAACTCGCATTGTTATTTATCAACTCTTTGAAACATGTTTCAACCACATGCCATCAAAGAGATTTACATGTTATAATTAGTAGCCAAGCCTATTAATCGCATTATTGTATGTGTTGCATTAGTTATTTTGCATCCGTAGGATTATACATTTTTTCTGACTCTTTTATTTCTTTTGGTTTGCCTTGGAATACTACATGAGCACTTATTGCATAAGTATACCGCATACGTGTGATTGTTGCCATGATAAGCATGAATACCATGATGCTAAGTGCTTAATTAATATATCTACTTGAATGGCTGTGGATGAAGGCTAATTACTTGAATTGGGATGATTTGAGTAAATGTACATATGAGATCACTTTTTTCAAGTGGTACATATTCGAAACGATTTTCAAAAACAAACAAGAAATCAAAGCTTTCTAATTTTTGTAAATTAGTCTATACTTGTGTGCAACACATAGTAAAATTAGTCTAATAATCGGAACAAGAGCATATAATCTAAATAAGAATCACATCATGATTAGTAGAGGCCGATATTTGATCGGGCGAGCGGGGGTGTTCAATTTATGACCTCTCCCTCTCGTACCTAAGTTCTCGAGCTGAGACAATCTTGGTGATGACGAACATGTGGCCTTTGACACGAGTCTCAGGTTTCTTAAATTTTTCAAAAATATTTAGGTAGTGACTCTGTAATCTGGTAAAACAATCCATTTTTGGCATATTTGATTCAAAATCGATTTTCCAAAAGATTTACTGGATTTGGACTCTTTTGTGTTGATCTATTTCACATTGCACTTGTGAGATCAGATTCAGAACCACGGGAGTCCGAACTGTAGGGCTAGTCATATTCGAAAGGAGCACAAAAAGTCGAGCCACATATGTGCACCCTTATTTGACTGGAATACCTTGTAAACATGCAATAAGTTTCATATTTGTTCAAATAGAGAAGCCAGAGGACTATGTGCACCCTTATTACAGTAAGCACCATTATCTTGTAGCCTATAACTCAATAAGCACCCTGTTGCAGGCCAGCATGATTGGGTTGAAACAAGACTGCTAGTAGTGGCTCCTTTATTGTACAGAAAACAGCCTGGAAAACCACCAAAAATGAGAAAGAAGGGTATAGATGAGCCAAGAAACCCTGTCAGAGTTTCAAGGCAGAATAGGTTCATTGTTTGTGCTAGATGCCTTTAGAAAGGTCACAACCAGAGGTCTTGTAAGGGTCTTGTCCATCCCAAGTCCAAGCTTTTAAAGCCAACAAGAAGTAACTAGTAGCAACCACCTTCAGCAGCAACAACTGTAACAGCAACAGCTTCATTAACAACATCTCAAGTAACCTAAACCTCTAATTTCATTTCATTTTGCAATACATTCTACAACAATGACTTAATACAGATATAAATAATTGCAGCCCAGAAGGAAGCTCCCTAGTAGGAAGGCCAATATATCCTTATTTTAAGTAAAATATGTCCACTTTGCATACTTGTTACATCATTGCAGCCCACTAGAGTTGGCCACACATTTGAAGAATTTCCAAGTATGAGAGGCAACACATTAGCATCTCAAGTAAGCTCTCTCTTCTATGGGTGTTATTTTGTTTTTGACATAGTTGACAACATATAATTGCTTAGTTGGACCATTATCATTACAGTCCACTAGAGCTCAATACAATTCTCCAGAATTTAATTACTCATCATTTCAGGTATACTCAAATTTCATTTGCAAGTTCATTTTCTTTTTACATAACTCACAACTTTATTTGCTTTTATAGTATTCCACAAAATGTAATTGGATACTTGTGTGTGTTGCAGCCCACTAGTTATAGTAGAGGAAGGGGTGAATCATTTGGAGGTGGCAGGGTTATGTCAAGATCTGCATTGGGAGGTAGCTTCATAACAAGAGGTAGGTGAGGAGGTGGGTTTGCAAAAGCTACTACTTAGAGGCAAACTGACAAAGGCAAAGGGAAAGCATGATGGACTAGGCATCTATTTTTCTATTTTTGAGTCAGCTTTTGTTGTGTTTTAAATACTTTTCAACTTGTTAAAACATTAAATGGCTTGTGCCAATTTGTTTTTGAATTTGAAACTGGCTACTAAACAATAGTATCTTAGTTTACTATGTTTTGATAAGCCTAGTGGGTTGAATTATGGCTTGTATTAAAGTACTGTAAGTTGAATTATACAATTCTGAGTTGATATTTACACATTGTTTGTGTTGTTTGTCCACAGGTTTAGTTGTTTAAATAGTATTGTGTACGTTATTGTTTGTTGTTTGTGTACCTTGTTGTTTGTTTTGTGTACCTTTATTAATACACAGGTTTACTTGCTGAAATTGTTTTGTATGAAGCAAATGAAGCATATTTCAAATAGGGGAACAATGGGAACCGATATGTTTCTATTCTTTAATGTTCTTGGAAGATGTAATCAACAATTTTATTGCATTTCTTTGGTTCATCAGATGGATACATTTCATGACCCAAAACATTCTTTCATTACAATTGCTTCACAGACCATTGTACACCTTCATTTTCTACCTTGACTATGTTTTTCATCTCTCAAACTCTATGGCCCAATAACAACCCATTTTTCTTCACTCCAGCTAGCTTCACCCAGAACATTGTCATGATAAAGAAAAAAAACCCATTTCCCAAACAGAGCTTTGCAAAACATTTTTTTTTTCTTTCTATGACTTCTTGCTAGTTCCTTTTCCAACCTGTTCATCTTTGCAACCATCTTTGGCATCACCTCCCTTTCACGTTGGCACATGGGTGGATCAACCTATTCAAAGTAGCCACAAGTTGCATCAACCTATAACAAAAAAAATATGAATCCACAAATTCCTTTTCAAATAAAATTCAATCTTTTTTTTCCAAAAAAAAAATAAAAATAATAATAACTATGTTTTGCTTACCCCATATCTTGCACAACCATAAAACCTTCTACCCATATTTCCAGATGTCATTGAAGTGTTCACAGGGGATCTCTCTCCACAATAACATAGTCTTGGAGCATTTGTTCTTGACTGTCCACTTTCGAAAGCAAATGAAAAAGCCATCCGACAATAATCTTCAAAATCTTCAACTTTGGGAAAATCTGGGCAGCTTTCGAAAAATCTGGGCAAATTTCAGTTTCGGGTTCTATGTTGTTTGGGTCTTGATTTGTGTATATATATATGGAAATAAGGTGTTTTAGTCATTTGCCATATGTTTTTGGGCGGGAAAACGTGCTTCACTTACCATTCCTGGTCGTGCAACACACACACTATTTAAACAAACAGTTCCGTTGGATATTGCACTCTGGTATGAAGTATAGAGGGTCTAAGTGTTACAAATGAAACTATAGGGGGGGCTCTGTGTTTTTGAGGCAAACCACAGGGGGTTAAATTATAATTTACCCTTAATATTAATATTTTTTCCCAAAAAGAATATATAACAAATTATTTTCTAAGTGTATTTAGATTAAGTGGATCTAAATCTAAAATAAAATTAAAAAAAAAAAAAGTATTAAATTACTTGAATCTAAAAAGAAAATAAAATGGTTATGAAATAAAACAATGTCATAGACAAAAAACATAAAAATTCAAAAATTCAAAATAAAAGTTTGAAAAAACAAACTAAATCAAACACTATGGGTGTGTTTGGTAACGTTTACGTTTTCAATTTATATTTATAAAAATTTTATAAACTGGTTTTTGTTTATTTTTTGTTTATTTTTAGAAAAACATAAACTACAAATGCGTTTGATAATTGACAAAATGTTTAAAAAATTTTAAAAATATAAAAAAGAGTGAGAAATGGCAAGTGGTGGCAAGTGGCGGCGGAAGACGGTGGTGGAAAGTGGTGACGGTGGGTGGTGGGTAGCTGGTGGCGGGTGGGTGGTGGTAGTGGGTGGGTGGGTGACGGTGGTGGGTGGTAACGAGGGGGTGGTGGTGGTGGGTGGTGGTGGCAAGTGGGTGGCGGATGGCGGGTAGTGGTGGGTGGTGGTGGCGGGTAAGTGGGTGGTGGTGGGTGGGTGGGTGACGGTGGCGGATAACGAGCGGTAGCGAGTGGGTGGTGGTGGTGGTGGTGGTGGTGGCGGGTGGGTGGCAAATGGCGGGTGGTGATAGGTGGGTGGGTGGGTAATGGTGGCAAGTGGTAGTGAGTGGGTGGTGGCGGGTGGTGGTGGCAGGTGGGTGGCGGATGGCGGGTGGTGGTGGGTGGGTGATGGTGGCGAGTGGTAGGTAGTAGCGAGTGGGTGGTAGTGGTGGGTGGTGGTGGTGAGTGGGTGACGGTGGCAGGTGGTAGCGAGTGGGTGGTGGCGGATGGCGGTGGCAGGTGGGTGGCGAATGGCGGGTGGTGGTGGGTGGGTGATGGTGGCGGGTGGTAGGTAGTAGCGAGTGGATGGTGGTGGTAGGTGGGTGGCGGGTGGGTGGTGGGTAATGATGGTGGGTGGTGGTGGGTGGTGGGTGGCAGGTGGCTGGTGGTGGTGGGTGGGTGGTGGTGGCAGGTGGTGGATGGTGGTAGCAAGTGGGTGGTGATGGCAGGTGGTGGATGGTGGTGGCAGGTGGGTGGTCAGTGGTGGTGGCGGTGGCAAGTAGGTGGCGGGTGGTGGTGGTGGCGGGCGGTGGATGGTAGTGGCGGGTGGCGGGTGGTGGGTGGTGATGGTGGCAGCGAGTGGGTAGCAGGTGGCTGGTGGGTGGTGGTGGCGGGTGGTGAGTGATGGTGGGGGGTGGGTGGTGGTGGCGGAAGACGGTGGTGGAAAATGGTGGCGGGTGGTGGCTAATGTTGGGTGGTAAAAAAAAAAAAAACTGAAAACTCAAAATGGAAACACATTTTTTGTGTTTTCATTTTTGTGCCAAATTTATAAATTGAGACCACTGATTTATAAATCAAAAATTTTACCAAACAAGTTTTTATTTGAGTTTTTTAAATTTTTATAAATACAAACAGAAAACTGAAAACGTAAGTGTTACCAAACGGCACCTATAAACTTCTCTTTTTTTAAAACATTTTTTCATTAATCTCTAATTTTACACAAATTATTCACAAGTGCCTTTCAATTTTTATGTGAATTTAATAATCTAATTAAAAAATGGTGCATACATACAAAAATATAACACTAAACATCTATATTATGACCAACTATTTAATTATGAATAATTAATTTTTCATTGTTACCTGCATTATATCGTTACAAAAGATTTCGCATATTACTTTTGTAATATATTATATATGTCAATGTCTATATATATAAATATATAAACAAATATAAATGTAATTTATATATGTTACTATATTCATACATTGTAAATTTGTAATATTATATTACTATCGGATACTTTAATTTTTTAACATGTATCATTTTAGTAATATAGTTACATTTGTTAGGAAAGAATTACGAAATTGTATATTATTCTCTTATCAACTTATGTTCAATACACATATATATGCATATCATACAAACAAGTATTCACAATAAACATTTTCAATAACAAATCAAAACTTTGCAAAACACCACCATCATGACAATAATTATACTTTTTTTTTCTCCTCACAAAAAAAAAAAAAAAAAAAAAAACCACATTATTGAGGAAAGATAGATTTTGAAATTCATAACAATAAGATATTATCTTAAACTCTTACTCATCAAAATATTTTTATTACAATGAGTTATAATGCTGAGCAAGAAGAAAAACATGAAGATGGTGAAACAAAAACTACAGAAAATCTATTGCAACATACTATCCAAGCAAAGTTAGACGAGCTGAAGTAGGAATTATCTTATATGTTGTAAAGTTCAAGAAAAATAATGTACCCCATGTACACATTTTAGTCAAACTATAAGGAAAAAAAATCAAATGATGTCCAAACATTATTGTAGCAACTCAATGAGGCAGGAAATAAGTACATCAAATAAAAAGTTTTGATCAATTTTTATTATATGATAATTATTTACTGATGCCATAATAAATTATGTAACTTGACAGTTTTATGAAAGTGACCCTGCAAATACTTATAAACATAGATCTATAAATATCGTGAACATAATTATGAAATTCATATCTTGATTAAAATATTAAGTTACAATATCATTCCATTTTCTTAAAAAAATTATTCCATATTTTTTTACATAAATGAAAACATACTAATGACTAATCTTGTATTTTTCATCATGCAAGATATTTGTGGCATAAGATGTGATGCCCCAAAAATCGAGAATATCAGAGAATATATTAACAAATAAATACAGGGTTTATCTAAGATTACAAAATAGGAAACGTCACTGATGAGTCCTTTGGTTAATAACCAAGTAAAATCCCAGGAAGGTCGGAAGAGTCAATATAGCCTCCCTTCAAAGTTCAACCACTTTAGATAGTAAAGCTACTTTTTTGACAAATCTTAACAAGATATTAACACAAGGTCTATATGAGTTAACGATAAAAAAAGTAATAGGTAGTATAAAAGGTATGCATAGATATATAATAATTACAAAATCTTGTCTTAAATACAACATGTGATCTATCACTTACAATCTCAAAACACGTTTACAAACTAGTTTCTAATCCTCCTAAGGTAGCCGTATGTCCTCAAATACTTCAGCTTTGCCTTTGACTGGCCTAATAGTCTTCAATACCTAGCATGAAACGCAGTGAGCTTTAAATGCCCAGTAAACGCACACATATCCCGTCCCTTTTTCCTAATCCAATACACCATCACAATTATAAAAAGCAAGTAATAAAACATGATAATAATTCAATAATAAAGGATTACACTGTTAGATGTTAGTAAACTAGAAATCCCTCAAATAGACTTCGTCCTCCCATCCACAAGAATCGAACATGGATTATTTGGTATGCCCCATCTTTTACTGCTTTATTGCAGAACTAACCTCAGATGCCTACCAACGGTTATATACCGTGTAGCGCCAACTGTAGGGTCTCAAAAGAGACGGTAATAATGGGCCTTGCCCAAATCCATCCTTACACCAAAATACCTAGGGTCCAAATACAACTGATCCATTCAAGGGTTCCGAAAACCACTTGCGCAAGACTTAACCTTCAATTAGGGAGCATATCCCATCAATCCATACATAACACATTATCATCTCCGCATTATTCAACTTAACCATACCACCCCACTTAAGTTTCCCATCGAGTTAAATGTTTTAAGTTAAAGTTAGAACAACTTAACACGATCATAATATCCACATAAGCATGAACATCATTAATTGAAGAAGATAAGGAACATAACCATAACACATTCAATATCATACAAATACATGATCATGTACAAATAAGCATATTCATGAACACAAGAGCATAAAACACTCATGCAAAACTAAATTTTCAGATTCAGTACCATTTAAAGATTAAAATCGAAAGGGATATTTCAGATTTTTCCCGAACTCAGCGTTCCAATGGTTTGTAGAGAACTTAATCTAGTATTCAGAACATATTTCGGAAATGGAATGGCTTTTCTAGATTTTTAGTTATTTAAGAAACACTCCAGCACTGTCTAGATTCATCGACCGTTATGAAAATTGGATTTTCTTACAAACCACTCACTCATTTTCAATGAAACCAATTTTTCTTGAAAGCTAACTCCTTAAGGAATATTTTGACATAAAACCGAGGTTCGAAATATATCTCTACATTTTTTCTAGAATTTTTGGAAGTTGGCTGTAAAATAAATTTTTCATGCACAATACTCAAAATAAGAAGATTTGTGAGAAAAGAGGCCAACTAAGGGAAAAATTTTCACTTCTTTTGTGATGAAAACATACTAAATAATGTATCAATAACTTCAATTTTTAGAGTGATGGTATGCCTTTTAAAAATGTGAGATATGGAAAGAAAAAGGTAGTTTTGCATCTATTAAGAGGAAATATGAATAGAAGGAGGATTGAAGCTCAATTCATCCACTTTGAACACATGAATACCATTGCAACACATCTGAAAATATAGTTTCAAGACTCTAATAACATGCATTTGAAAAAGGAAATAGAAGGAGGGATGGTGATGTGGCTCATGTGGTGCTTAGATGGGTTAATTACACAATTTTTCCTTCCCTTCTCCACCAACCTCTCTCTGTCTTTCGTTTTCTTCTCTTCACCATGGGTTGAGTGTGTGAGTGTGTATGTGTGTTCAAAAAGTGGAGATGAGTGGTATATTTATAGAAAAAAAAAATGATAAAAAGCCTATTTTGCACTTGGTTCCAATTCAATTGAATATTTATTTGATTTACTTTCAATGTAATGGAATGGGGGGTGATTAGGACCTTAATTATGTACTTAAATATGATCTAGTTAGGCTTAGGTCTAATTTAATTTAATCTAGTTACAAGTACAAATCTTATATGTACAAATTGGTACCAAAGTCAAAGACATATCCCATGATTTTAGTAATTTATTCCTTTTAGTACATTACATATATGTAGGTTCTAGGGTGGCTGGCCATGTGGGTGATTTGAGGGACTTTTCTCATTTATTTATGTATATTCATATTGTAGATATTTTGAAAAAAAATATTATAATATTGGGGGTGTGCCATTATTTGGGTTCAAAATGTAATTAAAATAAAATGTGTGGGTTTGGAATTGATTAGAATAGCTATTTCAAGTATAGTATTAATTAAAATAATGTTAGGAAAAATAATTTGGTTCGAATGATCTTACTTTGAATTATAAGACACACAATTGAATGAAAATGATAACAATCGAAAATTAGGATTTTGAGCTACTAATATAAAATTTGAGAATTAAATAATTAATACTAGAGCACTGGAAATGATTTTTAAGTTACTGAGATCAATTAGGGTTTGTACGAGTTCATCCGTGATACGTTTTCAGTTCTACGGTTAATTTTGCGAATAAACGGGGAACTAAGGTTTTTTTATTATAGTAATTCAAAAGTAAGGGTTTTACTAGCATTTAAAAAAATTTAAGGGTTTCACAACCTATCCCCCTTAAAAAAATTTCATCCTCGAAATTTAAGTTGTTCCTCCAATCTAAAAAAAAATGTGGATAATATGTTCGTACTGTATCCTCGCGTTTCAAGGTAGGTTCGTACTTTAATCATCTGGATAATCTTTTCCTCTTAAATTCTTCTCCCTTCTGTCCAGAGCCACCAATGGCTTCGTTGTAATAATAGCATCTTCATTGAGTCGAATTTCCATTCTAATTAATGACGTGAATGGGGTACATAAATCTCTTGTGATTTGTGAAAATTTTGAACTACTTGCCATCTAGGCTACGATGTTGTTGCTTCAATGTGAAGATCGTTTCTATCAATTCCTGAGGCGGTGATAGTCCAGGCCAACGAAATGCCCTCGTGTTTGTTAAGATTTTGTCCTTTTGATCCTCTAGTACCGATGTCATTGCGTTCGTCGATTCGTTGAAATTAGGGAATCTAGTCTATTCCCCTTAAACAATGCAAATATTCCATCGGATGCATAAGTTGTCTCTCCTAGTAAATATTGATCAGGGCTTAATGTGCGAGTGATGAGTCTATAGCTAGGATGATGTTGGGGATTGATGCGAAGAATGTGATGAATAAAATATATACTCAAGAATTTTGAAGTACGAATATAAAGGCACCAAGACTTGGGTCAACAAAATAGAATTTACATATTTATACTTGGATTACAGAAAGTCCTGCACTCCTAAAAGTTTGAGAGGTCTCTACTTCCTGAATTTTGCGAAGAGACGAGCTCTATCGTTCTGTTGGTTTCCTCTTAAATGTCACAACTCTTCTAGAATTTGATTCCCAATGTGGTGCGAGATTTCGTCCGTAGGTACTGGTCCGTTCTCAGGGTTTTGATTTCCTAGTACCATATTCCTATTGCATTGTTATTCACAGGCTCGTGTCTTGTTGCTTGTTTTGGTGTAGTCACTAGCTCGAGTGTTTTGTTTTTAGTATGAGGTGAAGCATAAGTCGGGGTCTAATTACGGAGGCAATTTCTCAAGAGCAATCAATTGGTCTTAAAGTTATGATATAATTATCCTAGGGTGTTTGAAGTAATAAGATCTTGTAGTAAATAATGGATATAGGAAAATATACAACACAACATATATATAGGCAAACTAATAACTACAAGAGTTTTAAGACTAGATTAATGGAAGGAATGAAAGGATATGAAGCAGTTATAACATCAACAATATAATAGAATGGATGACATTATGTTTTTAGACTTTAATTTAGCCAATGTTATGGAAATAGTGACTAAACTAAATATTTGACTTGAAACTATGTTGGCCATCTGCGTTTCAAACTGAATATCCAAGATTCGTCACTAAGTGAGGAAAATGAAACAATTTATAAGAAGCCTTGTGCTAAATAATCAGGGCTCAAAGGACGTCAATTTTACAAAAGGTGGTATATAAAATAGAACTAGATGGTCATGACTTAATCTTGGAAAAGGATGACATTGAATAAAGGTTACGAATACAAGATCAAGGTATGATGATTGATAGAAGACGCGTAGAAGTAATAGTACCCCTACTGTGTGATGTGAGGCATTATTCAGAGTTAAAACCACTTCATGATCCTGAAATACGTCCTCATGATTCGTGGTTGTTGTGCTTGAAATTCGAAGAAACGCCTAAGATAAGTCAAGAAAATTTCTATTTTTGATGTCTTTTAGTTGATAGAATAGGTAGTGTTATAATAATATAACAAAGTCGGGGCAAGGTAGTCTCTAACCGCAAGTCGAAACGCATGGGTAAGGGTTGAACCTAGGCTCTGATACCAGGTTGTGACCCTCCAAAAATCGGGAACATCAGAGAATATATTAACAAATAAATACAAGATTTATCTAAGATTACAAAATAGGAAACGTCACTAATAAGCCATTTGGTTAATAACCAAGTAAGATCCCAAGAAGGTCAAATGAGTCAATATAGTCTCCCTTCAAAGTCCAGCCACCTTAGATAGCAAAGCTATCCTTTTGACAGATCTTAACAAGATATTAACACAAGGTCTACATAAGTCGACAATAAAAAAAGGAATAAGTAGTATAAAAGATATGTATAGATATATAAAAATTATAAAATCATGTCTTAAATACAACATGAGATCTATCACTTACAATCTCAAAACATGTTTACAAACTGGTTTCTAATCATCCTAGGGTATCCGTACGTCCTCAAATGCTTCAGCTTTGGCTTTGATTGGCCTAATAGTCTTCAATACCTGGCATAAAATGCCGCGAGCTTTGAATGCCCAGTAAACGCACACACACCCCATCTCTTTTTCCCAATCCAATACACCATCACAATTATAACAAACAAGTAACGAAGCATGATAATAATTCAATAATAAAGGATTACAATGTTAGATGTTAGTAAACTAGAAATCCCCCAAACAGACTTCATCCTCCCAACCATAAGAATCGGACGCGGATTATTCGGTATGCCCTCTCTTTTACTGCTTTGTTGTATAACTAACCTTAGATGCTTACCAACGGTTATATACCATGTAGCGCCAACCGCAGGGCCTCAAAAGAGACAGTAATAATGGGCCTTACCCAAATCCATCCTTACACCAAAATACCTAGGGTCCGAATACAACTGCTTCATTCAAGGGTTCTGAAAACCACTTGCGTAAGACTTAACCTTCAATTAGGGAGCATATCCCATCAATCCATACAAAACACATTATCATCTCTGCATTATTCAAGTGATCGAAAATCCAATACCACCCCACTTAAGTTTCTTGTCGAGTTAAATGTTTTCAGTTAAAGTTAGAACAACTTAACAAGATAATAATATCCACATAAGCATGAACATCATCAATTGAAGAAGATAAGGAACATAACCATAACAAATGCAATATCATACCAATACATGATCATGTACAAATAAGCATATTCATGAACACAAGAGCATAAAACACTCATGCAAAACTAAATTTCCAGATTTAGTACCATTTAAAGATTAAAATCAAAAGGGCTATTTCAGATTTTTCCCGAACTCGACCTTGCGATGGTTCGTAGAGAATTTAATCTCGTCTTCAGAATATGTTTTGGAAATGGAATAGCTTTTCTAGATTTTTAGTTATTTAAGAAACACTCCAGCATTGTCCAGATTCGTCGACCGTTATGAAAATTGGATTTTCTTACAAACCGCTCACTCTTTTTCCATGAAACTAATTTTCCTTGAAAGCTAAATCCTTAAGGAAGATTTGAAATAAAGCCGAGGTCTGAAATATATTTCTACATTTTTTCTAGAATTTTCGAAAGTTCGCTGTAAAATAAATTTTTCATGCACAATACTCAAAATAAGAAGATTTGTGAGAAAAGAGGCCAACTAAGGGAAAATTTTTCATTTCTTTTGTGATGAAAACATACTAAATAATGTATTAATAACTCAGATTTTTAGAGTGATGGTATGCCTTTAAAAATGTGAGATATGGGAAGAAAAAAGTAGTTTTGCATCTATTAAGAGGAAATATGAATAGAAGGAGGATTGAAGCTCAACTCATCTGAAAATATAGTTTCAAGACTCTAGTAACATGTATTTGAAAAAGCAAACAGAAGGAGGGATGGTGATGTGGCTCACTTGGTGCTTAGATGGGTTGATTGCACAATTTTTCCTCTCCTCCTCCACCAACCTCTCTCTCTCTCTCTCTTTCTTTTTCTTCTCTCCACCGTGGGTTGAGTGTGTAAATGTGTATGTGTGTTCAAAAAGTGGAGATGAGTGGTATATTTATAGAAAAAAATGATAAAAAGCCTATTTTGCCCCTTGGTTCCAATTCAATGGAATAGTTATTTGATTTACTTTCAATGTAATGGAATGAGGGGTGATTAGGACGTTAATTATGTACTTAAATATGATCTAGTTAGGCTTAGGTCTAATTTAATTTAATCTAGTTACAAGAACAAATCTTATATGTACAAATTGGTATCAAAGTCAAAGACATATCCCATGATTTTAGTAATTTATTCCTTTTAGTACATTACATATATGTAGCTTCTAGGGAGGCTAGCCATGTGGGTGATTTGAGGGACTTTTCTCATTTATTTATGTATATTCATATTGTAGATATTTTGAAAAAATATATTATAATATTGGGGTTGTGCTATTATATGTATAAAGAATGATTTGGGCTCAAAATGTAATTAAAATAAAATGTGTGGATTTGGAATTGATTAGAATATCTATTTCAAGTATAGTATTAATTAAAATAATGTTAGGAAAAATAATTTGGTTCGAATGATCTTACTTTGAATTAAAAGACACACAACCAAATGAAAATGATAAAAATCGAAAATTAGGATTTTGAGCTACTAATCTAAAATTTGAAAATTATATAATTAATACTAGAGCGTTAGAAATGATTTTTAAGTTACTAGAATCGGTTAGGGTTTGTATGAGTTCATAAAATCTAACTATAAATCAATGTTTATGTTCATGTTTATATTCATAAAATCTCTCATAAAATTGGTTAGGGTTTGTGATCTCAATAATTTAACTATAAATCAATGTTTATATTCATAAAAACTCTCATTTATCATTTAAATTCTTCAGCCGAGTATGTATTTATTTCCTACTTAGTTGTATTTTGGATATAGATCAATTTATCCATACAAGTGTTCATACTTTGTATACATATCACATACCAATTTAATAAACACACATAATTACAATACTAACAATTGAAAAAAAATTAGAGCAAATTTCATTTTTATCCCTATACTTTTACATGACTTTCAATGACCCCCTAGACTACTCTTATTTTCACGTATACCTCTATACTATTTAAGTTACTATCAATTTTGCCCCTGCCGTCACATTTGAACCAGAAAAAGTTAAAAAAATTACATTTTGGCCCCAAATTTCAAAAGAAAGATGTAGACCCACCCTTTCCTACAAGCAAACCACTACCACCAACCACCACTTTAAGCCCTTCTATCTTCTTTGTCATAACTCTGTTTCGCCTCATTTTTGCGTCGTTGGATTCAAATTACGGTCTAGTTTTCGTATCACATCTCACACGTCTCGTTCTTCCTCTTTTTGCATGCTATTGGAGCTCCGAAAGTCGATAAAAAAAAAAGTCTTTTATTCTCATTTTTTACTTTTTCTCGAGCCATCTTTCAGAATTCATATCTTTCTCGATTCTTGGCAGTTCTACTTCATTCTTTCGCCATTCTCTTCACCTCACTTCCTACTTCGCCCTACACTATCTCGCTTTCTTACTTCTTCATGTAATGGGTGATTTTGGTATGCCAAAAGTTGTATGAAAACTAATTTCAAAAATTTCAAAACATTCATCTTTTGTTTATGTTCTTCTCCATCTTCTTTATTCTTTTTCTTCTTCTTCACATATAACATGATGTGAAACATTGATCTAGGTGGTAATGGAACTGGAAATGGTGGTGGTGACAGTCCGATGGTGGTGGCCCGGCGATGGCAGTGGGTTTGGTGTTGTAAGGTGGCGGTGATGGTAATGTTCATGGTGGCAGTAATGGAGTTCGGTGGCGGTGAAACTGGTGGTTCAGGTGGTGATGTTGGTGAAGTTGATAAAGGTGATGAAATTGATGAAGAGATATCTATGAAATTGATGAAGAGATATATATCATCTTTATGTATATATATGCACATATCAATAATTTATCTCCATAACAGCCCTGTCGAAATTGAATGGCTCAACCATTTTCTTTTTCTTCTCTTCTTTCCCAAAATTCTTCATCGTTATCATGATCCAAGAAGACCCATCATCATCATGTAGCCTCCTTTAATTATGAGCCAAGACAGATACAGTAGAAAACAAGTTGATTGCTTGATCACTTTCAAATCCATTTTCATTTTGTTTTGATTTCTTCACCTTCCCCTCATACTCCTCTTCAACCAACATAGCAATATTTGCCATCTCTCTCTCTCTCTCTCTCTCTCTCTCTCTCTCTCTAGATCGCTTTGTGGTGGAAAATATGATATTATGATTATTGAATTGTGTTTTCTCTCATCTTTCTCACTAAAATTAAGAATAGCTTAGATGGATAATTGAAGAAGAAGAAGAAGATCACTACCCGAACCACCAACTTCACTGCCACCGAACTATATCACCGCCATCACCACCATCACCAGTTCCATTACCACCTAGAACCATGTTCCACATTATGTTATAAGTGAAGAAGAAGAAGAAGAATGAGGAAGATGGATGAGAAAGAAACAAAAGATGAATGTTTTGAAAATTTCAAAATTAGTTTTCGAACAACTTTCGACATACCAAAATTGCCCATTACACGAAGAAGTGAGAAAATGAGGTAGTGTAGGATGAAGTAAGAAATGAGCTAAAGAGAATGACGAAAGAATAAAAGAGAACCGCGAAGAATCGAGAAAGATATGAAGTCCGAAAGATGACTCGAAGAAAAGTCAAAAATGAGAATAAAGTCTTTTTTTTTTTTTAATCAACTTTCGGAGCTCTGATAGCATGTAAAAGGAGGAAGAACGAGACGTGTGAAATGTGATATGAAAACTAGACCGTAAGTTGAATCCAACGACGTAAAAATGAGGCGAAACGAAGTTATGATGAAGGAGACAAAAGGACTTGAAGTGGTGATTGGTGGTGGTGGTTTGCTGGTAGAAAAGGGTGGGTGTGTATCTTTCTTTTGAAATTTGAGACCAAAATGTAATTTTTTTAACTTTTTCCATTTCAAATATGATGGCAGGGGGAAATTGATAGTAACTTAAAAAGTATAGGGGTACGCGTGAAAATAAGATTAATTTGGGGGATCATTGAAAATCGTGTAGAAGTATAAGGTATAAATGAAATTTGCTCGAAAAATCAGTTGCCACGTGCAACGCACGTGCTCAATCACTAGTACATATAAAAGTAATGTTTTTCTCTTATTTAAGTGATATCTTATTTTTATTTTAAAAAAGTAACATCAATATGTCTTTTTTATTTACATACAAAGTTTTACACAAACTCAATTTTAATTATAATAACCAATTTTATACGGACTTAGTTTTCATATATTTTTCTATTTAAGGTATGTTTGGGGGTTTAAAGTAAATTTGTGTGTAGTGTGTGCGTGTTGTCATTGGTACAAATCTTTGAGCTTCTAAGTAGGCTTATCTGGTCATGATCTTTAGGTTTGAAAGCTTTTAAATTTAGGGGCTGTAGACAAAATATATAGCTTTTCTAGTTACTAACATCATACTACATTTTTGTCGTTAAGTCAGATGTGAACTAGTATAAGATTATTTCAACAAATGTTTCTGACCTGTTTTGCAGCTCGGTAGCCATGGTTCCAATCTGACAAAGGAAGAACTTGAGACACACTATATCTGCTTGGAAAGATGCAAAATCATACCTGAGCAGACAAATTGATGGGAACGGGAGATTTTTCCAAGACAACTTGTCCATGTGAGTTTTTACTTGTGGCATGTAAATGAATCACCAGGGTTGGCTACTTTAGCTATTAGTTAAGTTTTCTCATTGTTAAATTTTTTTTATGTAGTTGATATTTTAATTTAATTATTATGATTTTTACAAAAAAAAATTATCTCGATATACAAATATATAAATAAAGAAGATAGAACGTGTTTAATTATGTGCATTGCACGGATCAAATTAATTTTCTTTTATATTTTTATTTTTTTTTGTATATCTAACCGATGTCTTAATATTATTTTATATTTAATTTTTTTTATTTAACATGAAATTATTTATTACAAAATATTTATATTTAATTTAAATTTTATATACCTATATACAATATGTATGAATAATTCAAAAAGAATATTACAGAAAAAATCAATAATCTACATATTTAATTTATGTATTTTTTTCTTAATTCAATCACAATATATTTATATTTAATCTTTTAAATAAATTTGTGTAGTTCTATTTCTACATATTTTTATTTTCTAAATAAATATAAAAATAAAAGTAAAAGTAAAATTAATTAAAATCACTTTTAGTTTTACATTATTAATTCTCTTTCTAATTTAATTATTATTTTTAATATTAAAATGAGTGTTTATTTTACACTCTTATAATTTAATATATATCATATAAAATTATTATATAATAGTTACACTTTTATAGCACAACAAAACTAAAATGATCTAAATAAACAAATAATTTAACTAAATTTATTATATATATAAGTATTCAAGTAACACATATATAGAACGATAAGGTTAAGATTATTAAAATAAATAATTTAAATTTAAATTTTATTTTAAATTAAAATTAATTTTATTTTTTTTGTAACACATATCATAATATAAAATGTCATTACATTAATTAAAATTAATTTCATTGTAATTTTATGTCAGACATCATATTTCTAAAAATGGTTTATAAACATGTGTAGCGTCTAATTTGATATTGATTGATTAAAATAATTGAACTCAATATTTTTTTTTTGGTTAAATTTTTAGAAGATAAATTGACCAATGTAAAACGATAAATAGTGTGGAGTATTATTAAAGAATAATGATTCATAAAAAATGATTGTGTATATTTAAGGCACCTATTAATGTTTGTTGAATAATTTTTAAATAAAAATTTTAAATTTATAGTATTATTGATAATGCAACTTCATGAGTTTTGCCAGAAAAAAAATATGCAAAAATAATTTGGCTGAAATAAAATTTTTGTGAATATTATGATGTATTACATAATTAATCAGAACCCCTTTGAGAATTAAAATTATTAAGATTATAGAGATTTTGTACCTAATTCCCTTTGAAGATATTATTTGTCATTTGAATTTATGATTTTTTATGCATAAAGTGAAAAACTTTTACGATCTTACTGATATAAACATAAATCTCACATTTGAGTCAACCCACCTTAAGTGGTTTTTCATATAATAAAATACTTAAATATTGTCATATAAAAATATTATAATAGATTATAATGGAACACCATTTGAAGCATTATTAAAGACCCAATGCACCACTTTAGACATAACAAAAAATATAAGAAATTATGAAACGCATTTTTGATTAATAACTAAAATAATATACCATGAGTTATAATCAAGTCATAATTTGTTTATTATAGAATTTTTCATCATTTTTTTAATTTTTTTAAAAATTTTTTTAGATTTTTTTTTAATTTTTTTAATTTTTTTGATACAAGTGAAATTCATATTTTTTGGTAAATTTGATTAAGACAAACAAGGATTTCGTTTTAGGTTGAGAATACATCTTTTTTTTAAACTTTGAAAAAATTATTTTTATGAGTCTATTTTACATAGGATCACACACAGTAGCAATAATTTTTATCAATCATTAATAAATCTATTTGTAATTGAGTTTCAATTGTTAAAATTTTTATATACAAAAAATATTAAGATTCAAAATTAATTTTACATTTTAAAGATAAATGCATCGCATATATTACCCACTAGTTAATAACTAAAAAGACGATGAGGTTTTTGAAGAACTCCTATGGCCCAATGGCCCACTAAGTTCACCCAATCTGCTCATGACTTATAGGGCTTGAGGTTGTGGTTTAAACCCATAAAGATGGATTGGGCAAAATTTTTAAACCCAATTACAATGTGGGTTGGGTTTGGGAAGAGTGCTTAAGCCTCAAGCCGCCCACAAATTATACTATACAATATAATTTTATAATGGGAGCTTTTTCCATAAATCCATCTTTAATTACTTATGTTCCATCCAATCCATATTCTTTTTGATTATTCCATTAGGTCCTATTTGAGATAAGAAGACCAAGATACCCTTTTCATCTACTTATGTTCTATTTAGTTCATATTATTTTCTTATGTTTCAATAAGTCCTATGAGTGACATAATTACCAAAATACCCCTAATGTGAATGTTCAATCCGTCAATGTAAATGTTCATATCGTCAATGTGTAGGGGCCCAGCCCATGTACAATGTGAATGTTCAAATTGACATGTTAACATTCACATTGATAGGAGTGTAAAATTAGCCCGCGGCCTGTGGGCGGCCCGGGGCGAGCCCGGTCCGGCCCGTAACAATGTGAATATTCACATTGACATATTAACATTCACATTGATAGGACTGTAAAATTGGCCCGCGGCCTGTGGGCGGCCCGAAGCCCGCCCGTTGCCGGGGCGGGCCCGGCCCGTTGATAATGTGAATATTCACATTGACATGTTAACATTCACATTGATAAGAGTGTAAAATTGACTCGCGTCCTATGGGCGGCCCGGGGAGAGCCCGGCCTCGCCCGTGACAATGTGAATATTCACATTGACATATTAACATTCACATTGATAGGAGTGTAAAATTGGCCCGCGGCCCGAAGCCGGCCCGCTGCCCGGGGCGGGCCCGGCCCGGCCTGTGACAATGTGAATATTCACATTGATAGGACGGTAAAATTGGCCCGCGGCCTATGGGCGGCTCGAAGCCTGCCCGTTGCCGAGGCGGGCCCGGGCTGTTGATAATGTGAATATTCACATTGACATGTTAACATTCACATTGATAAGAGTGTAAAATTGACTCGCGTCCATGGGCGGCCCGGGGAGAGCCCGGCTCGGCCCATGACAATGTGAATATTCACATTGACATATTAACATTCACATTGATAGGATTGTAAAATTGGCCCGCGGCCCATGGGCGGCCCGAAGCCCGCCCGCTGCCCGGGGCGGGCCCGTGACAATGTGAATATTCACATTGACATATTAACATTCACATTGATAGGAGTGTAAAATTGGCCCGCGGCCCGAAGACGACAGCCTCGGGTCGGGCCGGTGGGCCTAGCTCTAGGCTCGAGCTTAGGCCGGGCTTGGGCGGGCCTGGCCATTTTTTTTTAATTTTTTTAAATTTTTTCTACCAAAATTTTATTATTTCCCCACAAAAAAAGACATTGTGCCTCAGGCGGGCTGGCCCTCAGACCGAGCATTGAATGGCCCTTAACCGGGCTGATGGGCCGAGCTGGGCTTCAAAGTGATGGCTTAGGCCCTAGCCTAGGGTCTCGGACATGCTCGGGCTCGGACCCAAATGAGTCTTCCCCAGGTCGTGGGCGGGCTTCGAGCAGCCTACGGGCGGCGGGCCAATTCTACATTTCTATCAATGTGCATGTTAACATGTCAATATGAATATTTACATTGTCAACGGGCCGGACCGGGCCCACCCCGGGCCGCGAGCGAGCTTCGAGCAGCGTGCAAATTTTACACTCCTATCAATGTTAATGTTAACATGTCAATGTGAATATTCACATTGTCACGGGTCGGACCAAGCCCGCCTCGGGCTTCGAGCCGCCTACGGGCTGCGGGCCAATTTTACACTCTTATCAATGTGAATGTTAACATGTCAATGTGATTATTCACATTGTCAATGGGCCGGGCCGGACCGGGCCCGCCCCGGGCTGCGGGCGGGCTTTTGGCCGCCCATGGGCCGCGGGCCAATTTTATACTCTTATCAATGTGAATGTTACTATGTCCATGTGAATATTCACATTGTCAACAGGCCGGGCCGGGCCCGCCCCGGGCCTCCCCCGGGCTGTGGGCGAGTTTCGAGCAGCCACGGGGTACGGGCCAATTTTATACTCTTATCAATGTGAATGTTAACATGTCAATGTGAATATTCACATTGACATGTTAACATTCACTTTGATAAGAGTATAAAATTGGTCAGCGTCACGTAGGCGGCCAAAAGCCCGCTCGCAGCCCGGGGCGGGCCCGGCCCGGCCCGTTGACAATGTGAATATTCACATTGACATGTTAACATTCATATTGATAGGAGTGTAAGATTAGACCGCGCCCCATGGCTGCTCGAAACCCGCCCACGGGCCGTGGGCGGCCCGGGGTGGGCCCGGCCCGTTGACAATGTGAATATTCACATTGATAAGAGTATAAAATTGGCCTGCGTCCCGTGGCTGCCCAAAACCCGCCCATGGCCCGTAGGCAGCCCGGGGCAGGCCCGGCCCGGCCTGTTGACAATGTGAATATTCACATTGACATATTAAAATTCACATTGATAAGAGAATAAAATTGGCCCGTGCCCTGTGGCTGCTCGAAACTCGCCTACAGCCCGTGGGCGGCCCGGGGCGGGCCTAGCCCGGCCTGTTGACAATGTGAATATTCACATGGACATATTAACATTCACATTGATAAGAGTATAAAATTGGCCTGCGGCCCATGGGCGGCCAAAAGCCCGCCCGCAGCCCGGGGCGGGCCCGGCCCGGCCCATTGACAATGTGAATATTCACATTGACAATGTGAATAGTCACATTGACATGTTAACATTAGCATTGATAAGAGTGTAAAATTGGTCCGCAACCCGTGGGCGGCCCGAAGCCCGACCGCAACCCGAGGCGGGCTTGGTCCGACCCGTGAGAATGTGAATATTCACATTGACATGTTAACATTAACATTGATAGGAGTGTAAAATTTGCACGCTGCCTGAAGCTTGCCCGCGGCTCGGGGTAGGCTCGGCCCGGCCCATTGACAATGTGAATATTCACATTGACATGTTAACATGTACATTGATAGGAATGTAGAATTGGCCTGCCGCCCGTGGGCTGCTCGAAGCCCGTCCATGGCCCGGGGCAGGCTCGTTTGGGTCCGGGTCCGAGCATGTCTGAGACCCTAGGCTAGGGCCTAGGCCATCACTTTGAAGCCCGGCCCGGTCCATCGGTCCGCTTATGGCCCATTCAATGCTCGGTTCAAGGCCCAGCCCGCCTGAGGCACAATGTCTTTTTTTGTAGAAAATAATAAAATTTTGGTAGAAAAAATTAAAAAGAATTAAAAAAAAAATGGCCAGGCCCACCCAAGCCCAGCCTAAGCTTGAGCCTAGGCCTAGGCCCATCGGCCCAACTCGAGGCTGTCGTCTTTGGGCCGTGGGCCAATTTTACACTCCTATCAATGTGAATGTTAATATGTCAATGTGAATATTCACATTGTCACGGGCCGGGACGGGCCCGCCGCGAGCAGCGGGCGGGCTTCGGGCCGCCCACGGGCCATGGGCCAATTTTACAGTCCTATCAATGTGAATGTTAATATGTCAATGTGAATATTCACATTGTCACGGGCGGGGCCGGGCTCTCCCCGGGCCGCCCACGGGCTTCGGGCCGCCCATGGGACGCGAGTCAATTTTACACTTTTATCAATGTGAATGTTAACATGTCAATGTGAATATTCACATTATCAACGGGCCGGGCCCGCCCCGGCAACGGGCCGGCTTCAGGCCGCCCACAAGCCGCGGGCCAATTTTACAGTCCTATCAATGTGAATGTTAATATGTCAATGTGAATATTCACATTGTCACGGGCCAGACCGGGCTCGCCCCGGGCCGCGGGCTAATTTTACACTCCTATCAATGTGAATGTTAACATGTTAATGTGAATATTCACATTGTACATGGGTCGGGCCCCTACACATTGACGATATGAGCATTCACATTGACGGTGTGAACATTCACATTAGGGGTATTTTGGTAATTATGTCACCCATAGGACTTATTGAAACATAAGAAAATAATATGAACTAAATAGAACATAAGTAGATGAAAAGGATATTTTGGTCTTCTTATCTCAAATAGGACCTAATGGAATAGTCAAAAAGAATATGGATTGGAGGGAACATAAGTAATTAAAGATGGATTTATGGAAAAAGCTCCCTTAATAAAAATGAGGCGGACCATATGGCGGTGAAGCCAAAAGAGTGTGCATTCGGAAGGTAATCGAATCCAGGTAGACTTAGGATTTGATTTGAGAGTTTGACCAAAGATTTTTTTCCTTTTTGAAATCTTGTCCCAACTTGGTTTCCAAAATCAGAAAACCTCTCCGTATAAATAAACACCCTTTCCTCTTTATGTTTTTACATCTCTTCATTCTTATTCTCGTTTCATTCTTTTAACTCATTCTACAGATCTTGAATCTTTCAAGTTTTTCATCTATTCTCTTTTCTTTTCTTTCTTTTTAAGTCATTCCATAGCTATTGAATCCTTAGAGTTTTTAAAGGCAATGGTTGTACCAGAAAACATGAGCAGATACGAGTGCTTCTATTGTTGGGGTGACAAAATATATTTGATAAGAACTTGGGCAAGCTAGGAAGGGAATTATAGAAGAAGATAAGGTAGAAATGCAAATATAAAAAAACTTCTTCTTGTTATGTTGAGTACAAGTCAAGATTCTCGCATACATACATTTACAATTAGCTCATGGCTTTATATAGAGAACATCATCATCTTAACCTCTTCTAGAAAGGTTCTAGAAAGGTTTGATATTTTCCAACATCATTATTATACATTTCTGGATATTTCTATCATTATTAAATATATAGATAGATTATTTCAATCTACTAGATATTTCTAGATAAATATCTTCATAAATTATTCATTAACTACTCTAGATTTTTCTAAATAAATATCTTCATAAATTATTCATTAACTACTCTAGATTTCTCTAGATTACAAATTATATTTTAACACCCCCACTTAATTTGTAATCTTCATGCATTCTTGAAACTGTAAGAATTTTTCTGTTGGCACTGCTTTTGTCATGATATTAGCTAATTGCTCCTTTGTGTTGACGAACTCCAATTGGATTTCACCTTTCTGTATACTGTCTCGATTAAAATGATGTCGTAGTTCAATGTGCTTTGTCCTGCCATGGAATACTAGATTTTTGCTCATTGCAATGGTTGACATGCTATCACAAAAAATTGTAGTGGAATATTTCACTTTGTGCTCCATATCTGAGAGAATTCTTCTAAGCCAGACTGCTTCACAAGTTGCATCTGTAGTTGCAATATATTATGTTTTTGCTGATGATAGAGCTACAGTCTTCTGCTTCTTGGAACTCCAAGAGATAATTTTTGAGCCAATACAAAATACATAACCTGATGCACTGTTTCGATCATCCAATGATCCTGCTGAATCACTATCAGTGTAGCCAATGAGTTTACTGTTATTTTCTTGGTCCCTGATGTCAAGATTTTTGGTCCCTTGAAGATACCGAAGAATTTGTTTTGCTGCTACATAGTGTAGCTTGCTCGGCTCGTGCATAAATCTGGAAATAAGATTTACAGAGTAAACAATGTCTGGCCTTGTATTAGTGAGATAATTTAGTGAACCAACCAATTTTCAATAGGCGATAGCATCGACTTTCTCTGCTCCATCATTTACTTGCGACTTCTCATTTAAAGAGATTGGAGTAGAAATTGATTTGCAGTCAGACATACGAAATTTCTTCAATAAATCTTCAAGATATTTTCCTTGAGAGATAAATATTTCTCCCTTTGACTACTTCACTTGAATACCGAGAAAATATCTCATAAGTCCCAAATCAGTCATCTCATTCATCATGGCTCTTTTAAATTCTTCTACCATTGATGGTTTAGTTTCTGTATAGATTAAATCGTCAACATATAGGCAAACTATGAGAAAGTCTTGCGCACCTCCTTTCTTGATGTATAGTGATGGTTCACTTTGGCTTCTTTGAAAACCATTTTGACAAAAATACTTGTCAATGTTGCTGTTCCAGGCTCGGGGTGCTTGCTTTAGTCCATACAGTGCCTTCCAAAGTTGTCTTCCTTTCCTTTGATTATGTACCCTTGCGGTTATTCAACGTAAACTTCTTCTTCAAGCTCTCCATTAAGAAAAGCTGATTTGACATCTAGCTGATGTACTGGTAGCTCATTTTGTGCAGCCAAGGCAAGAACGGTTCTTATTGTCTCCATGTGAGCAACTGGAACAAATGTTTCATTGAAGTCTACTCCAGGTTGTTGTGAGTAGCCTTTTGCAACTAAACGAGCCTTATGCTTCTGGATGGAGCCATCTTCTTTATATTTGGTCTTGCAGACCCATTTAAGTCCGATCACATCTTTGTCTTTGGGTAGGTCAACAAGATCCCAAGTGTAATTTTTTTCAATAGTTTCAATTTCTTCATCCATCGTCTTTCTCCAAATTTCTTCTTTCACGGCTTTTTCAAAAAATTGTGGCGTACAAGCAAAAAATGCTACATCATAAGTTTCATATATTTCTCTTAAGGAACGTACCTTTCTTGGTATTGTTTTAGATTCTTTAGATAAAGAGCTTCTTGGAGAGTCATTTCTTGGCCTTGGGCTTGGAGTGTTATATGGGCTTTGGTTTGGGCTTGCTTGGTGAGTTGAAGATCCTTCTCCTTCTATTGTTTCATTAAATTTAATTTCCTTCTGCTCTAGGATGGAGTTATCATCCCACTTCCATGCTGTCATTTCACAAAATATGACATCTCTAGAGATTACCAATTCATTTTTCATTGGATTGAACAGACGATATCCCTTTGATTCGTTGCTATATCCAATGAATATATTTTCTCTCATTTCTCATCAAATTTTTCCCTTTTTTGGGAAGGAATTAAGGCATAAGCAAGACAACTGAATACTTTGAAAAGATTTACCTGGGGCTTCTGTTTGTGCCATGCCTCATATGGTGTTTTGTTTTGGACAACCTTCGTAGGAGATCGGTTTAGAATATAAATAGTAGTATTGACAGATTCAACCCAAAATTTGTTAAGAAGACCTTTGCCTTTTAGGATGCTTCGTGTCATCTCCACAATTGTCTGGTTCTTCGATTTGGCAACTCCATTTTGTTAAGGAGAGTGTCAAACTGTGAGCTGTCTTTTAATACCATTTTCTTTACAGTAATTCATGAATAGAGTATAAATGAATTCTCCGCCATGATCTGTTCTCAACATTTTGATTTCTTTGTCACTTTGCTTTTCCACCAAAGCTTTAAATTGCAGAAACACTGAGAAGGCTTCTGATTTTCTATCAAGAAAATAAATCCACATCATTCGAGTATAATCATCAATAAAAAGTAGAAAATATCTCTTGTTATTAAGAGATGGTGTTCGGCAAGGCCCACAAATATCTGCATGCACCAACTCCAAAGGTGCTTTGGCTCTCCAAGAAGTCTTTGGAAATGGCAATCTATGCATTTTTCCATAAATGCATCATTCACAAATTTTATTGATTTTGCCAATGTAAGGCAATCCTATAACCATATCTTTTTCTTTTAATAATTTTATGCCCTTGTAATTTTGATGTCCATATCTAAGATGCCATAGATATGGATCATTGGTGTTTTCACTTTTAAGGGCAAAATTATCATTTAGTGGCATTACAAAAGAAAAAACTTTGTTTGGAGTCATTTTGACTTTTGCCACTATATGATTTTTCTTTTTGTCAAAGATTATGCATTTATCGTTATTAAAATTTACTGCATACCCTGTTTTTATTAATTGCCCCATCCCCGAAACATAAAGAACGTCAGAAATTAATTTTTTGTTACCTCCCTTTGCATGGATGGAGATGACTCCCTTTCCTTCAACATTTTGTAGTTTTCCATCACCAAGCTTTACTTGAGAAGAGACTTTTTCATCTAGTTGCACAAAAATCTTGTGATTGTCTATCATATGATTACTGCATCCACTATCCAAATACCAAATATTTTCTGACTCTTGTCAGGCATTCATGCAAGAAAATAATTGTTCTGCTTCATTTTCTTTAGAAAAATTAGCATTGTCCTTATCATTGTTGAACCAGCAATCACGTTGTGAATGATTTGAATTTTTGCATCTCTTGCACCTAAATCTGCAATCTTTAGATGCATGATTAAATTTCTTGCAAATAGTGCATTGAGAGTTAGAGTTACCACTGGAATTTCTTTGACTGTTATAGTCTCTTCCTTTGTTCCGGGCTTGAAATGAGGTTCGGTCACCTCGTCCTTTTCCGGCCGTGCTTCTTCTTTGAAATGAATCCCTTCCTTGATTTTCTTGCTTCTTGTCTCCAATATTGACTTTGGATTGAAATGCTTGCTCTATTGCAGCATAAGTCAGGGTCTAATTACGGAGGCAATTTCTCAAGAGCAATCAATTGGTCTTAAAGTTATGATATAATTATCCTAGGGTGTTTGAAGCAATAAGATCAAGTAGTAAATAACAGGTACAGGAAAATATACAACACAACATATATATAGGCAAAATAATAACTACCAGAGTTTTAAGACTGGATTAATGGAAGCAATGAAAGGATACGAAGCAGTTATAGCATCAACAATATAATAGAATGGATGACATTATGGTTTCAGACTTTAATTTGGTCAATGTTATGGAAATAGTAACTAAAGTAAATATTTGACTTGAAACTACGTTGGCCATCTGCGTTTCAAACTGAATATCAAAGATTCGTCAACAAGTAAGGAAAATGAAACAATTTATGAGAAGCCTTGTGCTAAATAATTAGGGCTCAAAGGAGGTCAATTTTACAAAAGGTGGTATATATAAAATAGAACTAGATGGTCATGACTTAATCTTGGAAAATGATGACATCGAATAAAGGTTACGAATACAAGATGAGGGTATGATGATCAATAGAAGACGCGTAGAACTAATAGTACCCCTACTGCGCGATGTGAGGCATTATTCAGAGTTAAAACCACTTCATAATCCTGAAATACGTCCTCATGATTTGTGGTTGTTGTGCCTGAAATTTGAAGAAACGCCTAAGATAAGTCAAGAAAATTTCTATTTTTGATGTCTTTTAGTTGATAGAATAGGTAGTGTTATAATAATATAACAAAGTTGGGGTAAGGTAATCTTTAACCGAAAGTCGAAACGTGTGGGTAAGGGTTGAGCCTAGGCTCTGATACCAAGTTGTGACGCTCAAAAAATTGGGAACATTAGAGAATATATTAACAAATAAATACAGGATTTATCTAAGATTACAAAATAGGAAACGTCACTAATGAGTCATTTGGTTAATAACCAAGATCTCAGGAAGGTCAGAGGAGTCAATATAGTCTCCCTTCAAAGTCGAACCACCTTAGATAGCAAAACTACCATTTTGACAGATCTTAACAAGATATTAACACAAGGTCTACATAAGTCGACAATAAAAAAAGGAATAAGTAGAATAAAAGATATATATAGATATATAAAAATTATAAAATCATGTCTTAAATACAACATGGGATCTATCACTTACAATCTCAAAACATGTTTACAAACTGGTTTCTAATCATCCTAGGGTATTTGTACGTCCTCAAATGCTTCAGCTTTGGCTTTGATTGGCCTAATAGTCTTCAATACCTGGCATAAAACGCCGTGAGTTTTGAATGCCCAGTAAACGCACACACACCTCATCTCTTTTTCCTAATCCAATACACCATCACAATTATAAAAAGCAAGTAATGAAGCGTGATATTAATTCAATAATAAAGGATTACAATGTTAGATGTTAGTAAACTAGAAATCCCCCAAATAGACTTCGTTCTCCCAACCACAAGAATCAGACGCGGATTATTCGGTATGTCCCCTCTTTTACTGCTTTGTTGTAGAACTAACCTCGGATGCCTACCAATAGTTATATATCGCATAGCGCCAACTGCAGGGCCTCAAAAGAGACGGTAATAATGGGCCTTGCCCAAATCCATTCTTACACCAAAATACCTAGGGTCCGAATACAACTATTTCATTCAAAGGTTCTGAAAACCACTTGCGCAAGACTTAACCTTCAATTAGGGAGCATATCCCATCAATCCATACAAAACACATTATCATCTCTGCATTATTCAAGTGATCTAAAATCCAATACCACCCCACTTAAGTTTCTTGTCGAGTTAAATGTTTTAAGTTAAAGTTAGAACAACTTAATAAGATAGTAATATCCACATAAACATGAACATCATCAATTGAAGAAGATAAGGAACATAACCATAACAAATGCAAGATCATACCAATACATGATCATGTACAAATAAGCATATTCATGAACACAAGAGCAAAAAACACTCATTCAAAACTAAATTTCCAGATTCAGTACCATTTAAAGATTAAAATCAAAAGGGCTATTTCCGATTTTTCCCGAACTCGGCCTTCCAATGGTTCATAGAGAATTTAATCTAGCATTCAGAACATGTTTCAGAAATGGGATAGTTTTTCTAGATTTTTAGTTATTTAATAAACACTCCAGCACTAGCCAGATTCGTCGACCGTTATGAAAATTGGATTTTCTTACAAACCGCTCACTCTTTTTTCATGAAACCAATTTTCCTTGAAAGCTAAATCCTTAAGGAAGATTTGAAATAAAGCCGAGGTCTGAAATATATTTCTACATTTTTTCTAGAATTTTTGAAAGTTCGCTGTAAAATAAATGTTTCATGCATAATACTCAAAATAAGAAGATTTGTGAGAAAAGAGGCCAACTAAGGGAAATTTTTCACTTCTTTTGTGATGAAAACATACTAAATAATGTATTAATAACTCAGATTTTTAGAGTGATGGTATGCCTTTAAAAATGTGAGATATGGGAAGAAAAATGTAGTTTTGCATCTATTACAAGGAAATATGAATAGAAGGAGGATTAAAGCTCAATTCAACTACTTTGAACACATGAATACCATTACAACACATCTAAAAATATAGTTTTAAGACTCTAGTAACATGTATTTGAAAAAGGAAATAGGAGGAATGGTGATATGGCTCACTTGGTGCTCAGATACGTTGATTGCACAAGTTTTCCTTTCCTCCTCCACCAACCTCTCTCTCTCTCTCTCTCTCTCTCTCTCTCTCTCTCTCTCTCTTTTTCTTCTCTCCACCATGGGTTGAGCGTGTGAGTGTGTATGTGTGTTCAAAAAGTGGAGATGAGTGGTATATTTATAGAAGAACAAAAATGATAAAAAGCCTATTTTGCCCTTGGTTCCAATTCAATTGAATAGTTATTTGATTTACTTTCAATGTAATGGAATGAGGGGTGATTAGGGCCTTAGTTATGTACTTAAATATAATCTAGTTAGGCTTAGGTCTAATTTAATTTAATCTAGTTACAAGTACAAATCTTATATGTACAAATTGGTACCAAAGTCAAAGACATATCCCATGATTTTAGCAATTTATTCCTTTTAGTACATTACATATATGTAGCTTCTAGGGTAGCTGGCCATGTGGGTGATTTGAGGGACTTTTCTCATTTATTTATGTATATTCATATTGTAGATATTTTGAAAAAAAATATTATAATATTGGGGTTGTGCTATTATATGTATAAAGAATGATTTGGGCTCAAAATGTAATAAGCATTGACATCATCAGATATGGCTCTTTCATACACTTCCACGGGGGAAGATTGTAAGGCATTAACAGTACGAGCCATATGCTATACGATGTGCTCATATTTCCAAACGGGTTGAAACCATCCGTGGCAAGCCCTAACCTTACATGTTAGGGTTCCACAAAAAACTTAGGATGTTACATATCAAAGTCCTTCCATGCCTGACTATTGGCTAGATGCCTTAACACTCCATCATCCACACGCTTCTCTTTGTGCCATCTCATATCTGCGGCAGTTTTTTCGACATGTACAATCACTTTAACCTCGGTGTCAAAGGAAAGTACCTCAATATTTTGTGAGGAATCTTTTTACCACTCTGATTGTTGAACTTGTATCTAGACTCCTTACATGTAGGGCAATTCTTCTGTTTCGCATTATCCTTCCAAAACAAAATACAATCATTCTTGCATGCATGAATGGCCTCATATCCCAAACCCAATTCACGTAAGAACTTTTTTTGCTTCATAAGGGGTTCATGGAACTGTTTCGTCACACTTTGGGAGAATGTCTTTGAAAACTTGCATAACCATATGTAAAGATTTGTTGCTCCATTTATTGTACACCTTAATATGAAGCATCTTAATAACGAAGGACAAAACGGAAAACTTTTCACACTCTAGGTACACTTTGTGTCGAGCATCATCAAACAACCTAATAAAGTTCACCAAATTTTCTCTCTCCGAGCTATTAGGTTCTTCGTCGATATGATCATCCATGAGGCCATTCATGTAAATCTCTTCCAACATAGTAGGCAACTCGCCTAAATTATCATCAATGTCAGAAATTACAGCTCCATATCTTTCACCATCAATGTTTGACGCACTAGGATGATCATGACACAGTGGAACATGTTCCCCGTGGTGCACCCGAGTTCTATAAGAACACACGATTCCTCTTCGAATCAAGTGCAGTCGTACAACTTGTGGACTATGTTTTGTGCCATTCAAGCAATCAACACACGAACAACAAATGTCATTGTGTGGTCCTAAATCCTTCATAGCAAAGTCAATAAATGACTTAACACCTTGTTGGTACTCTTTACTTTTCAACCTATCTTTTATCATCATCCAACTCTTGTCCATCTTGTGAAGCCTACAAGTCAAGCAAACTTTAACGTAGGAATTGACAACAAATAAACAAAAATACTCAACAATGGAATGATATGATCGTCATATTTTGACTTGTTAATTAATTGAATAAGAAGGCTATCATTAGAATTGTTTTCCTTGATATCTTATTGATTAAATTTACACACACAGAATTAAACCACAGAAAAATACCAAGAATGCATATGTTAGCACGATCGGGCCAACCTCTGCTGAAAATAGTGAAGGTATCTTTAGTGGCCCCATGAAGCTGAGATGTACATTCTTGATATTTTTTTGTGATTTAATTTTGTTTGTAGAAGACTATTTTATTTGGAGATTTTTCTAAATGAATGTTCTTGTATTCTAAACTTTTGACATCTTGATATCTGTCATTTCTTAGCTGTGTTTTTCAACTTCATTGAAAGAATCTTGTGGTACCTACTTATGCGACGTGGTTGTTGCTTGTAGAGCTTATGTTTGAGAACTCACTATTTTTCGAGGTTAGTGCCTCCTTTTTGTGTGTTTGTGTGTGGGTGTTTTGGAGAAAGATGCATGTTAAAGTAGAGATAGAATAAAAACCTTTGTAGGTGATTATACTGCTCATGCTAAGTGAATTTGATTGCACACACATTTGTAAAGTAAAATATATAACTTGGATTTCACAGAAAGAAATAAAAGAACTAAAGACATGATTACACGTAGCATTTCTTCCTCTTATTTGTTTCAAGGGTCCATAAGAAGATTGCTGGATCATAATTTTTGGTCAAGTAGTAACTGTTAAATCGTTTTATTGGTGTGACACTAAATTATAATCAAAATTATCAAAGTGAAAAATAATACTAAATAGTACACAGTAAATAAAATAGACTGATTAGTAATATATGGGAACTGAAAATAATTTGTACCTTATGAGGACTGCTTTTTCCCACAAAACTTTGTAGCTGGAATAAATATATAATTCCATATCAGTTCCAATAAAAAGGCCATTAAAAAACATGAAAGTAAGAGAAACATTATTATTTCCAATGCAAGCTGGTTTCAGTTAAAAGTACTATGCAAAATGATAAAGGAATGTCAAAAGTCATTAGTGATTTATGTCAGGCAAGCATGCAACTTGACAATTGAGAAGTAGGAAGGACTAAACTAGGTAAAACTCTAATGTCTGCCATCATTCGCACAGAGATGCATCCTTCACAGCTGAGCAGATTTTCTCAAACTTGTCTGCCAACCTTTTACAATTGGCCCAATTAATGGCTTCGTGTGCATGGTAAATTCAGCATACATGAAAAAAAGGAGGATCAATTACTCCTCCTCTTTTCTTTTTCTTTTTTTCTCCTTGTACATTTGAGAAAATGGGAGAATCAAACCATAACCTCCTAATGATGTAAACTGGTTCTCGCCACTGCCTAACTCCAGTGGTTAAAGATAAATTATGCTGTCCACCCCAAAGGTTTGGCTTCAATACACTTGCTACCCTATGGTATTAATAATTACACTGAGTTCCTCTATTTGGGAAATCATGTAATAGATTTCCTCATGTTGCTAACTGAACATTGGTGATAAAAATGAAATATGATGACATCATATTTTGAAATTTTGAAATGCCTACTCTACCCTTGATATAAGTTATAACTAGCCCAAATGGTGACACATTTCACTCTAAACTAGATCATCTATCACCACCACTTTTCTCTCCACATATACATTAATTGGACATAGCAACCCCATTACCATTGTCAAAGATGGAGGGTGTGGGATTCATTATGGCTCAAATTATGGTGGATCTATCAAAAATCAAAGAGAGATAAAAGATGGAGAGAAAGAGGCTGCTAGAGAAATATGGGTCTTGGACCTGTTGGTGGAAGTGAATCATCAAAGATGATTTTGCTCAGGTTTCATTTGGAGAAGAGGGTTGTGATGATTATGTTGAGAGGGTTGTGATGATTATGTTGAGAAAAAAAGGTTTTGGGTGCTAAATTGGAGGAAATAATAAGGGCTTTAATTCATAAAGTTAAAAGAATAAATTGACATCATCTGTTAATAGTGTTTCCAACAAAGTCTAACAAGGGTGGTCAATGTAGTTTTTATATGATAGGGTCAATAAGAGTATTGTGGCCAAACCTTAGGAGTGGTCAGTGTAATTTAGCGATAAAAAATTCTTTTACCTTCCCTTTTTCGACTAAGTGAAAGAACATGGTCAAATTGTTAACCATCTTACCCAAACCTATATCAGTTTAATAGAGAGCATGAGTGAGACAAAAAGAAGGGTTTAGAAAAGAAAAAAAAAAAAATGCTGGAGTCCCCATCCAATAATGAACTTAGTCATGATTATGCTAATATTAAATTCAAGAGAATATTGATCAAATGCTAATTATCAGAAAAGATTCTTAACTAAATAATGATTTCTTGTCATATTGCTTTTTCAGTGCATCAATCTATGAAATTCCACTCCAGCATTACAACGTAATGCAAGCCTAGTCAATCGTTCCCAACAAAAGTTCATTCATTCTACCTTATTCTCCACAAATTAACTTCAAAATCCAAGATAATTATAATCTGTTATGGTCACAAACACTAGAACCATCCAACCTTATTGAACTCTAAACCCACAACCTTTCTTGGCCCTAAAACTACTAAAAATTCAAGTGTAGACAACATCATCCAAGTTTCCTAAACTATCCTACGTCACAATTTAGTCATAACAAAATGTGTATATGGACCTAGGAAAGAGTGTATTTATTACCAATGAATCCTTTGAGTAGTATAGAATGCGAGGCAAACTTAGGATTGTGGTTGCAAACCAATTAGTAATAGCATTAACAAAAAGCTCTCCCTCATACCTGCATCAAACAATCAAAACGATGTTAAAATTTCCTGTAGAATCCATCAAGTAGAAAATTATAAGACAAATCCTATAATATATGTATATATGTATGTATACATATATATATAGAGAGAGAGAGATTGCATTAGGCATAAATAGAGAGAGACAGAGACAAACAGATATGAGCTATTGTTGGAAATTTTTAACCAATTTCCGAATTACATATTTGAATGCGTACAAATTGCTTAAAAATTGATTTCGGATTGTTCATTCAAATATCATTCACACACATTAAGCATCAACCTATGGGTCTGAAATGGGGGAAACACAGAAAGGGGGAGACAGAGAGAGAGAGAAATAGATGGAGAGACACAGAGATAGGCAAAGACATAGATACACTGTTTTAGAGAGCTCGAGCGAGAGAGCGAGAGAGGCACAGACGGACTGAGAAGCACAACGCGAAAGCGAGAGAGAGAGAGAGAGAGAGAGAGAGAGAGAGAGAGAGAGAGAGAGAGAGAGAGAGAGAACCTGTGACTCAAGGGCTGCAACGGTGGTGATTGGCACCGGTGGTGGTGGCGGTGGCTGTCTGTGCGTCGCCCGTACAGTAGAAGACGATGAGGGGGCTGAGTTACTCTGAGATTTGGTGAGGTGTGTGTGATACACTGCTATTCAGTGTGTGCTATTCTTGCCTATACATCAACATCAACGCGCGCGCATCACTTAATGAAGTGGCGCGAGTTGAAATTTCAACTTTTACTGACTAAATTGTAATTAGTCGGCAAATGAATGAATTATCAGGCTTTAGCGATGAAATTTTTGGTCGGTAAAAGCCCATTTGGCGACTAAGCACCATTTTCGTCTGGAAAAAGTGAATATTACAGATTAAATTTTAATTTTTTAGCCTAAATTGTACACCATCAGCGACTAATATACTATGTAGTCACTGAAAAGTTTAATTTTTGCCGACTAATTTAAAATTTAGTCACTAATTACAAATATTTGCCGACTAAAATATTTTAGTAGGTGAATATGGAACCAATGCTGACCAAAATAAATTTTAGTCGCCAAAAATTATACTTTTGGTGACTAAAACATTTTTAGTCGCCAAAATTAGTCGGCAAAGGTGCAAATTCTTGTGGTGTTGAATCCTTCGAGGTTTTAATGGCAATGGTTTTACCAGAAAACATGAGCAGATACGAGTGCTTCTATATGGCCAAACTTGCCCAACAAGCCAACTGCTACATAGATACCGTCAACTTCATGGAAAAGCTCATCATCAGTTCTACCTCCTCCTCTCCCTCTAGCAGCGAACTCACAATCGATGAGTATAACCTCCTCTCCACTGCCACCAAGAAAGTGATCGATTCACTCTGTGCCACCCGGCAGGCCCTATCTCCAACTGAGTAGAACCACAATGACCATTTCACACTTGTCACCGACTACAAATCCAAGATTGAATCCGAGCTCTCCTATCTCTGTAATAGGGTTTGGAATCTGCTAGACAAGCATCTAATACCCTCGACATTAAACAGTGAGTCTGAAGTCTTCTATTTGAAGATGAAAGGGGATTACTATCGGTACATAACGGAATTCAAAGTCGGAACACAGAGGAAGGCGGCTAAGAACACGATCATAGCATACAAGGCTACGGAGGATATTGCGCTTCGTGAACTCACTCCAATGCTTCCCATGAGGCTGGTTCTGGCAATCAATTTCTCTGTTTTCTGCCACGAGATTGAAAGTGCATCGGATAAAGTGTGTAGCATGGCGAGGGAGGCCTATGAGGAAGCCATAGCCAAGCTTGACAGTTTGGGAAACAAGTCATACAAGGAAACTAGTCTTCTCATCTTGCAACTAATGAGGGACAATCTCAATCTTTGGTTTTCTGATATAGAAATCACCGCATATTCTTATTAGTCAGTCATAGGTTTGCTCATTTTGTAGGATTTTTTTTATAGTTATTTTGGGGTAGAGAAAACTTCATTGTTTTCCTTTTTGCTTTAAAGATCCAAAGTTTTAGTTGTTTTCTTTTGTTTTGTTTTAAAAAATTGTACAGATATGGTTATATATATTTAGTTCTTCATCTTATTTACGTATTTGATTTGTTTTTGCAAATGTTGATATATTATTCATGTTTATGAGCCAATTTTGGTTTGATCTATACTATGCATAGTTCAACTTTTCCATACTGCAAATATACACATAACGGAATGGTTTCTTTTTAATTTTGGTGCACAAATAGCCCTCTGCAATAATGAGAAGTCATTAACTGAGTACTTAGTGAGGTTAGCCAACTACTTCACCCATGGTTGTGTTTGTACATAAATATTTACAAACTCGGCTTGGTAGCAAAGAAACACTTGTTATGACTAACCAAGAATGGAGAAGAGAGGGAGGGTGGATACCGATTTTACGAAGAAGACAGTGGCGAATGAGTAATGTCCGGTCAGGTATGCACACCTTGTTCGTAGATAACATTCTGGAATCAATGGATTCTAAAGGGTTTTTTACCCTCTTTAACAATTTTGGAATCGTAAAGGATGCTTTTATACCAAACAAACGAAGGAAAGCAACGCAGTCAAGATTTGGGTTCGTAAGGTATGATTGTGTGGTGGAAACTCAAGTAGCTATACAAAAAGCTAATGGGATTTGGTGTGATGACCGATCACTAATTGTTAAGAAAGCAAAGTTTGATAAGACTCAAGCGAAGGCTGTAAAGGAACAGATGCCACAAGGGTTAAGGCCACTGATGATGGCAAACGAGTCTAAGATTATGGGAAAACAATCATATGTAGAGGTGGTACAGGGTGTAGGAAATTATCAGCCAGAGGTTGTAGTTCAAGCCATTGAAGTCGGTAATGGTTGGCTTTACAAGAGCATAATCGTCAAACTTAAGGCTTACTGTTCTTTCACGGAATTCAGGAAGGAGTTTTGGGGTAAAAACTTAAAGAATATTCAGCTACGTGAAAGAGGAGGCAGAGTGGCCATTGTAACATTTAATTCGATTGATGATATGAAAAATAGAAGCCACATCTTGGGGGATTGGTTGAATGATTGGTGTGATTCTACAACATAATGGAGGAAAGGATTACAATTGGAACATGAGAAACATATATGGCTAAGCTGTTACGGGGTACCCCTAAATCTGTGGAACAACACCACCTTTACCGGAATTGGTGAAATCTTGGGTATAGTGACAACCATTGATGAGAGCACTTCAGCCATGACATCTTTAATATGTGGAAAGATTCGTATTGCAACATTACATATGGATCAGATTAATAAAGTTATTAACTTAGAGTGCAATGGCTGCTTATTTCCAATCCGAGTATGCGAAGAACAAAAAATTGTAAATGCAGCTTGCAATGGAGTATGTTCATGTGAAGAAAGTAGATTCAGGGAGGATATTTCTACCAACAATGAAGTGGTGAACCAGTTTCACGGTAAAGGAGATGACCAGACTGTGGCCGGCGGTGGCAAGGTGGGTTCAAATGTGACACACGATAGAGTGGAAAACTTAGCACCTATCAAATCCCTTACTCTAATCTCGATTTCCAAGGTCAATGAGACGTGTATGAGCATGGGAAATTAGGGTAATACAACAAACAACATCGCATGCGTGGTGGAGGAATCATTATGTAAGTCAGGTGTAGGCAAAGATAGAGATAATGATTGCTTAAGTACACCTGGTTTCATAGAAAGCTTAATTGGACCAGACATAGTTAGGCCCACCACCAATCTTGAAGTTGTGTTGGATAGTAATTTAATTTCAAACAAGCCCAGGTTGGTTAATACTGGGCTAGGTACGAGGTGTGAAGTCCAAACATATAAACAAAATTGGATCAGTTCAACTTTGTCCTCTAACTCAACCCACCAATCACAGAAGCTTAAGCATGTTGTGTTGGGCTCATCATTTAAAAGCCTCTATCCTTCCCTGGGCCAGCTTAGAGGGGACACAAAGTCCCTTTGTGCTGTAGACAGTGGAGGAAGGTCAAAGAATGGAAGAAGGAGAATCAAAGAAAATTGGACAAGAATGGGTTTTCAAAGAGGTGCGATCTTCAGGGCAGCTGTAGCTACTCTCTCTTCTTCAATGTCACACTCCAGTAATTCACTTCGAAAAAGAAACCTGGCTGGTGAAGCTCTGGCCACAATAAAGTCAGGGAAATCACTAGGGATTGATTTTGGCGAGAAAGATTCACATGTAGCTAACAAAATCATGGAAATGGAGGAGAAAGATGCGGAAAGATGGAAATTAAGGAGGACAAATGCTGAGAAATAAGGCAGCACTTATGGGTGGCAGTGGTGCTTTTTTTGGTTATCATGAAGATTATATCTTGGAATGTAAGAGAGTTGAATAGACCTGAAAAAAGAAGAAGAGTGAAGGCAATACTTACAGAGAAAAGGGTAGATATGGTGCTATTTCAAAAAACGAAGAGATCGGGATTATCAGCTCAATTTGTACAGTCCTTATGGTATAGTGACTCAATTGACTATTTGGAAGTTGATTCGGATGGTAGTGCTGGGGGCTTACTTTGCATCTGGAACCTAGAGATATTTCAAGTTGTTGATTGTTGCAGCAACTGAAATTTTATCATTCTTTCAGGTTTACTTCACCATTGTTTAGACTGTGTTATTGGTAATATTTATGCACCAAATGATATTATCAGTAGGAGAAGCTTGTGGGAATGTTTACTTAGTCTCAAATAAGATTTTCTAAAGCCTTGGTGTCTAGGGGGTGATTTGAACAAGATTACTTTATTATCTGAAAGAACTGGTTGTCTAAGGAGAGACAGAGGCATGAAAGATTTCTCAGATTTTATAGATAAAATGGAAATTGTAGATTTGCCAATGACAGGGAGGAGGTACACTTGGTGCAATCCACAGGATGGTGATAAATGAAGTAGGTTAGACAGATTTCTGCTACAAGTTGAATGGATGGAATGGTTTAAATTCAAGTTGTGGGGATTACCTAGATGTGTATCAGATCATTGTCCAATACTGTTGATGGAAGATGGAAGGAATTAGGGTCCAAAGCCATTTAGATTCATCAATGCTTGGTGTACCCACCCTACTTTCTTGGTGGTTGTTAAGCATGCTTGGGAAGAAGCACATATGTATGGTTGCGCAGGGTATAAAGTTTTCAAGAAGTTGCAATCACTCAAGATTGAACTAGAGAGACAGAGCGTGGAGGTTTTTGGGAATATAGGGTCTAAATTGAAATCTACCGAAGAGGAACTCCATTCGTGGGACTTGGATGCAGAATCTCGAGTGCTACAACCACATGAAATTAGGAGGAGAAGAGAGCTGAAAGGTAAGGTTTGGAAACTCAGAAAAATGGAGGAAAGCTTATGGTTTCAAAAAGCCAGGATGAATTGGGCTTTAAAAGGTGATAAGAATACAAGGTTTTTTCACATTGTAGCTAATAAGAGACAGAATAGTATCATGTTGGACACTATAAATGTGAATGGGGTAGCAGTGGACGATCTAAAGGAGATAAGACAAGTGGTGTACAATCATTTTCTGGAAATCTTCAAAGAATCTTGGAGGAACAGAACCAAAATAACTGAATCCTTCAATGTCATTCCACAATGTTACATCTCTGAATTATTAGTAAAAGAGTTTACAGAATCAGAGATTTGGAAAGTGGTAAAAGAATGTGATGGAAATAAGGCCCCAGGCCCGGATGGTTTCAATCTAACCTCTATTAAAAAAGGCTGGCAAGTAATGAAGTCTGATTTGTTATGTTTTTTGAAGGAGTTCCATGAGAATGGAAAACTAGTAAATGCTTTGAATTGTTCTTTTGTAGCATTGATCCCTAAGCAGGACAAGCCAACCAGTCTTAATGAGTACAGACCAATCAGTCTCATTAGCTCTATTTATAAAATTCTTTCAAAGATCCTAGCTAATAAATTTAAGAAGGTACTCCCGGAGATCATTAATGAAACCTAAACAGCTTTTCTGGAGGGTAGAAACGTCATGGATGGCATTCTAATTGCTAATGAGGTAGTGGATTGGTGGAAGAAGAACAACAAAAAAGGTTTAGTTTTGAAATTGGATTTTGAAAAAGCATATGACACCGTGAATTGGAATTTTTTATTTGTCATGTTGCATAATTTTGGATTTGGGGCAAAATGGGTGGAATGGATGAAGACGTGTCTCTACAGCCATAATTTCAGTTCTAGTAAATGGGTCTCCAACAGAAGAATTCTCTCCACAAAAAGGCTTAAGGCAAGGTGATCCCCTCTCCCCTGTTTTATTTAATATTGTTGCAGAAGGTTTGAACATTCTGTTAACTAGAGCTAAAGCTTTAGGTCTAGTAAAAGGAACAAATATTGGTGAAAATGATTTTAACATATCACACCTTCAATTTGCTGACACTCTTATCTTTTGTGAAGCTGAATGGGAGGAGATTGTAAACATAAAGAGAATCCTTAGATGTTTTGAGGTGATGTCTGGCTTGAAGAGAAATTTTCATAAGAGTATAGCTAGTAGTGTTGGGGTTCCAGCTGAGCTAGTTGCAGAATTTGCCACAAAGTTACATTGTTCGAAACAGGATTTCCCATTGAAGTACCTAGGATTGCCATTGGGTGCTAACCCAAGAAGAAAAGCTTTTTGGAAACCAATTTTGGATAAGTATGAGGGGAAGCTTGCTGGTTGGAAAAGAAAGGTATTATCTTTTGCTGGGAGGATAACAATGATTAAAGCTGTGATGTCCAATCTTCCTATTTATTATATGTCCATTTTTAGAATACCTGTTGGGGTTGCTAAAGAAATAGAGACAGTTCAAGCTGCTTTCTTGTGGGGTGACACAGAAGTGAGAAGAAAATTTCACCTTGTCAAGTGGCAAGAGTTAGCAAGAAATAAATCTAAAGGTGGACTGGGCATCCATGATATCAGAACTGTTAACTCATGCTTATTAATGAAATGGTGGTAGAGGTTTGGTTTTGAGAAGAATGCTTTGTGGAAAAATCTTATATGCAGCAAATACAAGTCTGAATGGAGAAAATGGTTCCCTAACTAGGTTGTAAAGGTATCCATGTCAAATGTTTAGAGGGATATCATTGGTGTACTACCCTTTAGGAATGGCCTCTTAAGCTACTTCATGGAGAATATTAAAATTTTAATAGGGGATGGAAATAGAATTTCATTGTGGAGAGACATTTGGTGCGGGGAAAGAAGATTGCTAGAGCATTTCCCTAGACTTTTCAGTCTGTCTTTAGACAAGAATGAAACACTGAAGTTTTTTGTCAATAATAAACTTAGTTGGTGCAACTGGAACCTAAGGTTTAGGGGACAACTTTTGGCATGGGAGGAGGAGGATGTTGTGAGATTACATAGTATGTTGGGATCAGGCCCAGTGTCATTTTCTGGAGCAAAGGACTCACTCAGTTGGAAAGCTAATTACTCTGGGATGTTCATAATCAAATCAGTGGTCAATTGGTGTGAATCACTTTGGGGTCCAGATTTAGCCTTACCTACCCTTATTTGGAATAATCATGCCCCTCCAAAGGCACAGTTCTTCACTTGGCTGGTTTGGAAGGGCAAGTTAAAAACCTTAGTGTGGCTTCACAGACTTGGTATCCTACATGATGGTGTAGATGTAGCCTGTGTCTTTTGTAAGTCTGAACTAGAAACAGTGGATCACATAATGCTTAATTGTCCTTTTGTTTGGAAAATATGGATTGAGATACCTAACTGGTGGAATGGATATCCCCTGAATCCATTATAAGATTGCTAGATTGGTGGAATGGATGGAAATTCAAGAAGGGTGAACTGTAGATTTGGAAAGCTTTGCCATGTGCAGTTTGTGGTCAATCTGGAAGCATAGAAATGACATAATTTTTAACGGTGCTCAACCAGCATGTATGGAATTGGTTGATCTTATCAAGACAAGGGTAATAATATGGATGAAGAACCACTCTTTAGGTAAGTTTTATTCTGTTCATGATTTTGTGGATAATCTACAGCAGGTGAGACACTCCATTGGTTCAGGAAGTTGAAAATTGCAGTGGGGTTTAAATTAGTTCTATTTGGATTATTGGCAAAGAGTTCGAACTTTCTGCTGTTGGAGTGACAAATCTGCTATGCACCTACTACTGTAAACTGGTGCTGTTTGTTTTTTGCTGATTAAGGTTTGTGTAATCTGGTGCTGATTGTTTTTTGTTGTGCCTCTGTTGATGGTATTGGTTCAGGAAGTTGAAAATTGCAGTGGGGTTTAAATCAGTTCTATTTGGATTATTGGCTAGTGGTATTTTGTCAAACTTCAGAGAGTTTGAACATTCTGCTATTGGGGTGACAAATCTGTTGTGCACCTGCTGCTATAATGTGGCTGATTGAGGTCTGTGTCACAGGGGAGTGGTTTTGAGTATTGGTCGTGTGTGTATTGTTTGCTGTCTCTCTGTCTCTGTCCTCCATTAAGGCTGTTATATGGTTGTTGTGCCTCTGTCTTTGGTATATACTCTGCAATCAAGATGAGGAATGCTTTGTGGGTGAAAGATTTTGAAGGACTTCAAGCTTCTTCAGTAGATCAAGACCTGGTTGATGTTGTTGTAGTGTTGTAATGTTGCTAATGGGTTGTTTTGTTTCTATTTTCTTTGGTTGTTTTTGATTGGATTCTCACCAATCTTGGGTTAAGTGCTAGCAAATGATTGTGCTTCCTTGGCGGTGCCAACCTAATTGGGATTGTTGAGGTTAGCTATGATGCTCCGTGCTCTTCCCTTCTTTATTGATGTAAGTTTGCATGTCTCCTGCTCTTTTTATCAATAAAGTTTTTTTGCTGATAAAAAAAATAAAAAAATAGCCCTCTGCAACAACAAAAATCATTTATTAAACTAATTGGATTGGAAGGAGCAACCTCAATTGTTTGGAGATATATTTTTTTTGATAACTAGTGTCTGTGCACCTCAAGTAATTCAAAGGCCTTAAATTCAATGGCCAAGCAAATTTTTAATGGCCCACTGGGGTGTCTGATCTGCCCTACTAGCCGCAGATTAGTTTGATGTATAATTTGAAATTTATAAGCCACCTTCGAAATCATCCTCGCCTCGCCATCATTATCACACACACACACACACACACACACACACACACACACACACACATATATATATTATTTTTAATAAAACATCAAAGAAAAAATCAATATAAAAAATATCCGAGATGTGGAATTTGGTAAAAATTGTTATTATATATACGCACATAATTTCAATGTGAACATTCATTGTAAAATTTAATTTTTTATTTTACATTATTACATATTCAACTGACATATCTTGTTTGATAGATTTCATCAAATAGATTTTAAAAATATAAATTTCGTAACAAAATAAATATATACAACAAAAGTTATGAATTAAAGTTTCTTTTGATAAGCAAATAAAAACTTTATTGATAAAATAAAGATACAAATCATACAAACATCAATAAAGCAAGGGGAATCATAACTAAACTAAACAATCCCAACTAAGTTGGCACCGCAAATCTAGCACAATCATATGCTAGCAAACTCCACAATTATATGCTAGCAAACCCCAAATTGATGAGAAACCAACCAAAGTGAACAAGAAAACAGAGGAACAACTCCAACCACTCCTTATGATCTAAAATCCAAAACACCAGCAGCACATATATGGGAGTAAGACCAAATTAGTGTACAAAAAGTTTAATGTACAAAAAGTAAAAGATAGTCCAAATTAGTGCACACGATAAACACATATCGGGTTACTAGGTTTGGGAAACTATCTATAGGTTTAAATTGACTATAAAAACCTCAAATACGATAATTATTATTTTAAGAAGGGCCTATGTTTTATCAACTTGATTATTTATAAATATATTTTACTTGATATTTTTTAAAATGTAAATGATTCAAATCATTAAAATAAAATTCAAAGTAGACCTCACAATACGTATAACAGTTACTGTTATGCACAAACCATAGTAGACCCCAAATCCGGTTATGTGTGCACAAGTACAAGATAATTTTATGCATGCATATGGTTAAGTCAATTTATCGACATGTTTACAAATTTTAAACAACAATTCATGCTTAGAGTAAATGTGCAATTTTTTTGTTGGTAACAAAACATAAAATAAAAATGAGATCTTTCTTTAATTCATTGTGGAAGAACTTCTATTACCGAAGCTATGTGGTAATCTATGATTGGCCACATGTAGTGTTGTGCAAAATGTCGCCTAATCTGCTAAATTCGCACCAATTCTCATCAACGCGCACCACACTATTTTTTTTTTTTTTTTTTTGATCAGCAAAACAGAAAACTTTATTGATGAAGAGAGCAAAATACAAGCAAAACTTACATAAAAAAAAGTAGGGAAGTGCATAGAGCATCAAAGCTAACCTCAACAATCCCAACTAAGTTGGCATTACAAAGGAAGCACAATCATGTCTTAGCACTTGACCGAAGATTGGTGAAAGACCAATCAAAAGCAACCAAAGAAAGAAAACAAACAACAACACTATAGCAACAAGGCAAAAAAAACAAAAAAACAAAAACAAAAACAAAAAGACAAACAAACAAACACTATCACACCCAAAACCAAGAGTTAACTCTGCATCTGGAACCAGCTGCCCTGTTTCACACCTTGTCACACACAGTAGTAGACCTGCTTTAGGTTAGAAACAACATCATGCACTGAATACTTGAACTCTTTCAAAATTAAAGTAGTCCGTAGAGCAACTCTAACCTTTACCAGATTATTTAGACCAGCCAAATCTAATTGTGTCTCATTAAACAAACACTCATTCTTGAGTTTCCACATTGACCACATCACTGATAATGGGATTGTCTTCCAAATTTTTTTCACATTTTTCTTAAAAATTTTGTACCTGACCACCAATGTAATAGTGCCTCCACTGAACCAGGAATAACCCAACTCAAATTCCACAATTCACAATATTGGACCGGATTCTCCAGATCATAGGATAATGAAGTAGAACATGGTTCAAAGACTCTACCTCAAATTTACAAAACACACACATGTAGTGTATTCACATTTGAATTCAGCACTCTTATCTTCTGCAAAAACTCAAATGACTTAATCCTACCTCTGCAAGCTAACAAATTTAGAAATTGTACTTTGGGAGCAGTTATATTATTCCAAATGCTCTTAGTGACCGTAATAGCAGGCCCTTTACTTGCTTCCACCCACATCCAGATTGATGCCACAATAAAGGATCCAAAGGAATGAGATGCGCCGCTCTATTTGCTAATCGCGGATTAAACTTTAAATTTTATAATTTACCTTCAAAACTGCTTCGCTTCGTTATAATTAATACATATATATTTTTTAACCACTAATGATATATCAAGGTAAAAATGAGTATGAGAGAGATTTAAGATATGAAATTTGCTATAAATTAATAGTTATATATATGAAAAATATTATGTAAAATTAGTTTGTGTTATATATATGAAAAATATTATACAAATTAGTATTATATATTATGTAAATACTTGATAATTGGTTAGAATATTCTTTAATCTGTAAATCTGCCCAAAACCGCCCACACCGCTGTTTGCCAATCCGCTAATCTGTCAATTCATCATTCAATTTATAAGTTTACTCTCAAACTGCCTGAACCGCACCACGCACACCCCTGATCGCATGTTATTAGAGATGGACATGGGCCTAATGGCCCACTAAATTCAGCCAATCTACTCATGACTTATAGGGCTAGAGATTAGGGGTGCTCAGCAGAATTTCGATCCATCCAAACTGACTGAACTAAATAGCTCCGCCGCATTTTGGATAGACGGTTGATGACGAGCAGACGGTTGTGGATTGATTTTTTTTAATCCACTTAGTTTTGGATGGACAGTGGATTTAAGGTTCCTTTGACCGTAACCGAACCACCAAACCGCGAGCACCCCTTGTAAGTTGCAAGACTTTTTGTTTTCAATGTGTTTAGATATTTTATTTGTGTTTTGAATTGAAAAAGAGTTTAGATATTCTGTTATGTTTTCAGTTTGTTTTCAATTTGGAAATCCTTTTATCAATGGCAAGTCTTAATATTTGATATTTTTGTGTGGAAAATATAAGGCTTAATTTTGCCATTTTTTTAAAAATCAAATTAAATAGTTTTTCAATAAAAAAAAAGTGATGAAATAGTTTTGATAATGTATGGTTTTCTTAAATGTATTTATTATTGGTATTTAACAATTTACTTAATAATCTATTGGTTATATTGAATAGGATTGTTATCCAAAAAAAAATGTTGACAAGTTGTGTTATATTCAAAATTTGTAAAAATTTAACCCGCCAAACCGATTTACATCCATCCGCTAATACGCTCAATTCGCATTCGCCAATTCGGCAAACTGATGCGGATTAATTTTTTCTAATCCGTCAATCCAGTGGACGGATGGCGAATTGGAGATTTTTCGACCACAACTGAACCGTGATCACCCTACTTGAGATTATAGTTTAAACCCATAAGATTGGATTGGGCAAAATTTTTTCAACCCAATTATAATACGGGTTGGATTTGGGAAAAGTGCATAAAGCCCAAGCTGCCTACAGAAACTATACTATACAATATATTTTTATAAATATATACATTTACTTGGAAAATTCTATAGTATATGATAGTTTCTCTAATTATGATACTTTGAATCGTTAATTATGATTTATTAAGGTATTAGTTATGACTTAATTATATATATTGTAGTATTAATTATGACTTATTGTGATTTGAATTTTGGGTGCTGTTGTTTGAATATTGGGTGTTTGGTTCCTGCTGTTGTTTCCTTCGAGTGGTGTAGACATCCCCGAACGCCCCAGGAGGATGACTCCCGTTCTGTTCACCTTGGGCTTACTACAGTTCGGACTCAAATTGTCACGGTTCTCAATCTGAACCAAAGAGTCCAAATCCGGCAAATCGTTTTGAGAAAACAGATTTTTTTGAAAGAAGTGCCAAACATGGACTGCTTTGCCAGATACAGAGTCGCCACCTAAATATTTTATTTTGGGGGAATTTAGGAAACCCTAACTCGTTGCCTAAGGCCACGTGTCCGTCATCACCAAAGTTGTCTCGGCTCGGGAACTTGGGTACGATTGGGGAAGGTCACTTCGTGAGCACCCCCGCTCGCCCGATCAAAGATCGGCCTCTAGTAACCATGATATCTAGTTTTGAAAACATTATGCGTTCTTATTCCGGTTATTAGCCTGGATTTACTATGTGATGCGCACAACATACAAGTATAGACTGGATCACCTGAATTGGAACAACGCATCTCATGTTTGTTTTGAAAGTGGTTTGCTACTCGCAAGTAGGCTAAAATGTGGATTTGCCATTCTCAGGTGGGCTTAGAAAACATGATTTTGCCACTATCTAGTGGGCTTAAAACTCACAATTAAAGAATTGCTCCAATTCAAATAACCCAACCTTCATGTAACAACCCTCACATTGTTTACCGATTAATGACTGATTGATTACTGAATATCGATAAACTGAGGTCGATTATGATAAGTAATTAAACTGACTGAATTACTGAACTGACTGGCTAAATCTGAAACTGAATCGATTGACTGCATCTGTTTAATTGTATGTTTATCTGTTTGACCGTGTAATTATCTGTTCAGTTCTTATGTTTAAATTGTTAATTGAAGGCCTTATCGGCGGCCGAATCTGAAATCAATTAGTGTTTTGTGATCATCATAATTTATGTAAATTTATGGTATATTTATCTAAAATGTGATTTAGCATGATTAAATTAGATTAGAATAAGCTAATTGGCAAGAGGTTGCCTATTTACCATTTTGCCACATTTAGTGGCCCACTATCTCCATCTTTTTGAGCCATATGCATCACTTGAGCCTTATTACAAAACATATTCATCAGCCATTCCTCATGTCCTTGCCGACTAGAGAGAGAGGATTAAGGGAGAGAGTTAGTCTTCATCTCATTTTGCTTGTTTTGGGCTTGGAAATTGAAGGAGTTGAAGTGTAGATTGTCAATTGAGCTCCTAAACCTTGAATACAAGACTTAAGGTAGAAGTCCATCTCCTTGATTGTGCATTTATATTGATTCTTGCATGGTTTAGAGCTAAGTTGAAGTCTAGGGCCAATTTATGGCTCAAATTCTGATGTTGAAGCTTAATTGTTGCATGCATGTGCATATTGTCAAGTTTGGAGGTTGTAGTACATCATTCCACACATGCATGTTCATAATATTGTTGTAATTCATGTTGTCATCATGTTTTTGAGAGATTTGAGCTCATAAGAGCGAACATTAAAGCTTTAATTGGATTTAAAGTCATGTATGTTGCATGTTCATGCATGTTCATGAAAATTGGTTTGGAAATGAGTTTGATTAAACACCCTTGGGCTTTGATTTCTTAAATTGAGTTTGGAAACATGTTATTCTATGTGTTTAAAAGAGTTTTCCAGAAAATGGGCCCAAGAGGATCGAATTTGGTCTTGGATTTTGAACTTAGAACACAAACCTGGATTTTCCAGATTTTTGCATCCCGCTCGAGCGGGAGAAGTAGCGCTCGAGCGGCGAAATCAAGCTCCCAGTACTTTGACCTGTTTTACAGTCCGCTCGAGCGGAGTGATTCACGCTCGAGTGGGGAAATCGAGCATCCAGTACTTTGCACTGTTCACCAGTCCGCTCGAGCAGAGGAATGTACGCTCGAGCGGAGGACTGGGTGACATGCTCGAGCGGGGAAGTTGACGCTCGAGCGGGTCCCTTTGTTTGCATGTCCGCTCGAGCGGGAAAACCTACGCTCGAGCGGGACCCTGTTTCACTGAAATTTCTGAAAATGTTTTCTGAATGCATCTTTGCATCCTCTTTCCATCCTAGGCATTCCTAGGGCATATTTAAGGCATCTTTAAGAGGATATAGATGTAGAACCACACCGAGGCAAATTTAAGGGTTAAGTTATTATCTTTCCCAACTGTGAAACTTAGTGTGTGTTCAATCTGTTAACTGTATAGGGTTGGCATTCCGAGGAGATGCTCTAGCTACTGTAGCCCAGAACTCTGTGAGTAACAATTGTGTAAAGATATGTTCAAAATGATTATCTTCTAAACTGTACTGTTTTCTGAACTGTTTACTATTTACTGAATGAATGTATGTCCTATATTCTGAACTGTACTGTGGCATCCTTAGCACCTACTGTTTACTGTTACTATTACAGAGATCTCTGTCGGTTCCCTCGTGGAACCACTACTGCTTACTGACTGATGGCCATCATTACTGTTCGGTCTTTAAGACCTAATGCTTACTGTACTGTTATGCTAATGGATGTACCACATATGACTGTTTACTGTACTGAACAACTGATATACTGATTGAAATGAACTGTTTTCATTACTGTAAGGACATTCATTCTAAACCCCTTTACGCATTATGTTATTCAGTGGGCTTTAGCTCACTGCTCATATATATATGTAGGTGTACAGGCACCAGACCGCAGCTAGGAGCGTCGGGGTAAACTCCAGTTTTGTCAAGCCAACCACTGTGCCTCACTGCGAGGTTCCGAGTCTGCCAAGCTATGGCTTAGGGGTGTTTTATTTCCCCGTCTGTCTTTGCACTGTTTCTGTAATACTGTATAGACCGTTAACACTGTTACTATACTGTTTAATAGGGATTAAGTCCCTGCACTGTATGTTTGTAAATGATGTATGTACTGTTCTGTACTGTGTTTTTATGTATATGTCTTAAAAATCTTTTTGGCATACAGACTGTCACAGCTCATTCGACATTGTTTAGCTACTGTATTGGCTTCCGCCATGTCCCTGTACTCTGTTTTACTGTCTTACTGTTCTGTAGGCCTTCGGTAATCTCGGATTACTGGCCGGTTACGGTGCTAAACCCATAGGGGCGGGTTTGGGTCGTGACAGAGTGGTATCAGAGCGATACTTAACCACGAGCTATATCGCACACACGTGTCCAGATGAGCTATAGGGTGTCCTAGAAAAGCAATAGGGCATTTTATGAGCATGAAAAGTGTGTGGTTATGACATGACTGATTATATGCTAATGTGTTAACCCGCTTAAAGAAATGACTGTCTATGTTGATAACTGTTACAACTGTTATAACTGTTTATAGTGAAATGGATAATGCAAACACTGCAAATGAATCTGAATCCTCATCCTCTAAGGCCAGAATGGCCGGACTGGAAAGAATGATGGAACTGATAACTGCTAGATTGGATCAACAACAGAACCAACAGCCCCCACCTCCTCCTCCTCCGGTACAACCGGACCAGAATGTGAATGATAATGATGGGGACATAATTGCTCTTACCCAGAAGTTTAGCAAACTGAAACCGCCATCCTTTCAGGGAGGCCTTGAACCGTTAAAGGCTGAAGCATGGGTTTTGGAGACCGAAAAATTGTTTGAGGTGTTTCCGTGCTCTGAGGCACATAAAGTATTGTTAGCTACCTTCACCTTGCAAGAAGAGGCTAGAAGGTGGTGGATGCTTACTCGTGATGACAACACTGCTATGACTTGGGCTCAGTTCAAAGTAGCCTTCTTTGAAAAGTACTTCCCTCAGTGTGTCAAGGACAGAAAGGTCACTGAATTTGAACAGTTAAGACAGGGCACAATGTCTGTTGCTGAATATGAAACAAAGTTCACCGGGCTTGCTAGATATGCACCACACATGGTGGACACCGAGTATAAGAAGGCCAGGAGGTTCGAAGGCGGCCTGAATGTTGCAATACTGGATAGAATAAATGTTCTAAAATTACCAACTTATGTGAATGTCCTTGACCGAGCCTTGATGGCTGAAGCGAACATCGAGGCAGTGAGACAATCTGAAACACCGGCGTCTGAATGGCGTGGTAAAAGGCAGGGTTTTAAGTTCAAGAAAGGCAAGAACAACCCGCTGAATAAAAAGCAGAATATCGGGTCAACGACCACATCTAGTCAAGGGAACCGTTCCATACCACCCTGTTCCGAATGTGGTAAGAATCATAAGGGAGTTTGTTATAAAATCTCTCGTGCTTGTTACAGGTGTGCCAAGGTGGGCCACATGGTGAAAGATTGCCCCTCCACTGCTCCGAGCAATAGTAAAGCTGCAGGCAGCGCCGCAGCATCAACCGTGGCACCAAAACCGAACCCCAAAGTTACCGGGAAAGAGCCTATGAGGCAGGGTCGAGTGTTTGCCCTAGTACCGGGAGACGTGCAAAATACTGAGACCGTTATGTCAGGTATCCTCTCTATTTGTGCTCAAAATGCATATGTACTGATTGATTCGGGGTCTACCCATTCTTATGTATCACATGCTTTTTCGCGAAAATTGAATAGACCCTTAGAACCCATGAACTATCTGCTAGCTGTATCGTCACCTATTGGGGGATCCATGACATGTGCTTATATGTATCCTGCTTGTGAGATTATTGTTGGGGATATGCATCTGTTTACTGATTTACTGCCATTAAATATTGATCATTTTGATGTAATATTGGGGATGGACTGGTTACAAAAATATCATGCTACTATTGACTGTGTGACAAAGCAAGTTGTTTTCCGCCCACCTGGTCTACCTGAATTTGTATTTAATGGGAGTGGAGTAGTACCTCCCCCGTATTTGATCTCTTCTGTGAAAGCTGTTAAATTGATTAGAAAGGGGTGTAAAGGATATCTGTGTTCTGTATTGACTGTAGCTACTGATGATAATACTAATGTTAAAACTGATGCGGACCGTATTCCTATAGTCAGAGAATTCCCAGATGTATTTCCAGATGATCTGCCAGGGGATTTGATTGACAGGGAGATTGAATTCACTGTTGATGTGATTCCGGGAACACAGCCAATATCTAAAGCTCCCTACAGAATGGCTCCGACTGAACTGAAGGAATTGAAAGTACAATTGCAAGAACTGTTGGACAAGAAGTTTATCAGGCCCAGTACTTCACCGTGGGGCGCACCGGTTTTGTTTGTGAAGAAGAAAGACGGCTCACTGAGACTGTGTATTGATTACCGTGAACTGAACAAGGTAACTGTAAACACCCCATTTTTGACCGACCTTAAGACTCATACATCACCGATTGAGCGCTCGGTGATGTTGCATATTGTGCTCGTTCAGAAGTCTCAGAGTCGCGGCCGTGAGCCCTGTCTCCGGACTTCCGAACCCTCTTCTGTACCTTGTCTCGGTTTGCGAACCAGACTCGGTTTTCTCTGTTTCTCTTCCTGAAGGAAGGGAGAGGTCTTGTAGACCATCTCTCAGTGGCCGTGGGCTACATTTCGTGGCCGTAGGCCATTTTGCCCATTTCGGAGCCCGGTTCCCGGTTTTCGGAGCCGTCAGGCCGTGTGCCTCGGTTCGGGCCGCCTAACCATCTCTGATTGCTCTGATTTTTGGCATTCATCTTATTTGCTCCCTTTTGAGGGACACTGGGGTCCGAGGGACCGACTTCGTGGTCGAACACCACTCCCGGTGCCCAACAGTCAGTTTTCGGGGTCCCAAACTATGCGTTTCGGCCCCCGAACCTTCATTTCACATCGGTTTGGGCTCATTTTTGGTGGAGGCCTTATTTTCATGGTTAGGAAGCTTGTAGGAGGGTGGGAGGCCAGCAATTGTTTTGACAACCAACTTTTTGTTTGGTCAAAAGTGGTTCAGCATGAATCCGGGAAGGAGAAAAGTCTGCGCGGCTTCACCGAAACGGGCGTAACTCTTTGCACAAGAGGAATTAAAGTATGAGGCCACCATCTTGGAAAGCTTACTCCCGGAGCTTCATTTTTCACTCAAGAATCTCCTAAATTCAATTCCGGACGGAGGAGATATGGTTGATTGAAGTAAGGCATCACTCCGGTTGAACTGAAATCTGAGCGGCTTCACGGAAACTGGCATAACTTTTTCCACAAGAGGAATTTTGATGCAAGGTTTGTGCCATTGGAAAGCTAACTTCCGGGGCTTCAATTTGGACACTTGAATGGCCACATTTGGACTTCCCTAGCACCCACCGCCAGTTTTCTTCTCAACAGCTCCTGAAAAGTAGCTGGTCGGCCAGAAAATCTAGCTGGCCGGCCACCCCTTTTGTGAAATGACCTTTTTGCCCCTTTATGCTGGCCGGCCATTTTCCTCTCCCTCAGTGTATTCCAGCTGTGCCAGCTGGTTGCCAATTGGACCATCCTCCATACACGTGTATGGAGGATTAGAGAGGTCCCTTAGATTTTTTTCATGCCTCTCCTCTATAAAGGAGAGGCTTGGCTTCTTGGCTCAAGGTTAGACATTTTTTAGACACATTTGAGATAGAGCTATACCTTCCACCTCCCATTTCTCTCCATTTCCAAGCTCCAAAGTCATTTTTCTTCAAGTTTGGTGCCATTTCTTCATCACTATCAAGCATCCCCATCACCACTCCATTTCCAGCAGCAAGGAGAGGTTCTCAGAGGCTTAGAAGCAACATTCCTCAAGCCAAGAGGTAGAAAAGAAAAAGGTCTACAAGGGTAAGTCTCCATTTCCCTCTTTTGTAGCATTTTCTTGCTTCATTTCTTAAGCCTATTTGCTCACTGTTTTAGGCTCCGACCCTAACTGAAAGGGTCACTCTTTTGAGCTTATCTTCATGTTTGTTTAAGGGCTCAACCCTGTTTGAGCCCTCCATTTGGCACTTGCTTCAATATCATCTTATATGCCATTTTTTTGCATGAAATTTCTAGCCTATGAGTGATCTGTTTTCGAGCATAATGTAAACTGTAAGTGGGCCTATTTTGAGCCCCTCTTTAACATTGAAGAAGGGCTCAATCCTGTTTGGATCCTCTATCTTGCACTTACTTCATAATCTCTCCTATTTACCGTAAATTTGCATGATTTATTTGGCCTATATGTAAATTGTTTTGGAGTTTGTTATGAACTGTGAGTAAGCTTATTTTATGTCCCTCTACAACATTGTAGAAGGGATGAATCTTGTTTGGGGTCTCCATGTAGTACCTACCATTCTACCCCTCTTTGGCCCTCATTTTTACATGCTCTCTTGGGCTTATCTAGCCTCTGTTTTCGGCCATCATCAGAACTGGAATGAGTCATATTTTAACCCTCTAGACATATTTCATTAAGGGGTCTTTTCTTGTTGGATGAATGTGTGGCCTACTTCATGTTATATCCTCTTGTGGCCTCAATCTTGCATGGCATTTTTAGCATATTTTCATACTGATTTGGGGGATGTCATCTACTGTAAATGTGCATATTTTTAGTCCCTCTTTAGTGTTGTAGAAGGGTATTTTTCCATTTGGGCATTGCATATATCACTTACTTCAATACCCCTCTTGGGGAGCCATTTTTGCATTCTTGCTTAATCCTATGCGTGCTTGCTGTTTAGCCCTTTTTATGACTGAAAAAATGCTTGTCTTGGGGCTGCCTTGCTACTGTATTTTCATTCCATGTCTATATTGTGCATGTTTGGTATAGCTATAGGCCATTTCGGGTGCCTAAATTCATGTTTCGGGGCCATTCCATGCATCGGGTACACTTTGGCCATGTTCCGGGATTGTTTTGCCCCACGTTTCAGTGCTGAAATTCATTTGCATGTTTGCATATCATATTTCCATGCCATTTCATCGCGTATGCCATTTCCTCGGTTTGCGTGCCCGCGTGCACGCATTTCGAGGCATCTCTTTTTTTTTTATCTGACGGCCTCTTATGTGAGTGTGGCTGAGGTCCACTCATGTCAGTGTAAGTCCACTTTGCATTCTGTATGCCATTTTAGTCTCATTTGCATCGTGTATGCCATTGCCTCGGTTTGCGTGCCCGCGGGCACGCACTTCGAGGCATCTTGTTTTCATCCATCGGCCTCTTATGTGAGTGTGGCTGAGGCTCTCTCATGTTGGTATAAGTCCAATTTGCATTGCGTATGCCATTTCATGCCTTAGGATCATTTTCTCGATTTGCGTGCACGTGTGCACGTATTTCGAGGCATGCCATTCCATAACATTGTGTATGTTAGGATTGCATATTAGCTGCATTTCATGCATATCATGCTCATTGCATCGTGTTCGGGATAGGAGTTAGCCCGGGCACGGGAAACGAGGCGCGTTTCGTACTCCGAGTAACGGAATGTGTCTCAATTCCCAAGTCACCAACACTCCGGATTATCCGTGATGGAGTTAGGTTTTGTTGTAGCATTCATATGCATTCATCCTATATTGAGTTGTGCAATTCGACTCCTCGGCCATCATGCATCGATATGCGTGATTGGTGGCACGAGGATCGAGGCATGCATATATCTGTGAAATATATTGCTATGCCCCTTTCCTGCTCTCTGTTGCAGTATATCCAGAACCAGCGGTCTTCCGAAGCTTGGCGTGCTTTTCGAGAAGCATTGCAAAACAGAGGCTAATTGGGGCATCCCAGTGGATTTCCGCGCAAGGCATCCCAAACATGCAGCATTCATCAGAATCAAGGCAGTCCCTGGCTTGCATGCCAGTTTACAGTTTTTCTTAGTTGATTTGTTAATTAATTAGAGATCTGTATTATTTGGACTGTATTATTCTTTCATTCGGGACTGTATTATTATTTGGACCCTCTGCGCGAGGGCATAATTGTAATAAGTGTGGGTGAGTGTGATGTATGTCTTCCAACCCCCACGTCTTTCTTCCCTTTTATTTACCTGCTTATGATGGTTAGATTAGGGCATATTTCAATTAGCATACAGTATGACAGCATGTTTGCATCATTCATCTGTTTTGCACGCACTGGGCTCGGCGCATCATACAAACTGCATTTGTATTTCAATTCCTAATTGAATACGTGTTAGTTGTAGCATCATCATATGCCATGTTTAGAATAGCCGAGCCTACTATAGTTTGCATTTTTGCATGTGTTGCATTAGGCATTTCTGTATACTTAGGATCATGCATGATTTCTAATGAGCTTTTGTTTTGGCTTGGAGTACTCGGTAAGTTTTATGCTTTAGCATCCTTGCATGTGTGTGAGTGTTGCCATGAATAGCATGCTTGCCATGAGGCTATTTGCTTATATGATATAACTGCCTGAATGCCTGTGGGTGGAGGTTGTGTTATTTGGATTGGGACAATTCATCAAATGTTTGTTTTAAGCCCACTAGATAGTGGCAACACCATGTTTTCTAAGCCCACCTGAGGGTGGCAAAATCTGCATTTTTAAGCCTGCCTGCGGGTAGCAAACCATCCTTCAAACAAACAAACATGAAATGTTTTGTTCCAATTCAGACGACTCAGTCTATACTTGTATGCTGTGCGCATCACATAGTAACCTAGGCTAATAACCGGAATAAGAACATACAATGTTTTCAAAGTAAGATATCATGGTTAGTAGAGGCCGGTCTTTGACCGGGCGAGCGGGGGTGCTCACGAAGTGACCTTCCCCAATCGTACCCAAGTTCCCGAACCGAGGCAACTTTGGTGATGACGGACACGTGGCCTTTGGCACCGAGTCAGGGTTTCCTAAATTTCCCCATTAAAAAATATTTAGGTGGCGACTCTGTATCTGGCAAAGCAGTCCATGTTTGGCACTTCCTTAAAAAAAAATCTGTTTTCAAAACGATTTGCCGGATTTGGACTCTTTGGTTCGAGATTTAGAACCGTGACATTTGAGTCCTTCGAACTGTAGTGACCCAATATCGAACCAGAACGGGGGGGACTCGCACTCCTCGCCCCCGGGATGCGTTCGGGGGACGTCTACAGTAACTGTGAAAAATAAATATCCATTACCGCGTATTGATGACTTATTTGATCAGTTACAGGGTGCCCAAGTGTTTTCCAAGATTGATCTCCGATCGGGATACCATCAACTGAAAATTAAACCAGGGGATATTGATAAAATTGCTTTTAGAACGAGGTATGGACACTACGAATTTTTAGTTATGCCTTTTGGAGTTACCAATGCACCTGCAGCATTTATGGACCTCATGAACAGAATCTTTAAACCGTACGTTGATGACTTTATTGTGGTATTCATTGATGACATATTGATTTACTCCAAAAGTATAGAAGAACATGAACATCATCTGAGACTTGCCCTACAGACTCTAGGAGAACAGAAACTGTATGCTAAACTGTCTAAATGTGAGTTTTGGCTTGATCATGTCATGTTTTTGGGGCATGTTGTTAGCAAAGATGGAATTTCTGTTGATCCACAGAAAATTGAAGTTGTAGTGAACTGGCCTAGACCAACAAATGTGACCAAAGTCCGAAGCTTTTTGGGTTTGGCTGGCTATTACAGAAGATTTGTCAAAGATTTCTCCAAAATTGCCTTACCATTGACTCAATTAACTCAGAAGGGGACATCATTTGACTGGACTGACCAAAGGGAATCAGCATTCCAAGAGTTGAAAACTCGACTTGTGACTGCACCGGTTCTCACCATACCTTCAGGTACGGATGGTTATACTGTATTTAGTGATGCTTCTCATAAGGGTTTGGGATGTGTTTTAATGCAGAATGGGAGAGTTATTGCTTATGCTTCCCGACAACTGAGACCGCACGAAAAGAACTACCCTACCCATGACCTGGAACTTGCTGCAGTAGTATTTGCACTGAAAATCTGGCGTCACTATCTGTATGGGGCGACATGTGAAGTATACACTGATCACAAAAGTCTGAAATATTTCTTCACCCAGAAAGAATTGAACATGAGACAGCGGAGATAGCTAGAACTGATTAAAGACTATGATCTACAGATATTGTATCATCCGGGAAAAGCCAACACCGTTGCCGATGCTTTGAGTCAGAAATCGATTGGGAACTTAGCCTGTTTGCTTACCGGGCAGAGAGAGTTGCTTTGTGACCTTGAAAAATCTGGAATTGAAATTGTTTTGCGAGAACAAGGTGGAACCTTAGCTACTATTTCTGCTCAACTGGCTTTGATCGAAGAAATTAAAGAGAAACAGCAACAGGATGACTTCTTGAAGAAGATCATCGAAGAAAGAGAATCTAAACCGAGACCGGGATTCAAATTTGAAAACAATGTACTGAAATTTCAGGAAAGACTGTGTGTACCGAATGAGGCTGAACTGAAAAGAAGAATTCTGCAAGAGGGCCACAACTCAAAATTTTCTATCCACCCAGGGAATACGAAAATGTACCAAAATCTGAAACAGAACTTTTGGTGGCCGGGAATGAAGAAAGAAATTGCCGACTTTGTGTCTAAATGTCTTCATTGCCAACAAGTCAAAGCGGAACATCAGCGACCCGCAGGCTTGCTGCAACCCTTACCCATACCGGAGTGGAAATGGGAGCATATCACGATGGATTTTATCGTTGGATTGCCTCGCTCCAATAAGGGTATGGACTCAATTTGGGTTATTGTTGATAGACTGACCAAATCTGCTCACTTCTTACCTGTCAAGACAATTTATAATGCCGACAAGTTGGCTGTAATTTATATTGATGAAATTATTAGACTGCATGGAGTGCCTGTATCCATTGTTTCTGACAGGGATTCGAAGTTTACATCGAGGTTTTGGCAGAGCCTACAAACTGCATTGGGTACTGAATTGAGGCTGAGTAGTGCCTATCATCCTCAGACAGATAGATAGTCAGAAAGGACCATCCAAACTCTGGAAGATTTATTGAGAATGTGTGTCCTTGATTTTCAGGGAAACTGGGAAAGCCATTTGCCATTAGCTGAATTCGCTTACAACAACAGTTACCATTCGAGTATTGGTATGGCGCCTTTCGAGGCATTGTATGGCAGAAAATGTAGATCTCTGATTTGCTGGGCAGAAGTTGGAGATGGGCCTTTGCTTGGGCCCGAGATTGTATATGAAACGACTGAGAAAGTAAAACTGATACAGCAGAGACTGAAAACTGCACAGAGCAGACAGAAAAGTTATGCAGATGTCAAAAGGCGAGACAGGGAATATGAAGTGGGTGATCACGTTTTTGTGAAAGTGACACCAATGAAGGGCCAGACTCGTTTTGGAGTCAAAGGCAAGTTAGCGCCGAGATATGTCGGGCCGTATGAGGTGATTGAGAAAATCAATCCGGTGGCGTATCAAGTTGCGCTTCCTCCTAAAATGGAGCATATGCACAACGTCTTCCACATCTCTATGTTGAGAGATTATCTCCGGGATCCTTTCCATGTGATTGAGCCTACTCGAATAGTGCTGAGTGATGACTACACTTACGAGGAGCGGCCTATACAGATTGTGAACAGACGGATCAAGAAACTGAGAAACAAAGAGATCCCGTTAGTGAAAGTTGACTGGCAAAACCATGGTGGCGTGTATGCCACTTGGGAAAGGGAAGATGACATGGCCAAGAGATATCCTGATTTGTTTCCACTGGATCTTGTTTTCTTCCAGAATGAAGGTAACTCGAGTTTAGAGGACTAAACTCTTTTTAAGGAGGGGAGACTGTAACAACCCTCACATTGTTTACCGATTAATGACTGATTGATTACTGAATACCGATAAACTGAGGTCGATTATGATAAGTAATTAAACTGACTGAATTACTGAACTGACTGGCTAAATCTAAAACTAAATCGATTGACTGCATCTGTTTAATTGCATGTTTATCTGTTTGACTGTGTAATTATCTGTTCAGTTCTTATGTTTAAACTGTTAATTGAAGGCCTTATCGGCGGCCGAATCTGAAATCAATTAGTGTTTTGTGATCATCATAATTTATGTAAATTTATGGTATATTTATCTAAAATGTGATTTAACATGATTAAATTAGATTAGAATAAGCTAATTGGCAAGAGGTTGCCTATTTACCATTTTGCCACATTTAGTGGCCCACTATCTCCATCTTTTTGAGCCATATGCATCACTTGAGCCTTATTACAAAACATATTCATCAGCCATTCCTCATGTCCTTGCCGACTAGAGAGAGAGGATTAAGGGAGAGAGTTAGTCTTCATCTCATTTTGTTTGTTTTGGGCTTGGAAATTGAAGGAGTTGAAGTGTAGATTGTCAATTGAGCTCCTAAACCTTGAATACAAGACTTAAGGTAGAAGTCCATCTCCTTGATTGTGCATTTATATTGATTCTTGCATGGTTTATAGCTAAGTTGAAGTCTAGGGCCAATTTATGGCTCAAATTCTGATGTTGAAGCTTAATTGTTGCATGCATGTGCATATTGTCAAGTTTGGAGGTTGTAGTACATCATTCCACACATGCATGTTCATAATATTGTTGTAATTCATGTTGTCATCATGTTTTTGAGAGATTTGAGCTCATAGGAGCAAACATTAAAGCTTTAATTGGATTTAAAGTCATGCATGTTGCATGTTCATGAAAATTGGTTTGGAAATGAGTTTGATTAAACACCCTTGGGCTTTGATTTCTTAAATTGAGTTTTGAAACATGTTATTCTATGTGTTTAAAAGAGTTTTCCAGAAAATGGGCCCAAGAGGATCGAATTTGGTCTTGGATTTTGAACTTAGAACACAAACCTGGATTTTCCAGATTTTTGCATCCCGCTCGAGCGGGAGAAGTAGCGCTCGAGTGGGGAAATCAAGCTCCCAGTACTTTGACCTGTTTTACAGTCCGCTCGAGCGGAGTGATTCACGCTCGAGCGGGGAAATCGAGCATCCAGTACTTTGCACTGTTCACCAGTCCGCTCGAGCGGAGGAATGTACGCTCGAGCGGGGAAGTTGATGCTCGAGCAGGTCCCTTTGTTTACATGTCCGCTCGAGCGGGGAAACCTGCGCTCGAGCGGGACCCTGTTTCACTGAAATTTCTGAAAATGTTTTCTAAATGCATATTTGCATCCTCTTTCCATCCTAGGCATTCCTAGGGCATATTTAAGGCTTCTTTAAGAGGATATAGATGTAGAACCACGCCGAGGCAAATTTAGGGGTTAAGTTATTATCTTTCCCAACTGTGAAACTTAGTGTGTGTTCAATCTGTTAACTGTATAGGGTGGGCATTCCGAGGAGACGCTCTAGCTACTGTAGCCCAGAACTCTGTGAGTAACAATTGTGTAAAGATATGTTCAAAATGATTATCTTCTGAACTGTACTGTTTTCTGAACTGTTTACTATTTACTGAATGAATGTATGTCCTATATTCTGAACTGTACTGTGGCATCCTTAGCACCTACTGTTTACTGTTATTGTTACAGAGATCTCTGTCGGTTCCCTCGTGGAACCACTACTGCTTACTGACTGATGGCCATCATTACTGTTCGGTCTTTAAGACCTAATGCTTACTGTACTGTTATGCTAATGGATGTACCACATATGACTGTTTACTGTACTGAACAACTGATATACTGATTGAAATGAACTGTTTTCATTACTGTAAGGACATTCATTCTAAACCCCTTTACGCATTATGTTATTCACTGGGCTTTAGCTCACTGCTCATATATATATATGTAGGTGTACAGGCACCAGACTGCAGCTAGGAGCGTCGGGGTAAACTCCAGTTTTGTCAAGCCAACCACTGTGCCTCACTGCGAGGTTCCGAGTCTGCCAAGCTATGGCTTAGGGGTGTTTTATTTCCCCGTCTGTCTTTGCACTGTTTCTGTAATACTGTATAGACCGTTAACACTGTTACTATACTGTTTAATAGGGATTAAGTCCCTGCACTGTATGTTTGTAAATGATGTATGTACTGTTCTGTACTGTGTTTTTATGTATATGTCTTAAAAATCTTTTTGGCATATAGACTGTCACAGCTCATTCGACATTGTTTAGCTATTATATTGGCTTCCGCCATGCCCCTGTACTCTGTTTTACTGTCTTACTGTTCTGTAGGCCTTCGGTAATCTCGGATTACTGGCCGGTTACGGTGCTAAACCCATAGGGGCGGGTTTGGGTCATGACACTTCACCCATAGGCATTCAGGCAGTTATATCACATAAGCATATAGCCTCATGGTAAGCATGCTATCATGGGTGTCACTCACACGCATGGAAGGATGCTAAAGCACAAAAACTTACCGAGTACTCCAAGCCAAAATAGAAACTATGTTAGAAATCCATGCATGATCCTAAATATACAGAAGTGCCTAATGCAACACATGCAAAAATGCAACTATAAGCAGGCTCGGCTAATCTAAAGATGGCATGTGAAATGTTACAACTAACATGTATTCAACTTGGAATTGAAATACAAATGCAATTAGTATGATGCGCCGAGCCCGATGCATGCAAGACAGATGAATGAATGCAAACATGCTATCATACTGTATGCTAATTGAAACATGCCCTAATCTAACCATCATAAGCTGGTAAATAAAAGGGAGAAAGACGTGGGGTTGGAAGACATACATCACACACACGCACACTTATTACAATTGTGTCCTCGCTCGGAGGGTCCGAATAAATAATACAGTCCGAATAGGTACAAAACCCTAATTAATTAACAAATTAATCTAGGAAAGCAGTAAATTGCACGCAAATCCATGGACCGCCTCAGCTCTGTTCCGAATGATGAATGATGCATGCTCAGGTTGCCTTCGTCGGAAAATTCCTTGCGATGTCCCGGTTTGCCTCTGTTTGCAATTGTTCTCGGAATGCTGTGTAATGCTTTAGAAAGCTGTTGATCCTTGATTTGCTGCAACAAAGAGCAACAAAGGGGGCATGGCAAAGTATTTTCACATATGTATGCATGACTACTCTTCAGGGAGTGTAGTCTTCGATCCTCGTGCCACCAATCACGCATCTCGATGCATGATGGCCGAGGAGTCGATTTGCATGACTCAATATGGAATGAATGCACATGAAAACACAACAAGACCTAGACTCCATCACGGATAATCCGGAGTGTCGGCGACAGGGAATTGAGACACGTTCCGTCACTCGGAGTACGAAACGTCTCTCGTTTCCCGTGCTTGGGTTAACTCCTATCCCAAACACAATGCAATATGCATGACATGCATGAATGCAATCCTAACATGTAACCTAGCATACGCGATGCTATGAAATGGTATACACAATGCACGATGTAACAAGGCATACACAATACTCTAACATACAACCTAGCATACGCAATGCTATGAATTGAAATGGCATACACAATGCATAATGGACTTACACCAACATGAGTGGACCTCAGCCACACTCACATCAGTAGCCATAAGATGAAAATGAGACTATCGAAATGCGTGCACACATGCACGCAAACCGAGGACCGAACCTAAGGCACCAAATGCCACTCTAACAAGGCATGGCAAGGCATGAAATATGGCATACAAACATGCAAGTTCCAGCACTGAAATGTGATGCAAAATGATCCCGAAACACGGAAACATGGCACCCGATGCATGAGATGAGCCCCGAAACTCAAAACTAGGCACATGCATTGACCTATAGCTATACAAAGCATGCATTATTTGATCATGAAGCATGAAGACAGAACCAAGGAAGTCCTAAAACATGAATATTTCTAGTTCAAAGCATGGCCAAAAGATGCTAGCAAGATGGACTAAAATAGCATGCAACTTTAACTAGCAAACATGGTTTACATGACATATATATGAAGCAGGTGAGAACTCATCAAACTAGCAAAAATCAGTGAATAAAACATGCCAAAACATGCCCAAATAACCTTTGAAATGCAGCCAACACATGCAAAAATGAGGGGCTTCTTTAAAGGGCCATACAAGGGATTTTTAAGCACATACAAGATAGACACTTAGCATGACACAACCAACTCTGGAAATCAAATATGACGGTCCTAAAACTCACCAAATTGATCCTGAAATCAATCTCGGAAACATGCAAAGAAAGACCTCTTTGAAAGGCCTTGAATGGGATTTCTCTACACATGCAACATAGACATAAAATATGGCCAAAGGGGCCTCGGACAGAGCCGAGGCAGACCTCAAAACACTCAGAATGAGGCCTGGAAAGTGACTTCGATGCATGCAAAATAGGATCCCTTTGGAAGGCCAAACATGCTAGTAACGAGAATGAGGGGTGAGAGGGTCACCCCTCTATGATTTTGGAGCTCAAAGACAAATCAAGGCCACTGAAAATCCACTGGATTTCAGTGGCTAAGAGGCCAAACCATGGCCAATGCAAGTGCTCTAATGCATAGCCCTAATCATGGAAAGATGAAGCATGCATAGGGGGAAGATGACCCCAAACAGAGAATAACCTTAATCAAACATGAAGATGATATCAAAACAAGACTTTTTTCAGTTTAGGTCGAGGTCCGAAAGGGCTCACAAATAAGGCTAATGTACCATGCAAAAACAACCCTAAAAGAGAGATTGAACAAACAGGGCAGCAAAAGGCCTCAAACAGCAAAGAGCCCTTCAACAAAGTTGAAGAGGGGCTCAAAACAAGTCACTTTACAGTTTGGCTCGAAGCCCAAAAATGCTCACAAGTAAGGCTAATATATCATGCAAGACAAGCCCTAAAAGAGAGATAAAGCAAAAGGGAGAGTAGAAGACCTCAAACAGAAAAAGTTCTTGATCAAACATGAAGACAAGCTCAAAATAAGACTATTTTCAGTTCAGGTCGAAACCCAGAAATGCTCGTAAGTATGGCTTATAGATGAAGCAAGAAAAGACTAGAAAAGGGGAAAAGATGACTCACCCTTGTAGCACAACAATGTAGCAACTCTTGGTCCAAGATTGTGAACTCTCAACCTCTGGAAATCAGCTTCAAAGGGGGCTGGAATGGATGTTGGAGGTAGTAGGCTATGAGTTGTAGTGTAAAGGCCAAGAACAAAGGGGTATTTGAGCTTGGATGGGGGAGATATATGGAGGATGGAGTGTATATGCCTTAGCTGGTTTTTGTAACCCTTCAAAATGGTGGTAGAGTGCTGGTTTTATAGAGGGAGAGGGGCCAAAGAAAGAGGGGGAAAAATCAATTCAAATTTCCCCCCAAAAGGACAAGTCCTCGGACAGTGGGTTAAGTGGAAAACAGCTGGCACAGCTGGAATACACTCATGGGGACAAAAATGGCCGGCCAGGTTCAAAAGGTTTAGGTGGCCGGCCGGCCAGGCTAGGTGGCCGGTCGACCAGGTCAAAAGGGTCAAGGTGGCCGGCCACCTCCTAGGATGAAACCCCAGAAGTTAGCTTTCCAATGCTGCAAACCTTGCATCAAAATTCCTCCTGTGGAAAAGGTTATGCCAGTTTTGGTGAAGCCGCGTAGATTCGGTCCAACCGGACTTCAACCAACCATATCTCCCCCAACCGGACTTGGCTTTAGGAGATTCTTGAGTGTAAAATGAATCCCCTGAAGTCTCCTTTCCAATGGCACCAACCTTGTATCAAAATTCCTCTTGTACAAAGAGTTATGCCCGTTTCGGCGAAGCCGCGCAGATGTTTTCCTCCTTCCCGGATTCATGCTGAACCACTTTTGACCAAAAGAAGCTGGTTTTTCAGAAAAATTGCTGGCCTCCCACCCTCCTACAAGCTTTCTAACAATGAAAATAAGGTCCCTGCCAAAAATGGACCAAGACGGATGCAAAACGAAGGTTCGGGGGCCGAAACACGCAGTTCGGGGCCCCGAAAACAGGCTGTTAGGCACCGGAAGTGGCGTTCGACCACGAAGTTGGTCTCTCGGGCCACAGTGTCCCTAAAAAGGGAGGAAATAAGGTGTGTACCAAAAACCGGAGCAAACGGAGGTGCTTAAGCGGTCCCGAACCGAGGCACACGGCCGATAGTTCTGAAAAATCGGGAACTGGGCTCCAAACGGGGAAAATGGCCTACGACCACGAAACGTAGCCTACGGCCATTGAGAGATGGTCTACAAGACCTCTCCCTCCCTTCGGGAAGAGAAAATAGAGAAAACTGGGCCTGGTTCGCAAACCGAGGCAAAGTACAAAAGAGTCCGGAAGTCCGGAGGCAAGGCTCGCAGCCGAGACTCTGAAACCTCAGAACGAGCACAATATGCCATATCACCAAGCGCTCAATCGGTGACGTTTGAGTCTTAAGGTCGGTCAAAAATGGGGTGTCTACAAGTGGCTGCCGCTGCTTTGACTTTGGGTGTTGGTTCCTCTACTGGTTCCTTTGATTTTGTCTAGCTAGTGTTGGTTCCTCATCAATATTGTGCTTTGTTCTTTTATTTTCTTTTATTTTATTTTTCTCTTATCTCTTTGTTGATGTAATCTCATATTTCTTCATCAATAAAGATTTTGTTTTGTTGATCAAAAAAAAAAAAATTTTATGACTTATTGTGAAGTTAGTGATGACATTATTTTGATTATGATTAAAGAAATCTTTATCATACCGTATTTGATGTTTGGTTATAACTTAATTTTTTTTTGTTAGTTATGACTTCCACATTGAGTCCTTAAAGAGTCCTTAAAGCCTATAAATGCCTCACCATTGTAGCTTTGTTCCCTTTCTTCTTTATATCCTACAATTTTTGGTAGATGTTTAAGTTTTTTTATTTTTATTTTTTATTATGTTTATTGATTTTCTGTTTGGTTGGTCTAAAAATTGGGAAAAATGCAAGAGAAACAAAAAAGAATTTATAATTTATAATTTTTGGTTTTTAGTTTTTTTCTTTTTGTTTTTGGTTAGCTGATATATAAGTTTAATTTTTGTTTGGTTGCTCAGAAATTGTTGAGGTAAATATAAACAAAGCCCCCTTTTAATTTTGTTCTGTTGAAGAGTATTTATTTTTTGGGACCTAATACCAAAAATTCTTTATTCAGGTCAGAAATTACTTGGAGAGATGGAAAATATGGTCAAAGAAGATAGAGCATTCAAGAATTCTGAGTTCTCCTTCCATTTATTATTATTTTTTTCATGATATTTTTATTGTGTAATCACAGTAAAAAAAACATTTTATTTCGTAACTTTCACTGTATATGTATTTCCAACATTCGACTTTCATTTATGAAATATATGAGATTATTAGCTATTCATATGTGGTCAATGTGGTGATTCAAAGAAAACTTTTGTACAAATAATATTGATTATATTTTAGATACTAGTTTCGTTCAGATTTTAATCACGGTTTATATACTATATTGATGGTCACATTTTGATGTTGAACCCCTTTTTTATCACATGCACTAACCGTGATATACATACAATTGTGATCTTATCTCATTATTAATCATGAATTATTTAAGTTCAATCTCAAGTTTTATTGGTTATTAATCACACTTAAAATTCGTGATCTAAATGTTTATTATCACAGTCAAAAAGCGTAATGTAATTATCTTTTAATGACGGTTAAAAAGTGTGATCGAAAATAATCCTTAACAATCACACTCTCAAAGCTAACACTTTAACAAAATAAAAAGTCAATGATTAAATAACATATGCCACACTTAAATAACATACATCATCATCATCACCTACTTCCGATCGTGAAACCCTAGTAAGATACGAAGTCGATCGGTGAGATCAGAGGCTGATTAACATTGATTTACAACATGTGAGATCAGAGGCTGATGAGCATCTCTCTCTCTCTATATATATATATACATATATTATTCATTTTCGAAAACTCTAGATCCATCCAAATCTCATGGAATGAAGCAGATCTATGTTCATTTTTTGGAATCCGGCGTAAGAACATGAAAGCGCAAGAACAACAAGGGTGGTTTTCCCTCTTTACTTCAAGAAAATGTTCCCTAAATCAAATCATCATCATCAGAGATCCCAAAAGATTGGAGAATGGGTTCGATGTTTTTGGGGTGACAGGTTTGCAAGCTAGAAAAGGTAAGCAAATTGTGGAAGTTTGGTAGGTGGCGATGTTGCCAGTGGAACAGAAGTTTCTAGTGATTCAGTCGTGGATTCTCCACCTATTCCTACACAGATCTGAGCCTATTTTTGTACAATTTTTAATATATACAATATATGTTTGATGTTTCTTTTCCTTTTTTTTTTCTTTTTAAGTTGTTGATCTGGTGTTGTTGTTTTTGTTGTTGATGATGATGATAATGAAACAGATAGGATAAAATAAACTTATGAAATTCAACAGATAAAGGAAAATTTCAGCAGAAAAAATTTAGCAAATAGCAAAATTTCAACAGATAAGGTAGTAAATTTCAACAAACAGAGAGAAAGAAAAGAGAGGTGTAAAAATTCAACAGGTGGTAAATTTCAACAGATAGCAAAATTTTGAACATATAAAGGGAAAAAAATTGAATAGAAAGTCAAAAAATTTGAACCAATAGATATAAATTTGAACAGATAGGCAAAAAATTTGAATAGATAAACAAAAAAATTTGAACAAATAGATATAAATTTGACAAATAGTCAGTGAAAAGTCAAACAAAAATAAAAAAAAAAGTCAAGGGGCAAAATTAGAAACAATATCCTCCATGACTTCTGACCAAATTATTTCACAAATTGTGGATCTCTCACCAATAAAAAAATATCCATTAGATCTAATATCTTAGATATTTTCTAAATTGGATTTATCATCAATTTTTCTGTAATTCTAATAGATCTTAAATTGTGTAATTGGTAATTGTCACATCGTTTAAGGAATATGAAGAGTTACTATATAATGCATTGGTTTGGGAAATTGGGTTAGGTTGGGTTGGGGTGAGTTGAGGCTAAAATAGTCACAGAAAGACAAAATAGGTTTTTTAATCCCAGGTTAAAAAATGTCATATCCAAACCAAAATCATTTTATTTTTTTTTCTCACAAAAGCCAAAAAAATCAAAATCCTAAACGATGGCTTTTAGCCCCAAAATAAAATAGTCAAAAAGTCAAAAAACCAACCTACATCCCAAACGAAGCCAATGGGTTAAAAGAAAAGGAAAAATCTAGAGACTCATCATTATCCATCCAAAAAATTTTGAGTAGATGATTATGTGGTAACAATTAACTTATGTAGTATGGGATTTATGGTGGAGATTAATTTCTCAATGAATTTATAGTATTACTTGAAAGAAAATTATTTTTAATGAAAAAAAAAAGGTTTATAATGTTTATGGTATTAATAAAAGTGAGGCGAACCATAAGGCAGTGAAGCCAAAAGAGCATGCATTTGGAAGGTAATCGAATCCAGGTTTGATTTGAGAGTCTGACCAAAGATTTTTTTCCCTTTTCAAATCTTGTCCCAACTTGGTTTCCAAAATTAGAAAACCTCCCCCTATAAATAAACACCCTTTCCTCTTTATGTCTTTACATTTCTTTATTCTTATTCTCTTTTCATTTTTTTTAACTCATTCTACAGATCTTGAATCTTTAGAGTTTTTAATCTATTCTCTTTTCTTTTCTTTCTTTTTAAGTCATTCCATAGCTATTGAATCCTTGGAGTTTTTAATGGCAATGGCTGTACCAGAAAACATGAGCAGATATGAGTGCTTCTATTGTTGGGGTGACAAGATATATTTGATAAGAACTTGGGCAAGCTAGGAAGGGAATTATAGAAGAAGATAAGGTAGAAATGCAAATATAAGAAAACTTCTTCTTATTATGTTAAGTACAAGTCAAGATTCTTGCATACATACATTTACAATTAGCTCATGGTTTTATATAGAGAACATCATCATCTTAACCTCTTCTAGAAAGGTTTGATATTTTCCAACATCATTATTATACATTTCTAGATATTTCTATCATTATTAAATATCTAGATAGATTATTTCAATCTACTAGATATTTCTAGATAACTATCTTCATAAATTATTCATTAACTACTCTAGTTTTTTGTAGATAAATATCTTCATAAATTATTCATTAACTACTCTAGATTTTTCTAGATTACAAATTATATTTTAACAACCCCACTTAATTTGTAATCCTCATGCATTCTTGAAACTATAAGAATTTTTCTGTTGGCACTATTTTTGTCATGATATCTGCTAATTGCTCCTTTGTGTTGATGAACTCCAATTGGATTTCACCTTTCTGTACATTGTCTCGATTAAAATGATGTCGTAGTTCAATGTGCTTTGTCCTGCTATGGAATACTAGATTTTTGCTCATTGCAATGGTTGACATGCTATCACAAAAAATTGTAGTGGAATCTTTTTCTTTGTGCTCCATATCTGAGAGAATTCTTCTAAGCCAAACTGCTTCACAAGTTGCATATGTAGCTGCAATATATTTTGTTTCTGCTGATGATAGAGCTACAGTCTTCTGCTTCTTGGAACTCCAAGAGATAATTTTTGAACCAATACAAAATACATAATCTGATGTACTCTTTCGATCATCCAATGATCCTGCCGAATCACTATCAGTGTAGCCAATGAGTTTACTGTCGTTTTCATTCACATACCTGATGCTGATATTCTTGGTCCCTTGAAGATACTGAAGAATTCATTTTGCTGCTGCATAGTGTAGCTTGCTCGGCTCATGCATAAATCTGGAAATAAGATTTACAGAGTAAACAATGTCTGGCCTTGTATTAGTGAGATAATTTAGTGAACCAACCAATTTTCGATAGGCGGTAGCATCAACTTTCTCTGCTCCATCATTTACTTGCTACTTCTCATTTAAAGAGATTAGAGTAGAAACTGATTTGCAGTCAGACATATGAAATTTCTTCAATAAATCTTCAAGATATTTTCCTTGAGAGATAAATATTTCTCCCTTTGACTGCCTCACTTGAATACCGAGAAAATATCTCATAAGTCCCAAATCAGTCATCTCTTACTCCTTCATCATGGCTCTTTTAAATTCTTCTACCATTGATGGTTTAGTTCCTGTATAGATTAAATCGTCAACATATAGGCAAACTATGAGAAAGTCTTGCGTACCTCCTTTCTTGATGTATAGTGATGGTTCACTTTGGTTTCTTTGAAAACCATTCTGACAAAAATACTTGTCAATGTTGCTGTTCGAGGCTCAGGGTGCTTGCTTTAGTCCATACAGTGCCTTCTGAAGTTGTCTTCTTTTCCTTTGATTATGTACCCCTGTGGTTGTTCAATATAAACTTCTTCTTCAAGCTCTCCATTGAGAAAAGATTATTTGACATCTAGCTGATATACTGGTAGCTCATTTTGTGCAGCCAATGCAAGAACAGTTCTTATTGTCTCCATGCGAGCAACTGGAGCAAATGTTTCATTGAAGTCTACTCTAGGTCGTTGTGAGTAGCCTTTTGCAACTAAACGAGCCTTATGCTTCTGGATGGAGCCATCTTCTTTATATTTGGTCTTGTAGACCCATTTATGTCTGATCACATCTTTGTCTTTGGGTAGGTCAACAAGATCCCAAGTGTAATTCTTTTCAATAGTTTCAATTTCTTCATCTATCGCCTTTCTCCAAATTTCCTCTTTCACAGTTTCTTCAAAAAATTATGGCTCACAAGCAAAAAATGCTACATCACAAGTTTCATATATTTCTCTTAAGGAACGTACCTTTCTTGGTATTGTTTCAGATTCTTCAGATGAAGAGCTTCTTGGAGAGTCATTTCTTGGCCTTGGGCTTGGATTGTTATATAGGCTTTGGTTTGGGCTTGCTTAGTGAGTTGAAGATCGTTCTCCTTCTATTGTTTCATTAAATTTAATTTCCTTCTGCTCTAGGATGGAGTTATCATCCCACTTCCATGCTGTCATTTCACCAATTATGACATCTCTAGAGATTACCAATTCATTTTTCATTGGATTGAATAATTTTTCCCTTTTTTGAGAAGGAATTAAGGCATAACCAAGACAACCAAATACTTTGAAAAGATTTACCTGGGGGTTTTGTTTGTGCCATGCCTCATATGGTGTTTTGTTTTCGACAGCCTTCGTGGGAGATCAGTTTAAATAATAGTATTGACAACTTCAACCCAAAATTTGTTAGGAAGACCTTTGCCTTTTAGCATGCTTCGTGCCATCTCTAAAATTATTCGGTTCTTCCGTTCTGCAACTCCATTTTGTTAAGGAGAGTGTTGAACTGTGAGCTGTCTTTTAATTCCATTTTCTTTATAGTAATTCATGAATGAAGTATAAATGAATTCTCTGCCATGATCTGTCCTTAACATTTTGATTTCTTTGTCACTTTGCTTTTCCACCAAAGCTTTAAACTGCAGAAATACTGAGAAGGCTTCTGATTTTCAATCAAGAAAATAAATCCACATCATTCGAGTATAATCATCAACAAAGAGTAGAAAATATCTCTTTTTACCAAGGGATGGTGTTCGGCAAGGCCCACAAATATCTGCATGCACCAACTCCAAAGGTGCTTTGGCTCTCTAAGAAGTCTTTGGAAATGGCAATCTATGCATTTTTCTGTAAATGCATCCTTCATAAATTTTATTGATTTTCCCAATGTAAGGCAATCCTATAACCATATCTTTTTATTTTAATAATTTCATGCCCTTGTAATTTAGATGTCCATATCTAAGATGATCATTGGTGTAATCACTTTTAAGGGCAAAATTATCATTTAGTGGCATTAAAAGAGAAAAAACTTTGTTTGGAGTCATTTTGACTTTTGCCACTATATGATTTTTCTTTTTCTGAGAGATTATGCATTCATCATTATTAAAATTTACTACATAACCTTTTTTTTATTAATTTCCCCACACTTAATAGATTTTGGGTTAGCCACGGAACATAAAGAACGTCAGAAATTAATTTTTTGTTACCTCCCTTTGTATGGACGGAGATTACTCCCTTTCCTTCAACATTTTGTAGTTTTCCATCACCAAGCTTTACTTGAGAAGAAACTTTTTCATCTAGTTGCACAAAAATCTTGCGATTGTTATATGATTACTACATCCACTATCCAAATACCAAATATTTTTTGACTCTTGTTGGGCATTCATGCAAGAAAATAATTGTTCTGCTTCATTTTCTTCAGAAAAATTAGCTTTGTCTTTATTATTGTTGAACCAACAATCACATTGTGAATGATTTGTATTTTTGCATCTCTTGCACCTAAATCTGCAATCTTTAGATGCATGAATAAATTTCTTACAAACAGTGCATTGAAAGTGACTGCTGGAATTTCTTTGACTGTTGTAGTCTCTTCCTTTGTTTCGGGCTTGAAATGAGGTTTGGCCTCCTCTTCCTTTTCTGGCCGTGCTTCTTCTTTGAAATGAATCCCTTCCTTGATTTTCTTACTTCTTGTCTCCAATATTGACTTTGGATTAAAATGCTTGCTCTATTGAAGAATAAGTCGGGGTCTAATTACGGAGGCAATTTCTCAAGAGCAATCAATTGGTCTTAAAGTTATGATATAATTATCCTAGGGTGTTTGAAGCAATAAGATCAAGTAGTAAATAACGGATATATGAAAATATACAACACAACATATATATATATATGCAAAATAATAACTACAATAGTTTTAAGACTGGATTAATGGAAGGAATGAAAGGATACGAAGCAGTTATAGCATCAACAATATAATAGAATGGATGACATTATGGTTTCAGACTTTAACTTAGTCAATGTTATGGAAATAGTGACTAAACTAAATATTTGACTTGAAACTACGTTGGCCATTTGCGTTTCAAACTAAATATCCAAGATTCATCACCAAGTAAGGAAAATGAAACAATTTATAAGAAGCCTTGTACTAAATAATCAAGGCTCAAAGGAGGTCAATTTTACAAAAGGTGGTATATAAAATAGAACTAGATGGTCATGACTTAATCTTGGAAAAGGATGACATTAAATAAAGGTTACGAATACAAGATGAGGGTATGATGATCGATAAAAGACGCGTAGAACTAATAGTACCCTTACTGCGTGATGTGAGGCATTATTCAGAGTTAAAACCACTTCATGATCCTGAAATACGTCCACATGATTCGATGTTGTTATACCTAAAATTCGAAGAAACGCCCTAAGATAAGTCAAAAAAAATTCTATTTTTGATGTCTTTTAGTTGATAGAATAGGTAATGTTATAATAATATAACAAAGTCAGGGCAAGGTAGTCTCTAACCACAAGTCGAAACACATGGGTAAGGGTTGAACCTAGGCTCTGATACCAAGTTGCAACGCCCCAAAAATCGAGAACATCAGAAAATATATTAACAAATAAATACAGGATTTATCTAAGATTACAAAATAGGGAACGTCACTAATGAGTCATTTGGTTAATAACCAAGCAAGATCCCAGGAAGGTCGGAGGAGTCAATATATTCTCCCTTTAAAGTCCAACTACCTTAGATAGCAAAGCTACCCTTTTGATAGATCTTAACAAGATATTAACATAGGGTCTACATAGGTCGACAATAAAAAAAGGAATAAGTAGTATAAAAGATATGTATAGGTATATAAAAATTATAAAATCATGTCTTAAATACAACATAGGATCTATCACTTACAATCTCAAAACATGTTTACAAACTGGTTTCTAATCATCCTAGGGTATCCGTACGTCCTTAAATGCTTTAGCTTTGGCTTTGATTAGGCTAATAGTCTTCAATACCTTGCATGAAACGCCATGAGCTTTGAATGCCCAGTAAATGCACACACACCTCGTCCCTTGACTGATTTGTAAATCTGCTCATTCTTTGTTCATGTGTGTAGACACCCCATTTTTGACCGTCCTCAAAACTTGGACGTCATCGTTTGAACACCCGATGATTGTGCTCGCTCGTGTTCATTTTGAGTCCCTGAAGGTCTCGACTGAGCATCTTGCCTTGAAGCCTCTAATCTTGTCTGTTTTGTGCTTGGTTGTGGGCCAAGAGCTTGTTGCTTCACTTCTGGAGGAGAGGGCGGCCTATCGGCCATCCCCCTAGCCTGCCGGCCATATTGATGGCCAGTCAGTTACATTGATGGCCGGTCGGCCATTGATGATGGCCGACGGCCATTTTTCTCCTTTTTTAGATATTTATTTGCCAGTTATGCCAGCTATTGTTCACTGATGCTCATCTCCGTACACGTGTATGGAGAGATGAATGCAAGCCTTTGGCTTGATTTTCTATATAAGGGGGTGGGTCTCTCCCCCATTTTAAGGGGTTAGACAATTTTGAGCAAATTTCTCCCTCTTTCTAGAATTCTCTCTCTCTTCTTATTTTGTGCTTGAAAGTTAGAATTCTCTACACTTTTGCACTAAGACCCTTAATCAAACATCTTCATCTTGGAGCTGAGGTTCTTGGAGGCTTAGTTTGAGCTTCTAAGGGTGGTTTAAGCTTAGAATTCTGACTAATTTTGTGTTGTGCTTCAAGAGGTAAAGGACTTGCCTTGTAGACTTTGTTTTAATCAATTGCTTGGCTATCTTTTCACACTATTTTGACCTGGTTTTTCAACTATAAAAAAACTCTATTTTTAAGGTTTAAAAATGGTAGTTTAGGTCTTGGTGAGTTAGGGGTTTGTCTCCCCTTTTTGCTCTTTGGCTTGTGAAGCCTTTTGTGCCATTTCTTACCATCTTTAAATCAAAATTTTTGGCCCTTTTAAACACTGAAATCCATAGTTATTTTAGTGGTAAAAAAATGTTGTGAAGTCCAAAATAGGAGAGGTTAGCCTCCCCCCCTTGTGTCTTGCTTCCCTGCCTAGGTTGCTTCACATATTAGCTTGATTTTTTAGCTTGTGTTAGCTTAGTTCAAGCATGTTTTAGGCTTTGTTTTTGCATGTTTCAACTCTGTCTTGGGTTGGTTGGAGCATTTGTTGCTTGCTTTTTGTACTTGCAGTGCAATTGTGCTTACTAGTCTAGCATGTCTAATGGTTTAGCCTATTATTCTGGCTTGTGTTAGCTTAACTCAGCTTGTTTTAGCTACTTTTGTGGCATGTTTTAGCTCTATTTTGAGTTGGTTAAGTCCTTTGAGGCTTGTATTGCATGGCTATAGTGTAATGGTCTTCACTAGCTCATTGTTTTAAGGCCTCTAACATGTTTTGCTTGGGATGATTGCATGTTGTAGCATTATTTTACATGTAATTTCAGTGTATGTAGCTCCATCACATGCTCATTTATTTCACTCTTTCATTGCTTTTAAGAGTTGTCTTAAGTCTTATTTGCGAGCTAACATGTGAGCATGTTTTTCTAGTCTTTTGTACTTCAATCTTAGCATGTTTTAGCCACTGTTTTGGCATATTTTGACTCTGTATAGAGTTGGTTTGGCCCTTTGAGGCTTGTATTGCATGCCTATAGTGTTGTGATCTTCACTAGCTTAATGTTTTAGGCTCTTAGCATGACTTGCATGTGTTGCTTGCATGATTTAGTGTCTTTTTGCATGCCATATCAGCACTAAAATGTCTACAATCTCCCTCTATTCTTCACTTTTTACTTTATTTTGAAAATGGCCTTGAGCCCCTTGTTAGCTTGAGTGTGGAATTGAGACTCTCATACCTAATGGTTTTAATCCTCTCTTGAGGGTTTCTACTAACCAACAGCATGAGGCCTCTTTCATGCTCAAGGTACTTAAGGTTCAAGCCCTCTTTCCATTAGAGGACTCCAATCACCTTGGACTTAATCGATTAAAGGACTAATCGGTAATGTAAAATGAGTAAATAAAACATGACAAGTAAAACTTGAGCAAGATAAGCATATTCGTGTTGCATTGCATATGTTTGGATCGGACGTTAATCCAAACACAAGAAAAATGGGACGTTTCATACTCAAAATGATGAAACGTGCCATTTTTCTTGGTCACTGACACCCTTGATCATGCATGATAGGGTGGTGGTCCTTTGAGTCTTATTTGTGCATTCATTAAGCTTGTACAAGCTTGATTTTCTAGCCATCATGCATTGAAAATGCTTGATTGGCGACTTGAGAACCAAGAGCTACACTCCTTTGAGCTTGAGAAATGATAAGGAGTGTAGCAGTACACACATTCCTTGAAAATGCTTTGTTTGGCCTTTGTTACTCTCTGTTGCAGCAAAAGCAGAAGTCCAGAAAATGAGGGTGGCCGACCGGCCACTTGAAGTAGTCGACCGGCTAGTTAAGGTGGCCGATAGCCACTTTTTGTAGCCGACCGGCCACCAGTGAATTTTTGTGCAAAAGTGTTCCTGTGTTAGAGCAGAGGCAATCTGGAAATTGGCACAGTTTTCAGAGATCAAAGCGAGTGCAAATAGAGGCATCCGATGGCAAGGCAAGGGCATTTTCGGGAGGAAGCAACCGAGCATGCATGCATCCCTCGTCCCTCGAGGCCGTTTAAATCGCTTTACTAGTTAGTTAGCGTAGCTAATTATTCAATTCAAGTGTTATATTTTAATTAGCTTAACATAGCTAGTTATTCAATTGTGTTGTAATAATTAGTTAGCTTAGATTAGTTAATTAATTCGTTTTGTAATAATTAGCTTAGCTTAGATTAGCTTAGCTTATTCATTCGGACCCTTCTTTGAAAGGGCGCAATGTTGTAATAAGTGTGCGTGCGTGTGTACATGTCTTCCAACCCTACATCTTTCTCCCTTTATTTACCCGCTTTTGATGGTTAGATTAGGGACATTTTTAATTAGCATACCTTATGCTCGCATGTTTGCATCCATTCATTTGTCTTGCATGCACCGAGGCAGGCTCGGCGTATCATTCAAACTGTAGCACAATTTCAATACACTTCTTTGAATACGTGTTTCAAAGCATGTTATCAAATTGTTGCAATCATATGCCATATTAGTAGCCGAACCTATTAATTTCGTGTTGCATGTGTTGCATTAGGCTTCTTAATATAGTTAGGATCATGCATTATTTCTAACTAGCTTTTGTTTTGGCTTGGAGTACTCGGTGAGTTTTATGCTTTAACATGCTTGCATGAGTGTGATTGCCATATTGCCATGATAGCATGCTTGCCATAAGGCTATTTGCTTAAATGATTAACTGCATGAATACCCGTGGATAAAGGCTTTGTTACTTGGATTGGAACAATTCAACGAGTGTGAGTTTTAAGCCCACTTTGCGAAGTGGCAAATCATGTTTTAAGCCCATCATGTTTGATGGCAAATCCGCCTTTTAGCCCACTTGAGGGTGGCAAATTCAAACCATTTTCGAAACCAAACATGAGTTGAATTCGTTCTAAATCTCGCGACTTAGTCTATACTTGCTTGTGTGCGTCACATAGTAAAGTTAGCTAATAACCGGAACAAGAAAACATAAGGTTTATAAAAGAACATATCATGATTAGTAGAGGCCGATCTTTTGATCGGGCAAGCGGAGGTGCTCATTTCAGGACCTTCCCCTCTCGTACCCAAGTTCTCAAGCCGAGGCAACTTTGGTGATGACGGACACATGGCCTTTAGCACAAGTCAGGGTTTCCTAAATTTCCCAAAAAATAAAATATTTAGGTGGCGACGCTATAATCTGGCAAAGCAGTCCAGTTTTGGCATTATTTGATTCAAAATCGATTTTCCAGAACGATTTGCCGGATTGAACTCTTTGGTGTTTATTAGTCTCACATCGCACTTTGTGAAATTAGATTCAGAACCGTGACAGGAGTCCGAACTGTAGGACCAATTTGAGCTCTCCGAAAGGAGACACGAAGAAAGTCGAGCTATAACATGCCTCGAGAGAACTCATTAGCTCATGTCTAGTAAGTTTAGATAAATCTTTGGATTCCTCGATGGCTGCAACAATATGCTCGAATTTTTGAGGTAAACTTCTTAAAACTTTTTAACAATTCTCTTGTCATCAAGGTTGTCTCCATAACTTCTAATTTGGTTGACAATTCCAGCAACTCGGGAAAAAAACTCGTTAATAGATTCAGTAGCCTTCATTGCTAAAATGTCAAAATCTCTCCATAATGTTTGTAGTTTAATGGAGATGGCCTTATCAAAACCTTGATATTCACACTTTAATATATCCCAAGCTTCTTTGGATGTTTTTGCACCCATAATTCTAGGAAAGATAGATTTGCTTACCCCTCGTTGTATGTTGAGAAAAGCACTTGCATCCTTTTTCTTGTTCATCTTGTACTACTTCCGACGTGCTTCTGTCCAAGTTGCAAGTTCTTCATCATCTACAGGTGCCTCAAAACCATCTTCAATTAGTTCCCACAAGTCTTGTGAGACAAATAAAGTTTTCATTTGGATGCTCCAATATTCATAGTTCCCTCCCTCAAATATAATGATGAGAGTTTGTGCATAGTTGAAAGTGGAAGAGCTTGCTTCCATGCTAGAATAATATTTGAAGGAAGAGGTTTGGAGGTTTTAGAATATGTGAAGGGAACCTGGCTCTGATACCAAAATTGTTGGGGTGACAAGATATATTTGATAAGAACTTGGGCAAGCTAGGAAGGGAATTATAGAAGAAGATAAGGTAGAAATGCAAATATAAGAAAACTTCTTATGTTGAGTACAAGTCAAGATTCTTGCATACATACATTTACAATTAGCTCATGGCTTTATATGGAGAACATCATCATCTTAACCTCTTCTAGAAAGGTTCTAGAAAGGTTTGATATTTTCCAACATCATTATTATACATTTCTAAATATTTCTATCATTATTAAATATCTAGATAGATTATTTCAATTTACTAGATATTTCTAGATAAATATCTTCATAAATTATTCAATAACTACTCTAGATTTTTCTAGATAAATATCTTCATAACTTATTCATTAACTACTCTAGATTTTTCTAGATTACAAATTATAGTTTAACATCTATATGGCCAAACTTGCCCAGCAAGCCAACTGCTCCAAAGATACCGTCAACTTCATGGAAAAGCTCATCATCGGTTCTACCTCATCCTCCTCCAGCAGTGAACTCACAATCGAGGAGTGTAACCTCCTCTCCATCGCCACCAAGAAAGTAATCGAATCACTCTGTGCCGCCTAGCAGGCCCTCTCTTTAACTGAACAGAACCACAACAACCATGTCGCACTCATCACCGACTACAAATCCAAGATCGAATCAAAACTCTCTCATATTTGCAATAGGGTTTTGAATCTATTAGAAAAGCATCTGATACCCTCGGTATCGAAGAGCGAGTCCAAAGTCTTCTACTTGAAGATGAAGGGGGATTATGATCGATACATGACGGAATTCAAAGTCAGAACAGAGAGAACAGAGGCTGCTGAGAACACCATCATGGCATACAAGGCTGGGTCTAGCACTCAATTATGGTTTCTAAACTCACTCCAACCCTTCCCACAAGGCTGGGTCTGGCACTCAATTTCTCTATTTTCTGCAATGAGATTGAAGGTGCATTAGAGAAAGCGTGTAGCATGGGGAGGGAGGCCTATGAGGAAGCCATGGCTAAGCTTGACAGTTTGGGAAACAAGTCATACAAGGAAACTAGTCTCCTCATCTTGCAACTAATGAGGGACAATCTCAATCTTTGGGCTTCTGATATGAAAATCATTTCATATTCTTGTTAGTCAGGCCTAGGTTTTGTTCTTAGAAATTGTTACAGGGATGGTTATATGTATATATATATATACATATATATTTAGTTCTTCGTCGTATTTATGTATTTGATTTGTTTTTGTGAATGTTGATATCTATTACTCATGTTTATGAGCCAATTTTGGCTTGATTTATAGCCTGGATTGTTCAATTTTTCTGTACCGCATATATACATATGTAATATTTCACCCGCACGTAACGGAACTATTTCTTTTTAATTTTGGTACATAAATAGCACTCTGTAACAACGAAAAATTGCAAGTGGTTATTTTCACAAGATATTTACAAATCATGCAAAAACTTAAAATTTTAATTATTAAAATTAATTAACTTTTTCATTGATTTGTAATTATTTTTTAAATTTTGCAATGAAGTGCAATTTCCCCCTAATTAAACTAATCAAATTGGACAAAGATACCTCAGTTGTTTGGAGAAAAAATTTTCATAACTACTAATTCAAAGGCCTTGAATTTAACAACCATACAAACTTCTAATGGCCACTTAGGGTGTCCCATAGTGACATCTTATTTGATAGATTTCATTAAAATGATTTTAAAATTTTAAATTTCATCAAAAATAAATGAGGAATTTTGTCATGACTCGAACCCGTCCCTATGGATTAAGGTCATAACCGATCAGTAATCAAAAGATTACATACGGCCTCAAACCTGATCAAACATATTTTCAATAGAACAAGGGGCCAAAATGGAAGTAGACTTAAAAATTATGTCCAATGAGCTATGCTTACGCGGTAAAGCAAAACACTCCATTAGCAGTCCATAATAACTCACACATGTAGGCAAAAATAACATCTTATATGTCCAGGAACGTTCAAACATGTAGTCAGCCAAACAAAAAGGCTTATATGCACAGTGATCCTACATGTTCATCAAGGTAACAAAACGGAATCAAAAGTAAAAGAAAATGAAACAAAGTCTCATGCGTAGACGGCCGGGCTAACTGCAAAAAAACTTTACTCCTCTCATGTCTTTCACTGGGGCTGAGTTTGGACATCTCTTTGCTCACCTACACACACATAAATAAAAGTGAGCGATAGCTCAGTGAATAATATCAAAATAAAGGAGTACATGAATGAAATTGTAGCAGTCATATCACACGGCCTTAGGCCCATTCATGATTTGGTCTAATACATCAAACGGCCTCAGGCCCAATTTGTTCTTATCAAACGGCCTTGGGCCCAATTTGTTCGTGTCAAACAGCCTTTGGCCCATTCATTCATTCTTATCAAACGGCCTCTGATCCAATCATTCATGTCAACTGACCTCTGGCCCATTCATTCATATCAAACGGCCTTTGGCCCATTCGTTCATATCAAACGGCCTTTGGCCCAATCATTCATATCAAACCGCCTTTCGCCCATTCATTCATATTAAATGGCCTTTGGCCCAATCATTCATATCAAACGACCTTTGGCCCAGCCATTCTTTTCCATATTCGTATCCATGTGTGTGTCATACTCATGACTATAGTCACATTCGTATTCAATTAGTCTTATGTAAAAGACTGTCATTCAGACTATTCATCCATAATTCAAATTACAGATCTATAAGGCTCACATAGAAGTAACATTGTGGAAAATAACGTACTTGAACATATCTTTATTAAGATATTACTCACAGTGATCAGCCGGATGATTTGCTCTTATGCTTGACCCTACACATCACATAAACATAATAGGTCGCAAGCGATTCAATCTGTTCTTAATTCATATATCCTTCTTAAGCTTCTACCTTATCTTTTTAACTCATTTATAATGTTAAATGCATGCCTAAGAGTGCTTAGAAATGAAAGGGAACAGAAAACAAATCATAAAACACATTTTAAAAATTTCTGAAACAGGGCTCTCCACTTGAGCGCAGCTTTGGCCGCTTGAGCGGACCCCCTTTGGTCTGCAAAAGTACTGGTTGCCCCATTTTTCCGCTCGAGCGTGACGTTTGACGCTCGAGCTAAGAGTCAAAACATGTGACTGGGTGCTCGAGCGTAACTCCTCCTGCAATGTCTACAAAACTTCTAGGAGCTAACATTTCACGCTCGAGCGACGCTTTCCCTGCTCAAGCGAACATGCCGAATTCTGGAATTTCTAAAACTGCATTTGAAGCTCAAACCCAGTATTCAAAGGCCCAAAGCTTGAATTTTTAGTACAAAGACATGGAAAATCATTACGTGACATGGAAACATTTTTAGTTTGGAACCAATTACTCAAAATTATGGGCCAATGTCCAAAATCGAGTTCAAACCATTCAATTCCATGTTTATAACTTTGAGACTTACACATGTGTGATCTTACATGGGTTCATCATTTTCAAAACATGTAGTTGAGTTTCATAACCTCATTATTCATGGATGCATGTCTTAAATGACTTCCAATTCAACTCATTTAACATGTTTTATACACAAACATGAAAACTCATAGCAAATTGTTACATGTATGCACCTATTGATCTTAATTTCATCATGATCAACATGCTTCACATTCAAATATGCAAATTTATGGCTAACTCTCACATGCATGTACTAAATATCTTCAAATTCATTATCATCAATTCAATTCTTATTCTTCAATACATATCTTGTTTGAATTCACTCAATTGCAAACTAAACTTATGAGTTGAGCTCAATTACTCACCTAGGAGTCCAAATCTTCCAAATTCTTGCTAGCTCTTGAGCTTAGCCTTCCAATTCTTCAAGGTTTGAGACAATTCTACAATTTTTCCTCTTCCTCTCTCTATCTCTAGAGTGCTATTTCAAATTTTTGAGCTCTTAAGGAAAGAGTATGAGTGTAATTAGGCCTTTATATACACACTTAGCTAATCAACTTAATTAAGGCCAATTAACTAAGCTTAAATTAATCAACTTAATCTAATTATTTTTATTCGAATAAATTTTCAATTAAATTTCACCGTAGGCTCTAAAAATTACGCTAATCACATTGGCGTAGTCAATTTCAGTTTCTATAGCCGATAAAGCCTTCAATTTTTAGTTTTCACCAGTAAGTTGAACAGATTTTTCTATGGTGAACAGATATAAGGTCAAAATCACATTTAATTAAGCAATTAACACTCAAATCCAAATTAATCACATATTCACAACATAATCACGATTAATTAACTTAACACAAGAGAGGATTATCACAATCTTCCCCTCTTTAGGAAGTTTGGTCCTCCAAACTTATTTTACCTCCATTTGTAAACAAGTACGGGTAGCATAGTCGCATCTCATCCTCTTTTTCCCATGTAGCGTCTGTCTCATAATGTTCTTTTCACTCTACCTTCACCATTGGGATGGTCTTATTTCTTAACTATTTCACTTACTGGTCAATGATTCATTCTGGCCATTCTTCATATTTCATATTTTCATCGAGAGCTATCCGATGGTAATCAATCACATGAAACGGATCTCGAAGATAACCTGTCAACATCGATACATGAAACACATTATGCATTTGTTCGAATCCTGGCGGCAAAGCAATCCTATAAGCAACTAGACCAAGTCTTTCTAGAATTTGAAATGGCCCAATGTAATGGGGTGACAATTTACCCTTCTTACCAAATCTCAGTTGGCCTTTCATCGGAACCACCCGAATAAATACATGATCACCAGCCTCGTACTTAAGTGGTCTTCTTCGAACATCTGCATAGTTCTTCTGTCGACTCTGAGCTATCTTGAGCTTTTGTTGAATAATTTTGATCTTCTTAGAAGTGTCTTGCACAATTTTAGGTCCAAGTAAGGCCCTATCTCTGACCTCTGTCTAACAAATTGGTGATCTACACTTTCTACCATACAAAGCCTCGTATGGTGCCATACCGATGCTGGAGTAGAAGCTGTTATTATATGCAAACTTTGCTAGTGGCAAATAATCTTCCCAACTCCCTTGAAAATCCAAGGCACACATTCTTAGCATATCTTACAAGGTCTGTATTGTCCATTCTAATTGCCCGTCTGTCTGTGGGTGGAATGCAGTACTAAACCTCAATTCTGTTCCCATAGCTCTTTGTAAACTTTTCTACAATCTAGGTACAAATTTTGGATCTCTATCCGAGACAATAGACACCGAAACCCCATGTAGGCGAACAATCTCATCAACATATATAGTAGCCAATCTATAAGCACCAAATGTAGTTTTAACAAGCAACAAATGTGCAGATTTAGTCAATCTATCAACTACAACCCAAATAGAGTCCATACCTCGAGGAGTTCGAGGTAAACCAACAACGAAATCCATGGTTACATGCTCCTACTTCTATTCCAGGATAGGGAGAGGTTGAAGTAGACCGCCTGGTTTTTGGTATTCAGCTTTAACTTGCTGGCATTGAAGGCACTTGGATACATACTCTGCAATTTCTTTCTTCATTTTGGGCCACCAATAGCTTTGTTTCAAGTCTCGATACATTTTATTGTTACCCGAATGCATAGCAAATACCAATTTGTGAGCTTCGCCTAGAATTCTCTTCTTTAGTTCTAGAACATTTGGGACACACATTCTGTTTCAAAATCTTAACACTTCACGTTCAATGCTGAATTCTGATTTCAGATTTACTTCAAACTCATCAATTACCTTCTTGAGGAACACATCCTCTTTTTGTCTTTGCTTGACTTCAGTAATTATTGCTGGCTCAGCTGAAATGGCGGCCACCAATCCGGTTTGTTCATGTAGCATGACTTCAATCTCAATTCTCTCAAAGTCTAGCAAAATTTCCTTCTGTTCAGTAAGCAAGCAAGCTAAATTCCCGTCGATTTTCTACTCAAGGCATCAGCAACTGTATTGGCTTTCCTGGGGTGATACTGAATTTGAAGATCATAGTCTTTTATTAGTTTAATCCATCTCCTTTGTCGCATATTCAACTCCTTTTGAGTAAAGAAGTATTTTAGACTTTTGTAATCCATATAAACTTCACATTTCGCCCCATACAGGTAATGCCGCCAAAATTTTTAGAGCGAATACAACTGCGGCCAATTCCAAGTCATGTGTCAGGTAGTTCTTCTCATGTGGTTTCAATTGTCGGGAGGCATAAGCAATTACCCGTCCATCCTGCATTAACACACAACCCAGACCCTTAAAAGACGCATCACTAAAAATCACAAAGTTTTCCGTACCTGTGGCCAATGTCAAAACTAGAGCAGTGGTTAGTCTCGTCTTCAACTCTTGAAAGGTAGTCTGTCTCTTATCAGTCCACTTAAATGATTGTCCTCTGCGTGTGAGTTGAGTAAGTGGTACGTCTATTTTCGAAAAATCCTTCACAAATCTTCTGTAGTACCCAGCTAAGCCCATGAAACTGCGGACTTCTGTTACATTTGTTGGAGTGGGTCAATTCATAATTGCTTCAATTTTCTGTGGGTCTACTGAAATTCCTTCCTTGTTGATAACATGCCCTAAGAAAATGACTTCATCCAACCAAAATTCACATTTCTTTAGTTCGGTAAATAATTTCTTTTCTCTAAGTGTTTGTAAGACAGTTCTCAAGTGGTGTTCATGTTCAAGTCTATTCTTTGAATATACCAAGATATCATCAATAAAATCACAACAAAATCATCAAAGATAAGCCTTAAAAATCCGGTTCATTAGGTCCATAAATGTTGCAGGGGCATTAGTCACTCCAAACGGCATAACAAGGAATTCATAATGGCCATACCTCATTCTGAATGCAATTTTCTCAACATCTTCTGTCTTTACCTTCAACTAGTGATACCCGGATCTCAAATTAATTTTAGAAAATACTTGTGATCCTTGCAACTGATCAAACGAGTCGTCAATACGGAGTAATGGATATTTATTCTTTATCGTTACCTTGTTCAATTCACGGTAGTGTAGACGCGCCCGTGGGCCTCGCTCTACGGTTCGGACTCCCTTTTGTTTGTTGCGGTTCTTAATCTGAACCAAAGAGTCCAACTCTGGCAAATCGTTTTGAGAAAAACAGATTTTGAAAAGAAGTGCCAAACATGGACTGCTTTGCCAGATACAGAGTCGCCACCTAAATATTTTTTATGGGGAAATTTAGGAAACCCTGACTCGGTGCCAAAGGCCACGTGTCCGTCATCACCAAAGTTGTCTTGGCTCGGGAGCTTGGGTACGATCGGGGAAGGTCAGCTATGAGCACCCCCTTTCGCCCGATCCGAAGACCGGCCTCTACTAACCATGATATCTTTTTTTGAAAACGTTATGTGTTCTTATTCCGGTTATTAGCCTAGATTTAGTATGTTATGCGCACAGCAAACAAGTATAGACTAGATTGCCTAATTTGGAAACAAGCATTGCATATCCGTTTGTTTTGAAAATGCTTTGGAATTTGCTACTCGCAAGTAGGCTAAAACACGGATTTCAACGAGTTTTTCCAACTCAAACAATCCAACCTTCACCCACAGGCAATCAAGCAGTTTATCTCATATAAGCACTTAGCCACATGGTAATCATGCTGTCATGTTAACATTCACACGCATGCGAGATGCTAAAGCGTAAATACTTACATTGTACTCCGTGCCAAAACAATAAACTAGTTAGCAAATATGCATGTCCTAGTTCATATTAAGTGGCTAATGTATCGCACACAAAATACAATTAGGTTAGGCTCAGCTAATCCTAAAATGGCATGTGAAATGCAATCATTCGATGTACGTATTCAAGTTAGATTTGATATACAATGCATTTAGCATGATGTACCGAGCCCGGTGCATGCAAGACAAATGTATGGATGCACACATGCATAACATAAGGTATGCTAATTTAAACATGCCCTAATTTACCATCATAAGCGGGTAAATAAAAGGGAAGAAAGAAGTGGGGATTGGAAGACATGCACACACACGCACCCACACTTATTACAGATTCGCCCTCGCTTGGAGGGACCAAAAGAATAATACAAATTAATTAACTATGCAAGCTAATTAAATATTACAAATTGCCTAATTAGTTAACAACTAACTAAACTAGGAAAAACAGTAAACCGCCTCGGGAGGAGAGCCTGATGCAACGCATGCTCGGGTCCTGCTCGGAATTGCACTGCCATGCATAGACTGCCTCTGTTTTCCCTGCTCTGCCCTTCTGAAGACTGCCAAAGTCTCGGAGATGCTTCTTCAGATACTGGGGATCACCATCGGCTGAGTAGAATGGCCACCGGCTGCAGCATGTGATCATCGGCTGGAAATGAGGCTATCGGCCACCAATACATTGCCGGTCGGCACTAAATATTGCCGGTCAGCAAAAAGTTCCTGCAGAACCTGCAACTCACAGCAGCAGAGGGCAGAACCTTGTATGGCAATGCAATCCAAACCATGTATGCACCAACCAAGCCTCTTATCATGTGTACAACTCAAAGGGGCATGGTCCTTGGTTCTTGGACCACCAATCGCGCATTTGAATGCGTGATGGCCCAAGAGGCCAAGTGTGCATCTTTCATTTCAAATGAAATGCAATGCAAACAAACAAACCAAAGCCCAATCCCTATCACTAATCAAGGGACAAAGCATACATGCAAGATGCAATGCAACCTAGGCATGCAAGCTAAGGATGCAACATGGCATGGCAAGGCACTTATGCAAGCATACAAGCAAGCATGAGGCAATGCAAACTAATGAAAAGATGGACTTAAACATGATTTAGGCAGCTCTAATTAGGCTTAAAATCAGTGGCCAAAATGCTCAAACATGAGGGCTAAATACACATACACACATGCACATGTTAGGACCTAACACTTAGGCATGAACAAGCAACCTCTAAGCACACTTAAAAGAGCCTAGTCAAGGACAATTAGCATGCATAGGAAGCTCTGAAAATCATGCTATAAGAGGTGTCGAACCAACTTAAACAAGACAAACATTAGCATGCAACCAAGCCCAAAGCCTAAGGCTCACCAAAGAGGCAATGGACCACACTTAATGTAATCACACATGGCAAGACTTAAATGACCAAAACAGAGTTTTAGCACATAAAACCAAGCCCAAAGGACCACTTAGATGGCATCTAAATGACTTGAATTCAAAAGCATGCACAATGACCAAACACGGGGCATACAACACAAGCTTTCAAAGCATTAAAGAGGTGTCCAAGGCAAGCATACAAGCATGTTAAATGGACTGAAATAATGCTACAAATGGTGCCAAACCACTAAATCAAAGCAAGCAATGCATGCTATACAATTGCATACTTAAGCCTACAAGCTAACAATGTAAAGGAGCTACACAAAGCATGCCATGGTTGACCAAAACAGCCACGGACAGACCTTAAACATGGCAAAATAAACACAAAACCTTCACAAGGCTAAGCCTAAAATATGCTAGAACTATGGTTTACAACCTAAGGCATATTAAGGCAACAACAAGGCATTAGATGGCATGTATGTTAAACTAACATGGTGTACCAAAACCAACTTAATACAAAGTTATATTATGGCAATATAAGCATAAAATACAGCCATGGAATAATCAACAAACACTCAAACATGATGCTCCCTCAAGAGGCCAAAATGGGTCCTTTTCAAGGACAATAAGGAGAGGGGGTGGCCCCCTCCTTCTTGAGACTTCAAGGCACCATCTTCACCACTGAAATCCCTCAAGATTTCAGTGGTGAGGAGGCCCAAGCACCAAAGTCTCGGAGCTCACCAAAAATGGCACAAAATGGGGCCTCTCAAGGCCTAAGGGTGGTCAAACACCTCCAAACCACAAAACACTCTTAACAAACAATCAAGAGGGCTTAAAAAAAAAACTTTTTTGTATTATACACTAAACACAAAAACAGTTCTAAGATAGGTAGAAAAGCAATGCAAAAAAAATGGGGAATAAAAGGGAAGTTTCTTACCCTTGAAGCCCTCCTTCACAAACAATGCTCCAACAGCCTTCCTTGGCTTAAATCCAGCTCCAAAACACTAAAACAACCCTCCAAGGGTCTCAAGTCCAAGAGATGGTGTGTTGGTGTGTGTTTGTGAGCAAAAGTAGGACAAAACACACACTTATAGAGATAGAATATGTATCAAACCCTAACCCTAGAACTCAAGCTTTACAAAAGCTGTCTAAAAATGTCTCTCTCCCAGGTCAAGAGAAGAAGCTCTCCTATATAGGCAATTCCCTCTTGTAAGGCTTCCAAAACAAGCCATCCAAGAGGGAAATCCCTCCATACACGTGTATGGAGGGGAATGGGGTGGGTGCCAGCTATCACAGCTGGCACAAAATATCTGCTAAAAGCAGATGAACAGTAGTTGGCTGGCCAAAATTGTCATTTTGACAAAATTGATGGCCGGCCGGCCAAAAAGAGTGTCGGTCGGCCAAATATATGGCCGATGGACACAAACAACAGCCGGTGGCCTCAAGCCACGGCCGGTGATGTGTGGGGATGCCTCACAAGGCATTCCCTGCCCCTCCAAGGCAAAACACAAGTGTTTGGTGCAAAACCAGACACAAAACAGTCGAGTTCGGAGATCCTGAGGCAAGGCGCGTAGCCGAGACCTCCGGGAACTCCAAACGAACACAAACATGGATAATCACCGAGTGTTCCAACGGTGACGTCCAAGTCTTGAGGACGGTCAAAAATGGGGTGTCTACAGGTAGTCAATACACAGGCGTAAGATTCATCCTTCTTCTTCACAAATAATACTGGTGCACCCCATTGCGAAGTACTTGGTCGAATAAACCCCTTGTTCAGTAGGTCTTGCAACTGTTCTTTCAGTTGTTTCATTTCAGCAGTAGCCATTCTGTAGGGAGTTTTGGAAATAGGTTGAGTGCTTGGCATGACTTCAATGGTAAACTCTATTTTCTTGTCAACCAATTCTCCTAGCAATTCATTGGGGAATATATCTGGAAACTCACTAACAATGGGGATACTATTCAATTCAATATTCATAGATTGTTCAGATAGCACACAACACAAATAACCTCGGCATCCCTTCCTGATCAATTTACATACTTTCATTGCAGATATCAAATAAGGTGGAGGCACTACCCCGTTACCCATAAACCCAATTTCTTCCTGCCCCAGTGGCTTAAATACAACTCGTTTTGTTACACAATCAATGGTGGCGCAGTATTTAGTTAGCCAGTCCATGCACAAGATTACATCAAAATGTCTAAAGTTCAATGGTAATAAATCTACATACAAGGTAGCATTCCCAATACGCATATCACAAAATCAACATATAGATGTACACAACACAAATTCCCCAGATAGAGCAGATACACTTAACAAATATGGCAATGATTCTACTCAATCTAGATGCAAATGCATAAGCTACAAAAAAGTGTGTTGATCCGAAGTCAATTAGCACAAAAGCATCCTGATTGCATATAGGGATAGTACCTAAGACAACGGCTTCTGTGTTCCGTATATCACCCGAAACAAGCGCAAAGACTCTCCCTTGCCTCACAGTATCTCTGGTAGTAGTAGACCTTGTAGTATTCCCCGATTTTGGGATTGATGCAGTTGAGCTAGTGGCTAACTTCCCACTGTTCTGATTACAATCTCTGGCCATATGTCCTGTCTTACCACACTTAAAACAGGCCCCTAATATATGGTAATCAACCCCACGATGTCTTTTTCTACACTGGTTGCACATTGGGGACGTGTCTCTAGAAGAATTTGAAGTACTTGAGGAGCCCATGTTCTGCTTCTTTGAAAATCTCTTTTTTGAAAAGAAACCCTGTCTACTACCACTTTTCTAGTTAGTTGATGATTTGGCCTGTCTGGCTATATTAGCTTCTGATATTATGGCCTAGTGTAACACTCCGATATAGGTCTCCAGCTTAAGTACGTTCACTTTCTCTAAGATATCATCTCGAAGACCTCCCTCAAAATGTCTTGCTTTCTTATAGTCAGTATCAACCATGTGTGGTGCAAATCTGGCCAATTCAGTAAACTTGACCTCATATTCAGCTATTGTCATGCTATTTTGCTTTAGTTCCATGAACTCTGATACTTTCCTATCAAGAACACATTGCAGAAAGTATTTATCGTAGAAAAGTTCCAAAAATCGTGCCCAGCCTATATTTTAATTATCCTCATGAATCAACATCCACCACATCCTTACTTCGTCTTCTAATGTGAAGGTGGCTAGCATTACTTTCTGTGTTTCTAAACAAGGAAACACTTCAAACAGCTTTTTTATGCCAAGGACCCATGCTTCAGCCTTTAACAGATCCAATCCCCCATGAAACTGTGGTGGTTTCATCTTCTTGAACTCCTTGGTGAGAGCTATTATTCGGTCATCATTCTATAGGTCTGGCATAGGTGGTGCTGGAGGTGGAAGTGATGGGTGTGGCTGTTACCATTGTTGTTGGCACTGTTGTTGTTGCTTCAATGTTTCTGCCATTTCTTGGATCAATCTTTCCATCCTATCCATTCTATCAGTAGAGGAGCCCTCTATTTTATCACCTCTTGTTCTCACCATTATCTAATTAGACTTGCATTAATCTTTATACAAAAATGTTCACAATATGCATATACAAAAGAGCATACGTATCCAAATAATTCACAATGCAAGTTATTCACAAAACATATAGCATATAGTCATTTATTTAAAACATTCAAGCATATGTTCAATGTCTTCAAGTTCGTACTTATCTCATGAATGCATCCTAGATGTTTTCTATATACTTATTGCTCATTTGGACAAGTGTGTGAGTTATTAACGTGTGCTTTGATACCACTCTGTCATGACCCGAACCCGCCCCTATGGATTAAGGTCATAACCGGCCAGTAATCAAAGGATTACCTATGGCCTCAAACTTGATCAAACATATTTTCAATAGAATAAGGGGCCAAAATGGAAGCAGACTTAAAAATTTTGTCTAATGAGCTATGCTTACGTGGTAAAGCAAAACACTCCATTAACAGTCCATAATAACTCACACATGTAGACAAAAATAACATCTTATATGTCCAGAAACTTTCAAACATGTAGTCAGCCAAACAAAAAGGCTTATATACATAGTGATCCTACATGTTCATCAAGGTAACAAAAGGGAATCAAAAGTAAAAGAAAATGAAACAAAGTCTCATGCGTGAGACGGTCGAGCTTACTCCACAAAAACTTAACTCATCTCATGTCTTTCACTGGTGTTGGGTTTGGACATCTCTTTGCTCACCTACACACACATAAATGAGAGTGAGCGATAGCCCAGTGAATAATAACAAAATAAAAGAATACATGAATGAAATTGTAGCAATCATATCACACGGCCTTAGGCCCATTCATGATTTGGTCTAATACATCAAACGGCCTCAGGCCTAAACATATCAAATTGCCTCAGGCCCAATTCGTTCTTATCAAACAGCCTTGGGCCCAATTTGTTCGTGTCAAACAACCTTTGGTCCATTCATTCATTCATATCAAATGGCTTCTAGCCCAATCATTCATGTCAAACGGCCTCTGGCCCATTCATTCATATCAAATGGCCTTTGGCCCATTCATTCATATCAAACGGCCTTTGGCACATTCATTCATATCAAACGGCCTTTGGCCAATCATTCATATCAAACGACCTTTGGCCCAATCATTCTTTTCCATATTCGTATCCATGTGTGTGTCATACTCATGACTATAGTCACATTCGTATTCAATTAGTCTTATGTAAAAGACTGTCATCCAGACTATTCATCCATAATTCAAATTACAGACCCATAAGGTTCACATAGAAGTAACATTGTGGAAAATAACGTACTTGAACATATCTTTATTAAGATATTACTCACAGTGATCAGCCGGATGATTTGCTCTTATGCTTGACCCTACACATCACATAAACATAATAGGTCACAAGCGATTCGATTCGTTCTTAATTCATATATCCTTCTTAGGCTTCTTCCTTATCTTTTTAACCCATTTATAATGTTCAATGCATGCCTAAGAGTTCTTAGAAATGAAAGGGAACAGAAAACAAATCATAAAACATATTTTTAAAATTTCTGAAACAGGGCTCTCCGCTCGAGCGCAGCTTTGGCCGCTCGAGCGAACCTCCTTTGGTCTGCAAAAATACTGGTTGCCCCATTTTTGCACTCGAGCGTGAATTTTGACGCTCGAGCTGAGAGTCAAAACATGTGACTGGGCGCTCAAGCGTAACTCCTCCTGCTTGAGCGGACATCAATGTCTGCAAAACTTCTAGGAGCTAACATTTTACACTTGAGCGGCGCTTTCTCCGCTCAAGCGGACATGCCGAATTCTGGAATTTCTAGAACTACTTTTGAAGCTCAAACCCAGTATTCAAAGGCCCAAAGCTAGGGGTGTACACGGTCCGGATTGGTTCGGTTCTGAGAAAATCCAAGAACCAAACCAATCCTAACGGTTCTGTAATTTTGAGAACCAGACCAGACCGTTACACTTGTAAAACCGGACCAGAACCAAACCGAAAAAAACGGTTCGGTTTCGGTTTGGTTTACGGTTCCAAAAATTTCTATTTACAAGAATAAATTGTTAATATTAGCAAAATAATTACTCAAATTAATTACATTTAACTCATGATAAAAACTAATAATATTAAGGCATTACTTAATGTTACATATATATACCATCCTAATATCATTAAAATTATAAAAAACCAATTAATAAAAATATAACTTGATATTATATATATATATATCTTTTAAAATTCGGTTCGGTTCGGTTCGAACCGCGGTTTTTTCATAAAATCCATTAACCGAACCGATTTTACGGTTCTCATATTTCTTAATCCGAAACCGAATCAATTCTTAATAGAACCGAACCAAACCATATGATTCGGTCTGGTTCGGTCCGGATTACCGGTTTGAACGGCTTTTTGAACAACCCTACCCAAAGCTTGAATTTTTAGTACAAAGACATGGAAAATCATTATGTGACATGGAAATCTTTTTAGTTTGGAACCAATTACTCAAAATCATGGTCCAATGTCCAAAATCAAATTCAAATCATTTAATTCCATGTTCATAATTTTGAGACTCATACATGTATGATCTTACATGGGTTCATCATTTTCAAACACATGTAGTTGAGTTTCATAACCTCATTATTCATGGATGCATGTCTTAAATGACTTCTAATTCAACTCATTTAACATGTCTTATACACAAACATGAAAACTCATAGCAAATTGTTACATGCATGCACCTATTGATCTCAATTTCATCATGATCAACATACTTCACATTCAAATATGCAAATTTATGGCTAACTCTCACATGTATGTACTAAATATCTTCAAATTCATTATCATGAATTCAATTCTTGTTCTTCAATACATATCTTGTTTCAATCCACTCAATTGCAAACTAAACTTATGAGTTGAGCTCAATTACTCACCTAGGAGTCCAAATCTTCCAAATTCTAGCTAGCTTTTGAGCCTAGCCTTCCAAATCTTCAAGGTTTGAAACAATTCTACAATTTTTCCTCTTTCTCTCTCTTGAACCGGCCTCTCTCTCTCTCTCTCTCTCTCTCTCTCTCTAGAGTGTTATTTCAAATTTTTGAGCTCTTAAGGAAAGAGTATGAGTGTAATTAGGCCTTCGTAGACACACTTGGCTAATCAACTTAATTAAGGCCAATTAACCAAGCTTAAATTAATCAACTTAATCTAATTATTTTGATTCAAATAAATTTTTAATTAAATTTCACTGTAGGCTCTAAAAATTACGCTAATCATATTGGCGTAGTCAATTTCGATTTCTGTGGCAGATAAAGCCTTTAATTTTTAATTTTCAACAGTAAGTTGAACAGATTTTCTTATGGTGAACAGATATAAGGTCAAAATCACATTTACTCATGCCATTAACACTCAAATTCAAATTAATCACATAATCACAATTAATTAACTTAACACAAGACAGGATTATCACACATTTATTTATAAATTTCTTTTTATCTATTTATGTTCCGATAAGTTCTATAGGTGACATAATTATCAAACTACCCCTAATAATAATAAGGTGGAGTGCATATTAATATTCACATTGACAATGTGAATGAGAATTAAGATTTAGTAGATCAAATGTTCAAAATAATACAATCTATTGAAATACAAGAATATCTTATAAACTAATTGGGATACAAATATTTTAAAGCGGATTTCCTAATAAATATATACAACAAAAGTTATAAAATTTTAAAATTTTATATACAAAAGTTAAAAAATAGTCCAAACTAACATACACCATAAGCGCATACCAAGTTGCTAGGGTTGAGAAAATATCTATAAGGTTAAAATTGTCTATAAAAGATCTCAAATATGAGAATTGTGATTTTATCTTATTAACTTGATTTTTTACAAATATATCCTACTCGATATTTTATAAAAAAAATTGAATAACTTAAATCATCAAAATAAAATTCAAGGTGGACCTCACAATATAAATAGCAGTGACTGTTATGCATACAACACGGTAGTTAGCCCAAATCCGGTTATGTGTTCACAAGTACAAGATAATTTTATGCATGCATATGGATGAGTTAAGTCAATTTATGAACATGTTTATAAATTTTAAACAACAATTTCTGCTTAGAATAAATATGCAATTTTTTTTGTTCGTAAGAAAACATTATGTTATTAATAAAATAAAATAAAATAAAAGATGAGGACTATGTTTAGTTTGATTTTTAGAAACTTATTTTAGATTTTTTTTTACAAGAATAAAAATTAATTTGGTAAAAAAAAAATTAAAAATTATTATTTTTATATAATTTTATATTTTGGGAGGTTAGAAATAATTTTTGAAATTTTAAAATTATATTTTTCATATTTATTTTTTATTAAACTAGTTTTCATTTTTACACCCAAAAAAAAAAAATGAAATTGTTTTGTAAAACACAAACTAAACATGAATGAGAATCTTCTCTAATAAAAATGTTAGAGATCGTAAAAGTTTTATTAAAATTTTTACCAAATGCCTCATCTGGGTGTGGGACCCACATGGGACCTCTTTGGTGTGAGATCCACACCAATATAAGATATTTAATAAAAATTTTAATAAAATTTTTGGAGTATGTAGCATTACTCTTTCTTTAATCCATTATGAAAGAACTCCAATTACTGAAGTAATGTGGTAATCTATGATTGGTCAAAAGTTATTACAGGTGGACTTGGCCCACTAAGTTAGAGTGAGGATCATCTGTCGCCCTTTCCTGCGGCCTTCCATGCGGCCCTTGCCAAAACGAAAACGACGTCGTTTTGGCGAAAACGACGATGAAATTGTTTTGTAAAACACAAACTAAACATGAATGAGAATCTTCTTTAATAAAAATGTTAGAGATCGTAAAAGTTTTATTAAAATTTTTACCAAATGCCTCATATGGGTGTGGGACCCACATGGGACCTCTATAGTGTGAGATCTGTTGGGTATACCTCCTTATTAGAGTGTGGGACCCAATTGGTTTTGGAAAAAGAGTTTTAATTTGGCTTGGTTTAGGTATAATATATTTTTATATATTATATTTGTGGAGGCCCAATTCAATTTGGATACAATTAGGGTTTGATTACAAAACCCTAGATTAACAATATATATATATATTGTTTTAGTGTGCTGTGCCGCATATACTGAACAACATTGAAAATAAATTTGGTGGGTTTTTCAATTGGTGTTGATTATGTAGTGTTTTTGACTTGGTCAAATTCAATGCCTTGTTGCTGCTTTGGTTCGGTTGGCTGCTTTGGATTCGGCTGTTTGGGTTAATTATTTTGGGTCTTCTTCAACTCTGGTTCTGAAGATTTTGGTTCATCTATTTGGTGAGATCTTTCCTCTTGTTTATTTGTGATTATTTGGAATTCACCTAAGGGTGGTTTTGTGAGACCATTAGTGTCTCGTTTGTAATCGTTTGGAACTTATTTGGTTGATAGTGGAATCGGATTTCGATCCCATGGACGTACCTCACATTGAGGGAACCACATAAAAATTCTTGTGTTGCTTCTGATTTAATTTTTCCGCATTAGTTTTTATTCCCATTGATTGATTTACTTGTGGGGAATCACATCAATTTTCCCTAATAACTGGTATCAGAGCTTACGGTTTATTTGGGTCTATTTATTTGTGTAAATCAATGGAGGGGAATGTGGGTCGCATGTCTAGCTTCAATGGAAGTAATTGGGTAACTTGGAAAACTAAAATGGAGGACCTATTATTTTGTAAAGACTTGTATGGACCCATTGAGGGTGATAGTGGCAAACCTGCTGATTTGAAAGATGATAAGTGGAAGAGGCTTAATCGAAAAGCCGTTGGTGTTATCCGTCAATGGATTGACGACAGTGTGTTTCATCATGTTGCGACTGAAACTTCGGCACATGATTTATGGAAAAAATTAGAGAGTCTTTATGATAGAAAATCAGCCACAAATAAAGCCTTTCTGTTTCGTAAGTTGGTTAATTTAAAATATAAAGAGGGCAGCCATATTCCGGAACATCTGAATGAAATAAAGAGTATTGTTAACCAACTTGCTTCTATGAAAATTATTTTTGATGATGAGTTGCAGGCTTTGATGCTACTTAGTTCCTTACCCGAAAGTTGGGAGACTTTGGTTGTGACAGTTAGTAATTCGGCACCCGATGGAGTTGTCACAATGGGCCAAGTCACTAGTAGCTTATTGAATGAAGAAACTAGAAGAAAATCAGCCGGTTCCTCTCATTCGGAAGCATTTGTTGTGAGAGGTCGAAGCAAAACAAGGGGGAGGAGTAAGACTCCTCATGGTCGTGATCAAAGCCGTGACAAATCAAAAGATGATTTTTTTTCAAAGAAAGACATTGAGTGTTATTATTGCCATGAGAAAGAGCACATGAAGCGGGAATGCCAAAAGCTCAAGAATAAGGAGAAAAGGCGTGACAAAAGTGTGGATAAGAAGGAAGAAGACACAACAGCAGTTACTACCGATGATCTCATGGTCGTTTGTGAAGATGATTGTATCAATTTTGTGGGCCAAAAGAGCAATTGGGTGATTAATTCTGGTACTTCTTTTCATGTGACTTCTCGAGTTGATTTCTTCACTACCTACACTGCAGGAGATTATGGTTTTGTTCGAATGGGTAATGAAGGTTTGTCCAAGATTATCGGCATGGGTGATGTTTGCTTGGAAACAAATTTGGGCTGCAAATTGTTACTTAAAGATGTGAGGCATGTTCCCGACATTCGCCTCAATTTGATCTCTACTAGGAAGCTAGATGATGAAGGCTTCAATAACAAATTTGGTGATGGAATATGGAAGTTCACAAAAGGTTCTTTGGTGGTGGCTAAGTGCAAGAAGACTCATACACTTTATTCGATGCAAGGAAAAATTTGTAAAGGTGTTGTCAATGCACTTGAAGATGATACTTCTACTGAATTGTGGCACAAGCGACTTGGGCACATGAGTGAAAAGGGGCTACAAGTTTTGTTCAAGAAAGAGTTTCTACCTGGTTTGAAAGGTACACATCTTAAAACTTGTGTTCATTGTTTGGCGGGTAAACAACATAGAGTTTCTTTTCATAAAAATGTTTCTTCTAGAAAAGAAAAGGTTTTGGAGTTGATTCATTTAGATGTTTGTGGTCCTTTAAAAGTTAGAACACATGGTGGTGCACTTTATTTTGTTACTTTCATTGATGATTATTCAAGGAAAGTTTGGGCTTTTCTACTAAAAACTAAAGATCAAGTTCTAGAAGTATTTAAGCATTTTCAGGCCATGGTTGAAAGAGAAACAGGGCAGAAATTGAAGTGTATCCGATCAGATGATGGTGGTGAATACATTGGGCCATTTGATGAGTATTGTCGCAGCCAAGGTATTCGGCACCAAAAGACAGTTAAAAAGACTCCTCAACAAAATGGCATTGCCGAGAGGATGAACCGCACCATTGTGGAAAGAACAAGGCGTTTGCTTTCACATGCTAAATTGCCAAGATCCTTTTGGGGTGAGGCAATGAGTACAGCGGTTGACGTGATCAATTTGTCTCCTTGCTATCCTTTGAATGGTGATGTTCCTGAAAGAGTTTGGACTGGCAAAGATGTGTCTTATGAGCACTTGAGAGTGTTTGGTTGCCGAGTTTTTGTTCACATTCCAAAGGATGAGAGGTCCAAGCTTGATAGTAAGTCAACACAATGTATTTTTCTTGGCTATAGGCGTGATGAATTCGGGTATAGATTATGGGATCCGGTCGACAAGAAAGTCATTCGAAGCCGTGATGTTGTGTTTCTTGAAGACCAAACAATTGAAGACTTTGGCAAAGGTGATCAACCGGAGCCAAAAACTAGTGATTTCATCGACATAGATCCATCTCCTTCATCTTCAATTGATGATAAAAATGGGGGAGATGTGCAGCCAGCCATTGAAGATGTAGAAGATGATGCTAATCCTAATGAAATTGAGCCAAAAATTGAGGAAGAGCATCCAACTCAAGAACCGCCACCACAACTTGAGTTGAGGAAATCTACAAGGGACCGACAACCTTCAAGAAAGTATCCTCCCAATGAATTTGTGTTGATTTCTGATCAAGGGGAGCCTGAGAGCTACCAAGAAGCAATTGAGCATGCAAAGAAAGGTGATTGGAAAAAGGCCATGGACGAGGAGATGAATTCCATACTTGAAAACCAGACTTATGATTTAGTGAAGTTGCCTAAGGGGAGGAAAATTCTGAAAAATAAGTGGGTCTTCAAATTGAAGAATGATGGCAAGAATATGAGGTACAAGGCACGTCTTGTTGTGAAAGGCTTTGGGCAAAAGAAAGGTATTGACTTTGACGAGATTTTCTCACCGGTTGTAAAGATGTCTTCTATTCGGGTTGTACTTGGCATGGCTGCAAGTATGAAGCTTGAAGCTGAGCAACTTGATGTGAAGACCGCATTTCTTCATGGTGATCTTGAAGAAGAAATTTACATGGAGCAACCAGAAGGTTTTGTGGAAAAAGGGAAAGAGAAATTTGTTTGCAAATTGAAGAAAAGTTTGTATGGTCTCAAGCAAGCTCCGCGGCAATGGTACAAAAAATTTGACTCTTTCATGATAAATAATGGTTTTTCTAAAACCACTTCGGACCATTGTGTGTTTGTAAAAAATTTCCCGGATGGTAAATTTATTATTCTTTTGCTTTATGTTGATGACATGTTAATTGTGGGTCAAGATTCTACCATGATTAACAGGTTGAAATTGGAGTTGAGCAAATCTTTTGCTATGAAAGATTTGGGACCGGCAAAGCAAATACTTGGTATGAAAATTGTTCGTGATCGCAAAGAGGGATTGATTTGGTTGTCTCAAGAAAGCTACATTGAGAAAGTTCTTGAGAGGTTCAACATGGATAAAGCAAAGCCGGTTAGTTGTCCACTTGCGGGTCACTTCAAGCTTAGTTCGAATCAATGTCCTACAAGTGAGAAAGACAAAAAAGAGATGTTAAAAGTTCCTTATGCTTCAGCAGTTGGTTCTTTGATGTACGCCATGGTTTGTACAAGGCCGGATATTGCTCACGCAGTTGGTGTGGTGAGTCGTTTTCTCTCTAATCCGGGTAAAGAACATTGGGCAGTGGTAAAATGGATTCTAAGGTATCTTCGAGGGACTTCGAAGGTGTCTTTGTGTTTTAGGGATGGTAAGCCGATGCTTGATAGGTTCACAGATTCTAACATGGCTGGTGATGTTGATTCTAGGAAATCTACTTCGGGGTATTTGATGACTTTTGCAGGGGAAGCTGTGGCATGGCAATCTAAATTACAAAAATGTGTTGCTCTCTCAACTACCGAAGCTGAATTTATTGCCATTACAGAAGCTTGCAAAGAAGAGTTATGGTTGAAGAAATTTTTGCAAGAGTTGGGTTTGAAGCAAGAAAAGTATGTGCTTTATTGTGATAGTCAAAGTGCTATTCACTTGAGTAAAAATTCTACTTTTCATTTGAGATCGAAACACATTGATGTGAGATGCCATTGGATTCGTGATGTGTTAGATTCGAAATTGTTACAACTCGAAAAGGTTCACACAGATGATAATATTTCGTATATGTTGACAAAGACTTTGTCGAAGGACAAGCATTTAAAGTGTCGAACTTTGGCGGGTATGGTTGATGTCTCCACCTAAGTCGGTAGGGGGAGAATTGTTGGGTATACCTCCTTATTGGAGTGTGGGACCCAATTGGTTTTGGAAAAAAAGTTTTAATTTGGCTTGGTTTAGGTATAATATATTTTTATATATTATATTTGTGGAGGCCCAATTCAATTTGGATACAATTAGGGTTTGATTACAAAACCCTAGATTAACAATATATATATATATATTGTTTTAGTGTGCTGTGCCGCATATACTGAACAACATTGAAAATAAATTTGGTGGGTTTTTCAATTGGTGTTGATTGTGTAGTGTTTTTGACTTGGTCAAATTCAATGCCTTGTTGCTGCTTTGGTTCGGTTGGCTGCTTTGGATTCGGCTGTTTGGGTTAATTATTTTGGGTCTTCTTCAACTCTGGTTCTGAAGATTTTGGTTCATCTATTTGGTGAGGTCTTTCCTCTTGTTTATTTGTGATTATTTGGAATTCATCTAAGGGTGGTTTTGTGAGACCATTAGTGTCTCGTTTGTAATCGTTTGGAACTTATTTGGTTGATAGTGGAATCGGATTTCGATCCCGTGGACGTACCTCACATTGAGGGAACCACGTAAAAATTCTTGTGTTGCTTCTGATTTAATTTTTCCGCATTAGTTTTTATTCCCATTGATTGATTTACTTGTAGGGAATCACATCGATTTTCCCTAACAAGATCCACAGCAATATAAGATATTTAATAAAAGTTTTAATAAAATTTTTGGAGTATGTAGCATTACTCTTTCTTTAATCCATTATGAAAGAACTCCAATTACTGAAGTAATGTGGTAATCTATGATTGGTCAAAAGTTATTACAGGAGGACTTGGCCCACTAAGTTAGAGTGAGGATCATCTGTCGCCCTTTCCTGCGGCCTTCCATGCGGCCCTTGCCAAAATGAAAACAACGTCGTTTTGGCGAAAACGACGATGAAATTGTTTTGTAAAACACAAACTACACATGAATAAGAATCTTCTTTAATAAAAATGTTAGAGATCGTAAAAGTTTTATTAAAATTTTTACCAAATGCCTCATATGGGTGTGGGACCCATATGGGACCTCTATGGTGTGAGATCCACACCAATATAAGATATTTAATAAAAATTTTAATAAAATTTTTGGAGTATGTAGCATTACTCTTTCTTTAATCCATTATGAAAGAACTCCAATTACTGAAGTAATGTGGTAATCTATGATTGGTCAAAAGTTATTACAGGTGGACTTGGCCCACTAAGTTAGAGTGAGGATCATCTGTCGCCCTTTCCTGCGGCCTTCCATGCGGCCCTTGCCAAAACGAAAACGACGTCATTTTGTTTAGTTCCCCCCCCCCCTAAAAAAAATTTTTGAGTTTCTTGCTTTTTTCACTTTCATCTTCCTCTATCATCTCATCTGTTCTGTTTAGCCCTAACAAAGATAGAGACGAGAAAAAGACGCTAGACAAAGAGAGAGAGATGTGGAGAGAGAGAGGCAGAGAGAAACGAACTGAGAGAGATAGTATGGCGACGGTGAAGGACGGAGGATGGCAGAGGGACACGACGCGATGGCAAGGCGAGATTGCGGCCATGACGAGGTCCATTTTATCATTTCAGATTTTTCTTGCTGATATATACATATATACGTATATAACCAGGCCTGTCTATGTTGTCTGTGTTGTGAAATTCCTAATTTTTGTATCCCTGTTTCTAAAATTTTTGAAATGTCTGTGTTGTCTGTGTTTCTGAAATTGATGCCATATATACATATTGAAGAATGTTGTGTCTTCCGTGCTTCTGCATGTTGTATTTGTAACTACATAGGCACTAAGGATAAATAAGCAAAGTTAATTCAAAAGAATTAAGCAAAATTGATTTAGTATGTTTGATCATTACATACTAATGACATGTTAAGAGATTCTTTTATGGATTAGTATGTAAACAACCTTTTAAAAATAATTAAAGGTTCTTTTAAAGCCTCTTGCCTTTTCCGTTATAGGTGTTGTTGTTTTATTTTCTTTGGATGATGTAATTTTAGTTTTTATCATAGTTCTATATATGTTTAGTAGTCTACTTTGAAAAAAATGAGTTGCAAAGTGTGTAGCACTTTTATGTTTGCTTGGCAGTTGGGATATTCCTCTTGCTTTTTCCGTTATAGGTGCTGTTGTTTTAATTTCTTTAGATGATCTAATTTTAGTTTTTATCATAGTTCTATATATGTTTAGTAGTCTAATTTGAAAAAAAATGAGTTGCAAAGTGTGTAGCACTTTTGTGTTTGTTTAGCAGTTGGGATATTCCTCTTGCTTTTTTCGTTATAGGGGCTGCTGTTTTATTTTCTTTAGATGATCTAATTTTAGTTTTTATTATAGTTCTATATATGTTTAGTAGTCTGCTCTGAAAAAAAATGAATTGCAAAGTGTGTAGCACTTTAGTGTTTGCTTAGCAGTTGGGATATTGTTGTCCTATTTTCCAAAGAAAAAATTCATATCCCAAGCCTACTTTTTTTTATTACATTATTCAATTTTTGTTTATGTTATTTTATTTTTTTATTATTATTTGTATCCTACTAAATTGCAGGAAATGGAAGAAAATAATGTTGTTGATGAGTTGGCCAGTTGTGGTTGGAAGCCGAAATTGGGTATGTCATTTGACTTGGAACAAGCTAGGTATGACTTTTACAATAATTATGGCGGAAGGGTGAACTTTAGTATTGAAGGCATATGCACACAAGAACAAACAGACTAAGGAAATAACTTCACAGACTTTTGTATGTTACAAAGAGGGAATTCGGGGTATTGACAAGCGAGATCCACTAGTAAAATTTTTGAGACAAGAGGTGAGATATGGTTGTGATGCCCGATTTAGTATCAAGTTAGATAGAAATTTAGGAAAATATGTTGCAATTGATTTTGTTGAACATCATAATCATGACGTTGTGCCTCAAGAGTACATTTATATGTTGCCATGCCAAAGAAAAATATCTACCACCCAAGCAATTGAAGTAGAATTGGCTTCAGAATTTGGAATTCCTCTTAGGTCTGCTTATGAGCTATTTGGTAAGGAATCTAGTGGAAGAGCATCGCTTGGCTTCACGAAATTGGATCAAAAAAATTACTTGAGATCGAAGAGACAAAAAGATTTGGAATATGGAGAAACGGGTAGTGTGTTGCAGTACTTTCGTAAGAAAACTATGGAAAATAAATCCTTTTATTATGCAGTCCAACTAGATTGCGAAGAGCAGATAAGTAATATATTTTGGGCTGATTCTCAAACGATAATAGACTATGCTCAATTTGGTGATATAATAACCTTTGACACTACTTACAAATTAAATAACGAGCATAGACTTTTTGGAACATTTGTTGGATTTAATCATCATCGAGAAATAGTTATATTTGGTGCAGCGTTGATGTATGATGAGACTACCGAATCATTCACATGGTTGTTTTCGGATTTTTTTGGAGGCAATGTCAAACAAAGCTCTGAAAACTATTTTCACTGATCAAGATGCTACGATGGCTAAGGGCATTCCAATTGTCATGCCTAATACAAACCATCGACTTTGCACATAGCATTTGATGCAAAATGTTGTCAAGCATGTAAGCTATCTTTTCGAAGATGTAGGGGTGAAGGGTGTGTTTTCAAAATTTATGCATGACCTTGATGATGAAGAAGAATTCAGAATACAATGGGACCAAATGCTTGATAGGTATGATGCATGCAACAATCATTGGTTAGAGCAGACTTTTGGTGTGAAGGAGAAATGGGGATAGCCATATATTATGAATTCTTGGGCAGCTGAAATGAGTACTACTCAAATAAGTGAATCCTTCAATGCATTTTTGAAGGATTATCTCAATTGTGATCATAACTTGATGGAATTTTTCATGCATTTTGAGATGGTGCTCTATGAGAAGGGGTATAAAGAATTGGAAGTCGAGTATAATTTGTCCAAAAAATTGCCAAGGGTTTCAATTCCAACTTTGATGTTAAAGCAAGTGGTAGAGATTTACACCAAAACAATTTTTGAGGAATTCCAAAATGAGTACGTATAGTCCATTGAGGCATCCATTGTAGGCACTATTAATGATGTTGAGAGTACCATATTCATAGTTAGAATGGTGTTAGATGGGGGGAAAAAAAATGTGACAATGGATAGAGATGGTTCTTTGAGTTGTAGTTACAAGAAGTTTGAAGTGAAGGACATATTGTGTCGACATTGTTTGAAGGTGCTTAGAGATATATTGAATGCAATAGACCTTCCTGCACAATATATACTGAAACTATGGACTAAAAAAGTAAGGGCTGAAAGTGTGAAAGATAGATGTGGGTATGACATCAAGGCTGATGTGAAACTACATCAAAGCGATCAATATAGGTCATTGACGAATATGTTTAGAGCAATAGCAAGTAGAGCCACTGAAAGTGAAAAAACTTATCATTTCTCACTTTCAGAAGGTGAAGAATTGAGTGTAATGGTTGAAGACAAGTTAAGTGTGCACATTTGTGGCCAAGTGGAGGTCACTGAATTGAGAAATTCCTTAACTAACACATGCCCACAAAGTGATAAAGTAGATTGTCCAATCCAAGCTAAGGGACTCAAGAAGAAACAAGCAACTAGTAAGGGAAGAAGGAGGATCAAAGGCGGGATGGAAAAATCTATTGTAAAGAAGAAAAAGATGCAATCTAAGTAGGTAATATGACGAAAAAGTTGCATATGATTAAATGATATTTTTTATATATTATATGTGATGGTTATGTGTTATGTGATATGTGTTACCAATTTTGTATTATGTTGCATATGATTAAATAATGAATTAAATAAATTGGTCGTATTTAGGGTGATGCTTATTGTATTCCCAAAGGTCAATCTAAGCCCCCTGTTGCCTTGGGTAGTAATTTTATTTAGGTAATATTTAATATTGTGTGCAACCTTGTATTAATCTTATTGGATTGGTTCTTGCAATCTAGTTCGGTGATATTTTCTTTTTTGTGTGCATCGGTTGCATGTAAGGTGGTTCTTTTTGTGCCTCCCAAGGTCAATCTCAACCTTTTTCTGCCATGGGTAATCATTCTATTTAGGTAATATTCAATATTATGTGCAACTTTTGACATACATAGACCTTAGGGAAATTTAACCTCATACGGAACCATTGTTTTACTTTATTAATCTTGTTGGATAACTAAGATTCCCACATATCTCGCATTAGCTATATTGGTTGTATATAGGGTGTTGCTGTTTATACTTCCCAAGGTCAATCTTAACCTCCTTTCGCCACAGGTAGTAATTATATTTAGGTAATATTTAATATTATGTGTTTTTTCCAATGAAAATGCATTATAAATTTAAATGAAAATGCATTACAATTTTTTTTTTTTTTGTCATTTCATATTTTTTTATTTTGTTTATGTTGGTTGTATTTAGGGTCATGCTCATGGTGTCTATATTTCCCAATCTTGACCTAAATCTCAATCTCAACCTCCATTTGCCATGGGTCGAACAAGTGTTCATCATGTTACGTATCATACATATGATGTGAGTTATAATTGCTTACATACTTTACATTGAAAGGGTCGTATACATTGTATCAACATTTTAATAAATTTAGCACTATTGCAGGGAAATAACATGCCTCAGTCAATGCATTTAGTCTATCCCACTCAGACATTGTTTCAGGAGTTGCTTTGAGGTACTAGTGTTCAACACTTTGCAGTCCAACTGTCGCAAGTGTCACATAGTCCTGCTGACAGTCATGTAGATGGATATCCTGAAAGGCTTGCACCGAACAATGATGTTGTTTTCTTTTTAGATATGGGTCTTTTTTTATTTTATTTTATGCTTTTCGATTTTTTTTTTTTTTATGTTATTTTTTGTAATGGGAACAATGTTTGGAAAGGAAAATAGGTTTATAGTATGTTATGTTTGTTATTGTTGACAATGTTTGGATCTCATTTGAGTTTATGAATTGGCTGAAAAGAATAATACTTTAAGACCTGAGGAATTTCCCAGACTTGATGGGCTGTGCTAGTTGGCATCATTTTCAACACTGATAGTCCTACACATTTTTGTTCTTTGCTTTATCTGCCTAGGGTTGGCTTTGAGGAAATATTTCTGATTAGAAGATTGCATCTTTTATTCTTGTGTAATAACCTTCTAAGTTGGTTTCATTATTTGCATAAAGCATAGTTTATGTTTGAATAGAAGACTAAAACAATTCTGACGTAGTCACAAAATTCACGTTGAGTCTGCAGAAGCTTGTCCTTAAAGTTTCTAAATGGCTACACAAAGACATGCATGAGTTTGGAGTGCTATATTACCCTCCTGGATGATTATAATTCTATGACTGTAACTTTCATTCTTGGTAAGCAAGCAATGATTGGTAGATATGTGACAATTTGTAATGGTAACTTTGAAGTTATTTTAATAGTTTGCAATTAATTTCTTTCTTTGTTTCTTTTTTTTTTTTGGGGGGGGGGGGGTTTCTGAAATGTGAAGAGAAGTTAGGTCTCTTAGCTATATTTTAACTAAAATATTGTTTTGTGTGGCTATATTTTACCACTGTTCAAATTTCTAATGTATCTCACTGTTTTTGTGGCAGCTGGTGGAGTTGTTAAATAGCCAATTACATAATTATTTTCAAATTTATAATGTATCTCACTCTTTTTCTTTCCCATCAATTCAACACACTGCATAATAGGTTCTCGGTGTTAATATTATGACACTTCAAATGTGGCCAAATTAAAACAATCAAACTCCAAACACAATATATGCATAACAATCAAATTCCAATTCTTCACACATTGTCAATGCCACGGGTAGACTACATTACTTGCTCTAAATAGCAACATTCTCACAACATTTACATTACACGCATAAATAAAGAGAAATACATTACTTCTACTTCTAACTTGCATATATATTATTACATCTTCATGGCTGATACGATTCCAATTACAAGCAAGATGAATAACCTATAAATACGACACCAACTTCGATTTATGTCTATTTCCAATTTAAGCATCTTTGCGCTCTGAAATTGAAGCTGTTCGCTTTGAGATCGAAGTTCTTCACTCATAAATAGTACTTGTTCGGTGACAGTTGGCATATTTTCCATTTGCATTTCTCCTTCACCTCTATATTGTGAATTTGTAGGCAAGCACCATCCAATAAAACCACTGCAATCCTGACAACAATAAAATAATTTGTTTTTGTTTCGCTTCATCTCAGAAATTCGAATAGTTGTTTTTTTACGACATTTAAGACAATTTTTGTTGCAATATGTCAATTGATCTGAGGTACTACCGTTAATACTTGAAGTTGACATCTGCAAAAATATAGAGGCAAATTGTAATGAGGTACACAATCTATAAGTCTCCTCTATCAATTACTTAATCAATTTTCTTACTTCTATGACTTTGCAACAAAATATAAGTCTTATGAATTACATCATTTGCCACATTTGAAAGAGCTTGGTATAAACCAATCTAGATTGGTATAGTCAAGTTCTGCAGTTAAAAGTGTATTTCAATAAATCCAAAATTAAATTTATCCAAATTTTCTTCTAAATTCTAAGTCTTTTTTTTTTTTTCCAGAATTATTTCCTACATTCAATATAACCATTATTTGTCTGATTATTTTGTGAAATCTGCTACATTTTGGTGTGCACTAGTCTGCTAGATTGAATGCATGTAGGGTGTTTGTCTAGGTAAAAAAGGGACAAAACAGGTCACAAACACACATTTCCAACCTCCAAGTCTCAATTTCATGAAAACATAATTGGTCACAATAAAATTGTGTCAACTACATCTTACATTACTTATATTAGATGAAGTACAATTTCAACAATCCCCTAATTCAATTCAACATCTATACTATTTTTACAATCTTACCCCAACATTAAGAAAAAAAACAACAACATGAAGAAGAAGAGGAGCAGAGTAAAGTTAGAAGTAAAGAAAACAAAATAAAAAACAAAAAAGGACTAATACAAATTTTAAAAGCTCATACACAAACACAAAAAATATTATACCCCAAAGTAATTGAAACAGTATCATATAGATTCTAAATTTTTGTATTATACCCCAAAGTAATTGAAACAGTATTATACCCCAAAAATATTATAGCTCAAAGTATCATATAGATTCTGAATTCTTGTAATTCTCAAATAATTGAAACAGTCAACAAGAAATACATACACAAACAATTCCTAAAAAATGAATGGTACAGCATACCAGATCAAGAGAAATCTTATAGAGTCAAAAGTTTCAAATTTCGTCATCTTAATTAATGTTGCAGATGCATGAAGCAGAGATGATCACAAATTGATTAGGCCAATTTTATAGACAAGGAAAAATTGGTTGCTTGAAGGAAACAAAGGCCCCTATTTTGTTCAGAACAGTCACTTTAGTTTGAATCTAAATTATAGAGAAGGAAAAATTAATTATAGAGACATCCAAAACAAACAAAAAAAAAATTGAACAAAAAATTTCATAGAAAGTATATAGTAAGATCTAAATGACCCAATCTGGTTCAGTATGTATGGGTATGTGGTTAGTCACACTTGGTTAGGTCTTCTATATCCCCAAATTAATCTAGTTGCCCCTTTATTTTAGAACAGTTGCAAGAACTAGATCATTGAAAAGAAAAACGAGAATGTAGTGACCACTGGTGGGCTGCTGGTATCCAACATAAAAGAAACATAAAAGAAATGGAAGAGAAAAGAAAGAAAAGAGAATGATAATGAAGACCAAATATATATATATATATATTAGTAAGAAAATATCCACAATTGGATCTCGTCATCGCTACCGCCTCTCTTTACCTCGCCACTGTCACCTCGCTGCAGGAGTCACGTTGGTCGGCCGCTTCGCCCTCTCTGTTCGTCTCTCACTACCTCTTCTTGCATCACCGCCTCTGCTCCTCACCTAACCTCTGTCGCCTAGCTGCGGAAACCAGGTTGCACCCGCCTCCGTTGCCGTCTCCGTTCGTCGCTTCTCTAATCGCCTCAAGAGACTCTCTTCTATTCGCCTCTCAGAAGAGGGGTTAGGGTTCAAAAGCTCAAATAAGACTGAAAAGCAAAGGAAGAAAATAATAAAATAATAAATAATAAAAAAATGGGTCCAAAACGACATCGTTTTGGACAACTACAGGGAGGGCCGCAGGAAAATGCGCTCGATGATCCGAACTCCACTAAGTTATCCCATTTGCCCATCGCTTAGAGGGCTTTAGATTATGGTTTAAACCTATTCGATTGAAATATTTAAAGCGAATTATACGCAGGTGGGTGAAGAGAAAAAAAGAATTATAAATATATGGAGAGTGTAAGTGCATTTATAGTGGGGTACAAATAAAAAGTCATGGAAGACAAGTGTCATTTGCACCTCTCCATATGTTAGTAATTTTTTTCCTTTTCTCCCACCTGCATGTAATTCTCTCAAATTTTTAAGAGATAATTGTTGAAAAGTCGAAGGCAAAAAATATATAAGACATTAGGTTTAATGAATATTTTTTTATTGGCGAAAAGTTCACCATTTGTTAAATAGTTTAGTAAGAAGTCTTTTTGTTAATTTTAGAGGACATTTTGTTCCATTAATTTGTCTGTTGACTTTATTTTTTATCAATTGACTTTCGTTGACTATCTGTTCAAATCTTTTTCCTATCTGTTCAAAAATTTTCCTTATCTGTTCAAATCTTTTTTCTATTTGCTCAAAATTTCCTTATCTGTTAAATTATTTTCCTATCTATTCAAATTTTATCCTTTATTAGTTTAAATATCTGTCCAAATTTTATTATTTGTTCAATTTTTCACTTATCTTTCTAAAATTTTCTTTTAAATTTTTTATTTGTTTAATTTTTTTTTATCTATTTAATTTTTTTTATCGATTTAAATTTTAACATATTTTATTATCTGTTCAAATCTTTCTTCTCTTTATATCTCTCTCATCCTTAACTGTTCAACACAAAAACAAAAATAAAAAATTATCTGTTTGATTTTGATCATCACCATCAACACCAATGACACCACCACCACCACCACCACCACCAGAACAATGAACATCCACAGATTTATCCTTCAATCCAAAATTAAAACGACAAAAACAACATTAGATTGCCAGTACAACAAATCTTGATATAGTTTTAATCAGGTCAAAATTTTGTATTTTAAAAACTAAAAGAAAAAAAAATAAAATACAGAACTCAACTGATAACAGGGAAGAGAGAGAGAGAGAGAGAGAGAGAGAGACCAGATCTAGGTCCAGATCTAGGATTCAATCTCATTCTCCTTGGAGATCGGCGGTCAATAGAGAGATCGGAGGCGTTGAAGATGATGAACTTAGTGTGGTAGAACAAGACAAAAGAGGGTGGCACGAATCCAATTGTTTGTTGGTTGAATACAATAACTGTTTGGAAACCGAGAAAATAAACAAAAATACTCCATTTTCTTGGATCCACCGCCAGAAATTGATGAGAAAATACAAGTTTCTGTATAAATGAACCGCGATACACACAAAATTACATGATAGAAAATGACCAAGGAATCTGCGAAACTAGACGACGAACAGCTTTCGGAGCTGCGAGAAATCTTTCGATCCTTCGATCAGAACAACGACGGAAGCCTAACTCAACTCAAACTAGGCTCGGATCTGCGGTTGTTGCACATGTTAGATGAGGGATATGAAATCGAAGAGAAGGCGGCCGAACGGTCGGAGTAGAGGATATTTCATGCTAGGGTGGCTGAGATAACTAATTCAATGGTGTCTGTGGTTGTTGCTACGGTGAAGAATACTACGGTGGCGGATCCGGTAGAGACGATTGACGCGGCACCATGGCGGTGACAGTAGGATTCACGACCGCATCCGATGTTCACCACCACGGGCGACGATGGTGGTAGAGAGAGAAGGGAGATTTCTTAGGATTTGGAGGGGAGAGAGAGAAAGATAGAGAGAAAATGGACTATGAGAATATAATTTGAACAGACAAATAACCAGTGAACTTTTGAGGATAGTTTGGTCATTTAGAATGATGTTCTTATGAAACAAACTATTATAGCGCTTGAATTTTTAGATAATAAAAAAAAATTAAATTTAAATTTATCGGCAAATCACCCAATTTTTAAAGCCAATTATAACATGCGTTCGATTTGAGAAAAGTTCTTAAAGCCTAAACTACCCACAGGCTGTATTGTACAATACATTTATTTATACTAGTCGTAGTCACGCGCGATGCATGTGTAATTTAAATAAATAAAAATAAAATAAAATATTTATTATATATTGTGTGCTAGTTAAGTAGTAAGAATCTTATTCATTTGATATAAGTCTAAAGTTCAAATTCCCTCTTCTCATTTATCTATTTTTTTTTTTATTTCAAATAAAAAAGTAGACACGTGACAGCATAAGAAACAAAGGCTTTAACACACCATAAAAAGTGTTCACTTTATAATAGTATAGATAGATAGATAGATATTTCTATGAAAATTATATAGTACACCTTAGTCTTTCTAATTACGATTTTTGTGATTTTTTATTACAACTTATCGAGTTGTTATGACTTGGATATACACATTATTATAGAATTAGTTATGACATTATTTTGGTTATGACTAATGAAATTTTTAGTTATACCTTATGTGATATTTGATTATAACTTTTTTTTTCTTATATATAACTCCCATGAGATTGAATTATAATATTTGTGATAATCAATCTTACAAATATCATAACTTGTATATGATACATACATTTTTGAGGTTATGTATCATAACATTACTCTTATATTTATGTATTACATCGTTTAACTTTATTTGGAACAAATTAAATTAGTTGTCTCTGTACTTTGCACCTTGTGTTATTTTGGTTTTTGCATTTTCATTTTACTTGATTTGCTCATAAATTTTGAATTTGGTTCCACATTGATCCAATCAATAACTTTTAGGGCTGAGCAAGAAATTCATATAATCCGTAATCCGATCCGGTCTAATCCAATTCAATAAATTTGGATTGATTTTTTTAATCCGTAGTTTGGTTCTGGATTGGAAATTTAAAAATCTGTAGGTCACGGATCGGTTCGAATTGAACCCCATGGTTCTGGATTGGAACCGATCCGAATTGTATACAAATAGTCTATATTTATATTATCAACCCTTCCACATAATATCATTTCTTATTTCATATGAAAACTAAACCAGTTTTCTTATTACTTTTGTTTGATGCTATGTTTAGTTTTAATATAAAAGAGAACTCTGCTTTGTGTAATGTGTATCAAGTTTTATTGTTGTTGTTTGTTGCTTTTGTTTGATACTATGTTTATGTTTTTATGAAATTAAAATATTTTACATTTTTTTTTTGGTTATTTAATTATGTGAATCCATGGTCCTAAACCGATTCAATCTGTGTTTAAACGGATTGATTCGGATTGGTTCCACAATTTAAACGGATTGGATTAGTTTTAATTTTTCAAGAATCGTACATAATGGATTAGTCCTAATTTTACCCCAATTCGAACCATGCTCACCTCTACCTGTTAGGATTATTAACAAAATTTGTCATGCACACACTATGTGAAAATTTCAAAGGGTAAAATAGACATTTTAGTCTATATTCTTCCCATTCCACCACCCAGTGCATTACCTCCTTCTAAGGGTGTGCACGGTGCGATCCAGGCTATTTGAGAGTAAAATTACGAATCGAATGGCGGGTTAGCAGATTAACGGATTGACAAATTGCGGTTTGGGCGGTTTTTAGTGGATTAACGGATTGAACAATATTCTAACTAATTATCATACATTTGCATAATATATAACACTAATTTGTATAATATTTTTTAGATATATAACACAAAGTAATTTTACATAATATGTTTCATATATATAACCACTAATTTTAAGAAATTTCATATCTTAAATCTCTCTCACACTTATTTTACATTGATATTTCATTGCAAGTTAATATATATATATATTAACTATAGCGGAGCGAAATGGTTCGGTTGGCGGATTATAGATTTTAAAGTTTAAACCGCGGTTAGAGGTTAAAGCAGTACGGATTGATACGGATCAATATGATTTTAACAGATTGGACTATATTTTACACAGCCCTACCTCCTCCAGTTGTTGTCGCCGGCAAACACCCCTAGCCACCACCAAACAACAATGCCACCAAATTAAAAAAAAAAAAAAAAATACAAAATGAAAATGAAGAACAAAATCAAAGTGATGATAACGATCCATTTGAATAATCTCAGATCTTCATCTTAGTTTAATCCATTTGAACACTCTTAGATTTTCATTCAAAAATAAAAAATGAAATATAATCTCAAATCTTCATCTCCATGTCCAGATTTGTACGATTGGGAACCCCGTCACTAGCAACCCTCGTCACCTTCTTCTCAATCTCTAATAACCCTACTTTTGTCATTGTCGTTATTGATTTCGCATCTATATGGACGATTTCATATCTCCATCTCCAGATTTGGATGATCGCAATCCCCTTCTGCTACCAAGCTTTCGTTGTCTTATTCTCTATCTCCAGTAACTTCATCGTCGTCATCGTCGTAGCTGGTTTTACCGTCATCAACCGCAGCACCACTCTTTCCCATCCTAGCCCTGACTCACCTCATCGTTCTCTAATCCAATCGCGAACCCCCTTCTTAAACTCAGTTGCGACCCCCTCTCTCAACCTAGCCACGACCTCCATCTACCTCCTGAAACCCTGCTACAACCTCCTTCACCCTTCTTCATCCAGTTCAAATACGACTTTTTCCCCACTCTCTCTTTCTCTCTTTCAGCCTCTCGACGTCTCTTTCTTTCTCCTCTACCCAATCACCACACTTCTCTTTTCTCTTCTCTCTCTCTAGTGAAATAGAAACAGACCTTAAAGCATCTCCAACGCATGAGGCAAATGGAGAGAATTAGGCATTTTGCCTATTGGAGCTGCATTTCTAGGGCTCCAATGCATGAGGCAAATGGTGAGGCATTTTGCCAATTCTCGTTTTAGCTCTCCACAGGTAGCCAGCCTCCATTACTAGGCAAAGTGTGTTCCTGCCAACTCAGGTGACTCTTTTTCTCTTTCTCTCTCTTTCTTCCTTTCTCGTTCTTCCCCATCAACGATCTTTCTGACAAAGTCATATCTCTATGTGAGTTAAATTACTCTTCCTTTACCCTTTGTGTGGTGTGTTCATGTAATTCAGATTCAGAATCAAATTTGAAGAAATTGAACTCTAATGGAAATTGTGTGTAGTGGATATTTTGATTTGAAGCGATCGAACTCCAATTGAGTTACAAATTGAAAAGAATTCGATGGAAAGAAATACATGATTTAGGGCAATTCATTTGCATTGACTGTAATTATTGCTATAAAAATTTTAAAAAAAAGGTATGAAAGAATAAAAGATATGTTCTTTATATATAGTCATATCGTTTCATGTCAATGTGGAAAGTTTTACTTTCAAAGCCCACACAATATAGGAGTTGAAGACTGAATCTCTGTGTACAGTTAATTAATCTTATTTGTGTCTCGGCATCGGTTACAAGGACTTGGGTGTTAATGTATTTCATATATCATATCAAGCATAACATAGGACTTGGGTGTTAAATTTTTATTAAGAACAAAAAAAGTTCAATGCCATTAAAGCTGCTAGACAATTTTTCCATTTCTTGTCAATTCCAGTGTTGTCATTAATATGGGAACTCCATGATAGCTGGAAAAAATGAAAAACTATCGAGTACAGTGCTATCATTTTGGGGAAGTCAAGAAGATCTTGTGGTTAGTTGTAGACATGTAGTGATAGATGAATATGGTGGGTGTTGCTATTTTGGGAGTGAAAACAGATTGTTGGTGCCCTATTGTTTTATTGAAAAATATTGACAAGTTCATTCCTTTGAAATTTGGCATCTTGTTTTTTAGTTTAAATGCTTAACCATTGACCGTGGATATATGATGATAACCAATTCTAAAAATAATTGTAGTTGGTAATTACTTTGTGTAGGTCATTAGCTTTTGGAAGTTGGTGGGTTGGGGCTATTTTATGGATTTTATGACATATAAGTTGTGGGTAATGTTCGTATTTTACCATGGGCCAAAAGAAGCATTTAGGGAACTGATTGAATGACAGAAGCAGTGGTTCCACTTCTAGACTTTTAATTTGCCTTACATTAACTCATACCAACTTGTGTAGATCTTTGCCTTTTTATCCAATAACACGATCTATCATTTCCAAAACATATAGGTTTCTAAATGGCCATATCCCTTGTACTTGCTTTTTTATTTACATTGTTCTCTTTTGCATTATGTTCCCTGAGATCTTGACATTTTGACATAATACACATTTTGTGGTATGAATAATTGACATTTTGACATAATACACATTTTGTGGTATGAATAATTGTGCTTTAGATGGAATATCAAGGAAATGCATATTTTAGCAACCTAATGAACGACGAGTTTGACCTTGACCATGATGTTACCACTAAATCTCCTCAACAAGAGAGTCAATCTTTATCATTCTCTCCTAAAATTATTACTCAAACCACGAAGATATCACAACGCAAAGGAAACTTCACCGTAGAGGAAGACATGATGCTCATATCTTCATGGCTTAATATTAGCTTAGATCCAATTAGAGGAAATGAGCAAAAGTCAAAGGCATATTGGTTAAGAGTGTGGGAGAACTTCAACAAGTACAAAACCTTCAATTCTGAAAGAACTCAAACTTCTCTAATGAATCGGTGGTTGACGATTCAACTTGCTACAAAATTTAAAATTTTGTGGATGTTTTGCTCAAGTTAAACAGTTGAATCGAAGTGGTTCAACTGAAAAAGACAAGGTATTGCTAGAATTTAATTTTGTACCTATAATAGTATATATTATTCATTACGTGATAGTGACTATTCTTTAATCTATTTTTCAGATTCGGGATGCGAAAAAATTGTACAAAGACTTGTATCAATCAAACTTTCCCTTTGAGCATTGTTGAAATGAATTGAGATCCCAACCAAAATAAATGGAAGATACAACAACGAAGAAGCAAAAAAGCACAAAAAATAATGTTATAGAGCCGCCTTTTGTGAAGCTCTTAGAAGAGATAAAGGTAAAGAACGACATAACAAATGAGAAAAAAATAGAGATATTTGAGAAATCTTATCTTCAAGAGGAACGGAGGATTGAAAATAAGGAAAGGAGAGAGGAACGAAGGCTTGCATTGGAGGAAGGGAGAGAGGAAGAGAGAATCATGTCAATGGATACAAGAATGATACCTCCATTTCAAGCACAATATATTCGCCAACGTTAGATGCAAATCCTTGAAAAAAGGAATTAATTGTTTCTATTTAGCTTTGAAACTATGTTTTTATTTAATTTAAGTTTGACTGTATTTTATTTTTGGGTTTGCTGGCACATCTTGTATCAGCTGGGGTTGCATTTGCTGAGAGTTTTGCATCTTTATTGGAGTTGGGTTTGTTTAAAATTTTGTTGGTTGAATTCTAAAATGGAGAGAAACTTCTTGGGTTTGAATTCTAAAGATTCTGTAGTTGTTGTAAAGGAAGAGGCTGTTGAAGGATGTAAAGACTTAGGTACTTGTAGACATACAAAACATATGTTTTTTTGTGCCTAAATATCATTGATTTGTATTTCTCAGTGTCTAAGAGTTTAGTTTTCTTTTAACTTTGTGTTAATGTAAATTTGGGTTATGATTGAATTTCACTTTTCATGGCTTGTTGCAAATTATTTTATTGTTTTGCATAGTCTCTGTATTAATTTTGCTTGATGTGCTGTATCTTGTGCTAGAGTTGTGGACTGGGTATTCTTTATATTTAAAGCATGTGCTCTTCTAAGTTAGTTTAGACTTGTTGTGTTTGTTGAGGGCGAGGCCAATTTGTGGTAGAAAAATAAAATTGAACAAATAAATGGGATATTATAAATCAATATTCTAATTAACAACTGTTTCTATAGAAAATTTATACAGCTAATTATGGTTACTTCAATTTTTGCTCTTTATATTTTGGATGTCCATTCAAGTCCTGGATTTCAAAATTCATGAGAGGTGTAAAGAAAGATTAAGTATTCTCCATATTCAACTTAATGGGATCTTTCATTCACTTATTCTTTTGTTTTTTTATGGCCAATAATAAGTTTGACTGTATTCCAAAAATAAGTTAGGGATTTATTGACAAAAACAATTTATTCTAAATATCACTAAAGATCATAGATTAAAAACAAATCACTAGTGATATATTATTGAAAGCACATGAAGTAGTACAAATATTTTTGAAAAGACACTCACTAAAGCATATAAACTAGTACAAAAATCAATAAGAACCAACTAGTATTTCTCACAAGGAGTCTCCAATGTAGTGTCCACAAGTGTTCGACCAAGTCCTATTTGAGTTTGGAGTGAGTTCCTCTATCTCTGATGCGATGATGATTTTGAATGAATTCAAAAAGTTCTGGTGTATGCTCATGAGACACTGGTGGAAGACTTTCACTAATTATATCATAATTAAAGTCTAATCCATTGCCATCCCTCTCATCTTCAACAATCATGTTATGCATTATTAGGCATGCCATCATAATATCTTCCATTATTTCCGTTTTCCAAAAATGTGCAAGTCCTCGCACAATTGCGAAACGTGCTTGAAGCACACCAAATGCTCACTCAACATCTTTCATTGCCGATTCTTGAGCTTTTGCAAAATATATTTGCTTATTCCCTTGTGGAGATGAGATTGTTTTGACAAATGTTGCCCATTGTGAATATATACCATCAGCGAGATAGTATCCTATTGTATAATCATTTCCATTGATTGAGTAATTGATTGGAGGAGTACGACCTCGAGTAAGGAGTGAAAATACAGAACAACAATCTAATACATTGATGTCGTTATGAGATCCGGACATCCCAAAAAAGGCATGCCATATCCATAAATCTTGAGAAGCCACAACCTTTAAAATAATAATTGGTTCATGGATGTGACCAAAATACATATCTTTATGTGCAGTAGGACAATTTTTCCACTTCCAATGCATACAATCAATGCTCCTTAACATACCAGGAAACCCGCGATTGCTTCCCATCGCTAATAATCTTGAAATATCATCGTTGTTAGGGCTCCTCAAGTACCTCTCAGAAAACATTGCAACCACTGCCTTAACAAAGTGTTTTAGACTCTCTATGGCGGTGCTTTCACCAATTCTCACATAATCATCCACCGAATCTGCTGCTACTCCATAAGCGAGCATCCTCATAGCAGTTGTTATTTTTTGAAGGGAAGACAAACTAATGATTCCAACAGCATCTGTTTTTTGGACAAAATATGGATCGTATGCTTCCACTGTAGATAGAATATGAAGAAAGAGGGATCGATTCATCCGGGATCTCCTCCTGAATAAATGGGAGGACATATAGTTGTTTCTGAGAAGTAGTCTCAATAAAGTCTCTCATGGCCTTGAACTCGATCACGATAAATAACCGCATGGCCTTCAATGGAACCACTACGTCTTCTCAAACATCTTTCTCTATTGAATCGATCTTCTTCTATTTGCAGCTATCGTTATTAGCTGCAATTCGTCATCACCGTCAAAGTCGTTAAGAATCATTTTCATGGTATTGCGAGCCACGGTAGTTAAAAAATGAATGAAGTTGAGAAATATAGTTCAAATTGGTAAAAATGAAAGAGCAAATCCTTTTTATAAACAAAAATATATGACCGTTAGGAATATATCCGTTAGAGAATATTACCATTAGAGAATAATACCGTTTCAAAATATGACCGTTGAGAGAATATTACCGTTTGAAAATATAACCGTTGAGATAATATGATTGTTTGAAAATATTTTTTTTATAAATAATTTAATTATATATTTTAAATAAATAAATATTTGCAAATGCCACGTCAATATATGCAGCATGTCATAAAAAGATTATTTATTTATTTATTAATGTTTATAATAGTTTTCTTTTAAAAATTAATTAAGTTAGTTTGATTGATTAGCTAAAATAAAGAGTATGGTTAGAGTGTACACTAGCTAAACTAGTTAAGTAAAATAAAGAAGGTAGATTTCTGTATACTTTGAGGAGGCATTTTAGAGAGCATGATTGGAGATGCTCTTAGGGAAAGTTTATTAATTTGGCTGTAAAGAATAGGTAAAATTAAGAAAATTACTATATTTTATCCCTAAAAACAAGTCATGTGCCACTCCCGTACAATTTCTTCATCAAAAAATATAGCACAAGTTATTAATTGGATTAAAATGAGACTAAATTTAAAATTTAAAGTTCAAATTGAGCAATTTAAAAATATAAGAACCAAAATGACACAAGAAATAAACTATAAGGACTGCAGGTGTAATTTGCCCATTTTTTTTTGTAATGATAAATTATGTATTACTAGTTATGTAAATAAATTAATTATAAAATTTGAACTACTAACCTTGAATAGGTTGAAGAGACGCAAATAATTAAATTAATTATAATTTTTATTTTAAAATTTGGAAAAAAATATTTAAATAGAGATTTAATAACAACAACATATACACAAAAATATTTAAGATTTTTAAGCCAAATAGAATTGAATAATAATTTTCATAGACCGTAAATCGTTTAATAGAGTTGCAATGATGCCTCCAAAGTGCATTTTTTTTTAAGGATAAATTACTAACAAATCTTACTTTTGAGACTTATTACTTATTAAGTATTATTGATAAATTTATCAATTTCTATTTTTTTTATAAATAAATTTACGATGATAAATTTATTAATTAAAACCTATGAATAAATAATTACAATTAATAAGACTAATTAATAAATTTCCATTTTTTCTATTCAAAAAACAAGGAATATGAGTTCCTGTATAATGGGTTGTAAAAGAAAAGTACTAAAATATATATATATATATATTAATAAAAGTAAGAGGTGGGCCATATGGCGGAAAGTAATGGAATCCGTAGCCTTAGGACTTGAGAGTCTGACCAAAGACTTTTTTTACTTTCCAAATCTAGTTCCCACTTAGTTTCCAAAATCAGAAAACCTCCCTCTATAAATAAACGCCCTTTCCTTTTCTTTTAACTCACTCTATAGCTCTTGAATTCTTCCAGTTTTTAATCTCTTCTCTCCTATTCTATTATCTTTTCTTTCTTTTTAAGTCATTCTATAACTCTTAAATCCTTGGAGATTTTAATGGCAATGGCTGTACCAGAAAACATGAGCAGATACGAGTGCTTCTATATGGCCAAACTTGCCCAGCAAGCTGTAGACGTCCCCGAACGCCCCAGGGGGGATGAACTCCCGTTCTGTTCATTTATGGGTCTACTACAGTTCGGACTCGAATTGTCACGGTTCTAAATCTGAACCAAAGAGTCCAACTCTGGCAAATCGTTTTGAGAAAAAAAACAAATTTTGAAAAGAAGTGCCAAACATGAACTGCTTTGCCAGATACAGAGTCGCCAACTAAATAATTTTTAATGGGGAAATTTAGGAAACCCTGACTCGGTGCCAAAGGCCACGTGTCCGTCATCACCAAAGTTGCCTCGGCTCGGGAACTTGGGTACGATTGGGAAAGGTCAGCTATGAGCACCCCCTCTCGCCCGATCCGAAGATCGGCCTCTACTAACCGTGATATCTAATTTTGAAAACATTATGTGTTCTTATTCCGGTTATTAGCCTAGAATTATTATGTTATGCGCACAGCAAACAAGTATAGACCAAATCGCCTAAGTTGGAACAAAACATTTCATGTTTGTTTTGAAAATGGTTTGCTACTCGCAAGCAGGCTAAAATGCAAGTTTTGCCACCCTCAAGTGGTCTTTAGAAAAGACGGTTTTGCCACTATTTAGTGGGCTTAAAAAAGAACTCACAGTTTTCATGCATTGTTCCAACTTAAGTGATTTGACCTCCATCCACAGGCATTCAAGCAGTTATATCACATATGCAACTAGCCTCATGGTAATCATGCTATTATGGCAACATTCACACGCATGCGATATGCTAAAGCATAAAAGTTTACCTAGTACTCCAAGCCAAAACAGAAACTAGTTAGTAATCAAATGCATGATCCTAGTTCATGTTAAGTGGCTAATGCAACACAAGCAAGGATGCAATCTTAGACAGGCTCGGCTATCCTAAACATGGTATATGGAATGCTACAAATAACATGTATTCAATTTGGAGTTGAAGTACGATGCAGTTTGTATGATGTGCCGAGCCCGATGCATGTGAGACAAATGTATGGATGCACGCATGCATAGCATAAGGTATGCTCATTTAAACATGCCCTAATCTACCATCATAAGCAGGTAAATAAAAGGGAAGAAAGACGTGGGGTTAGAAGACATGCACACACCCACGCACACTTATTACAAATACGCCCTCACTCGGAGGGACCAAATAAATATACAGACCGAATAAATAATTAACTACCCTAGCTAATTAAATATTACAAACCCTTAACTAATTAACAAATTAATTAAGCTATTTAAAGCAGTAAAATGGCCTCAGGAAGAGGGATGCACGCATGCTTGGATTGGCTTCGCCCGGAAACTCGCTGCCATTGCACTGTTGCCTCTGTTTACACTGCCCTGCTCCTCTGAAAATTGCCAAAGTCCCAGGATTGCTTCTCTGAGTGCTGTGGAACACCATCGGCTAAGGGGAATGGCCACCGGCCAAGGGAAATGACCACTGGCCACAAATTAATCCATCGGCCGACAATGGATGGCCGGTCGGCACTATATGCAGCCGACCGGCCAAAACTTCCTGCAGAACCTGCAATTGACAGCAGCAGAGGGCAAGCAGTGTATGGCATGGAATTTTCAAGCAAATGTGTGCACCAACACATCCCTTATCATGCTTTTGACTCAAAGGGGTATGTTTCTTGATTCTCGGACCACCAATCGCGCATTTCGATGCGTGATGGCCCAAAGAAACCAAGTATGCACTTTGATTTCAAATGTCATGCAAACCAAATAAACATATAAAGCCCAACCTCTATCACTCGATCAAGAGGCAAGGCATGCATGCCAAATGCAATGCAACCTAGGCATGTTAACTAAGTATGCAACATGGCAATGCAAACAAGCAAATAATGAACAAGTATGCGAGCTAGTGGTCATGGAAGACATGATGCAATCAAAGCATGCAAAGTGTAAGGCATGTAACAACATGTAAAGAGTAGACTTAAACTAATTTGGACAGCCCTCAACTAGGCCCAAAACAGTGGCCAACATGCTCAAGAATGGAAGCCAAAAGACATACAAATAGGCATGCATGCAATGTCCAACACTTAGGCACATAGAGATAACTTTTAAGCACACTTAAAAGAGGAACAACATGGGCATATGGCATGCATATTAAACTCTGAAAACATGCAAGAATATGGTGCCAAACCAATTAAACCAAGCAATCAAAGCATATAAACAAGCCCAAAGCTTGAGACCAATCAAAGGGCTCAAACCATGGCCATACCAACCAAACCCCAAAGGGCCAAGGGGACCCCAAACAGCCCCAATGTAGATCTAAACAAGACCAAAGACACACCTAGATGGCATCTAAATGGTCTAAACATACAAGCATACAAAAGAGGCCAAACATGGAGCATGAGATGACAACCTTATAAAGCATTAAAGAGACATCAAATGCAAGCATATAGGCACACCATGAGGACTGAAATGGCATGAAAAATGGTTCCAAACCACTGAAACAAAGCAAGGATGGCATGCTAGAGGGGTCAACGCTTAAGGTATACAAGAGAGGTTGCATGGTAGCTATACTAAGCAAAGCATGGATGACTCAAATGACCCAAAACAGTCCTTAAGCATGTCAAAACAAGCATAAAAGCTTCACAAAGCTAAGCCAAAACAAGTCAGCATAGTGGTCCAAATGCTAGATACATGTTAAGGCAATTTCATGGCATTACAAGACAAGTATGCGAAGCATGCATGGTGTGTCTAAACCAATTAAAAATAATGCTATATCATGGCAAAATAAGCACAAATAATACTTAAGACATGGCCAACATGAACTTAAAAATGGTGCTCACACATGAGGCTAAAATGGGACTTTTTGAAGACAACAAGGAGAGGGGATGGCCCTCTCCTTCTTAGGACCTTAAACTACCATCCTCACCACTGAAATCTCTCAAGATTTCAGTGGTGAGGAGGCCCAAACAAGGTGGTCCCGGAGCTCACCAAAAATAGCACAAAATGGGGCCAAACAAGGCCTAAGAGGGGTCAAACAATCCCAAACGACAAAGTGACCTTAAAAAACTATTTAAACCACTCAAAAACAAGACTTTTTTATGTTTATGACAAAGCCTAAAACAATCTTCAAGACAGGCTAAAAAAGTGTGCAAGAAAGGGTGATTTAAGACTTAAAAACTCACCCTTGGTGAACTTCTTCAAGGCTGCGATTCCAGCAGCTTAGGGACCAAAAATGCAGCTCCTTAGGACCTCTCAAGACCCTCCAAGAAGCTTAGGTTGGTAATGGAGAGGTGTGGTTGTGAGGTGTGGTGCAATAGGCTAAGAATCACTCACTTTGGAACACTCTAACACATACAAATGTAGAGAGAGAGATAGAGAGAGAGTGATATATATTCTATATATCAGATTTTTCTAACCCTTGAAATGGAAGGAGAAGCCTTTCTTATATAGACAAGGCAAAGGCTCCAAGCTTCTAAGAGAAGCTAACATAAAAAGGGTCAAAGGGGTCAAGCTTCTAAGGGAAGCTAAGCAAAGGAGTCAAGCTTCTCTTAGAAGCTTGATCAAAAGGTGCAAGCTTCTCTTGGAAGCTAGAAAGGTGCAAGCTTCTCTAAGAAGCTAAAAAGGCCAAGCTTCTTGGAGAAGCTAAAAAAAGGGTCAAGCTTCTTGGAGAAGCTAGAGTAAAGGGTTCAAGCTTCTTGGAGAAGCTAAACCAAAGGTGCAAAAGGTTCAAGCTTCTTGGAGAAGCTAAACCAAGGGTTCAAAAGGTTCAAGCTTCCTCAAGAAGCTAGAACCAAGGGTTCAAAAGGGTCAAGCTTCCTCAAGAAGCTAAAACAGGGGGTTCAAAAGGTTCAACCCCCCTCAAGAAGAGGTCTCGGCCAGAAAAAGAGTCAATCGGCCAAATAAAGATGGCCGACCGATCAAACATAGTGCCGACCGGCCAAATATATGGCCGATGGCAACAAAACAATGGCCGGTGGCCTCTAGCCATGGCCGGTGATGTGTGGGGATGTCTCACAAGCCACCCCCTACCCCTCAAAAGCAAAACACAAGTGTTTGGTGCAAAACCAAACACAAAACAGTCGAGTCGGGAGATCCTGAGGCAAGGCGCGTAGCTGAGACCTCCGGGAACTCGAGACGAACACAAATATGGATGATCACCGGGTGTTCAAATGGTGACGTCCAAGTCTTGAGGACGGTCAAAAATGGGGTGTCTACACAAGCCAACCGGTACAAAGATACCGTCAACTTCATGGAAAAGCTCATCATCGTTTCTGATGATGCACTTTTGGATAGTAGGACGGGTAGGACTGATCCACGCTCCTCAATCCTAATGTCCGAACGACCAAGCCCACCAGAGAACCTGCACAAGAGTTCAACGGGGAACGGGGGGTCCCCCAGCGAACCCTCCGACGAGCAAGTTAGAGAGGGAGAAGAATATGTAGATGGATTAGAGATAGAAAAACTTAACCTTCTTCTTGTCTTTAACATCTGCTTATATCCTTTGGTAATCATTTCGTTGTCCCTTCTGACCTGTCACCTTGGCCAAAAGTCTATGCTGCAACTTACCTTGTTCAAGGTAAGGACGTGTCGTCCCGACAGAGAGGTGTTGTCGTGATAAATGCTGTGAGGGGCTGCATTAATGACGATGTGTAGTGGCAATAACTTTGCAGATCTTTGCCTGCTGATGTGCCTTGGCCTTTACCTGCCACGTATCTGAATATCATTGGTCCTTCAAGTCATTTGAGTTCTAGCTGTGTTGGGCCTTATCAGTTGGGTTATGTGTTGGGCCCTAAGTGGTAGGCTTGGGTTGTTCATAGTGGGTTATGGCCTTTATGGGCCTACCCGCATCAGTAGTCCCCTATTCCCAAGTGCAGCTTTAGTCCAACGAAGGGAATAATGAGGAAGATGGGGGTTGAAGGTCAGCTGAAAGGAACGACCAACCAGAAGTGGCCGAGTGAAGGGACCGACCGCGAGAAGGGCCGACTGCGAAAGGTGACCGAGTGGAGGGACCGACCATGAGGAGGGCCGACCACGAAGGGTAACCGAGTGGAGGGATTGACCATATGGAGGGTCGACCGCGAAGGGTAACCGAGTGGAGGGATTGACCATGTGGAGGGTCGACCACGAAGGGTAACCGAGTGGAGGGACTGACCATGTGGAGGCTCAACCGCGAAGGGTAACCAAGTGGGGTGACCGACCATAAAGAGGGCTGACTGCGAAGGGTAACTGAGTGAAGGTACCAACCATGAGGAGGGCCGACCGTGAAGGGTAACCGAGTGGGGTGACCGACCATGAAGAGGGCCGACCGCGAAGGGTAACTGAGTGGAGGTACCGACCATGAGGAAGGCCGACCGCGAAGGGTGAGGTGGCGGGGTGCGGGGCTCGAGAGGCGGTGAGTCACGTGATGACTTGAAGTGGAAAAGACAGGGTAGGGAAGGGGGCAGTGAATCGTTGTCGTACACATGGCCACATCTCGTGGTGGGGTAGGTCAGGCGTTGGCCAGAAGTGAAACGATAGGTCATAATAGGTGTTGAAAAGACAGTTTTGGCGGATGGTTGAAAATTTTTCAAACTGGCGGCCAGGTGGAACCAGATCACTGGCATACAAAGGCCGATAAGTCGATTATCACCGTGAGGGAGTTGGTGAGTATACGCGAGAGGTACTAAGTTCCCGCCGAAATAGAGTTGAAGCTGCCGTCCACGAAGGAGAGGCCATCCGATGCCCGACCGGGGGAGTTTGCCCTCTACGAGGAGGCATTGAAGGGAGGGTTGAGGTTGCCGATTCCGGAGGTAGTAGTTGGCATCCTAAACCGGTTGGAAGTGGCACCGGGTTAGTTGATGCCCAACGCATGGAAGATTGTACTAGTCTGCGTGAGCGCATGGCCAAAGGCGAACGAGGGGGCGGCCATGACAGCGGACAAGTTTTTTGCGTGCTACAAGGTGTCGGGACAGCAAGAGACTTGGGTCACTTTGCAGGCGGCGGTAGGGAGGGGGTTGGTAGCGGGGTTGCCATCGTCGATAAAGGGGTGGAGGTCGCGGTGGTTTTATGTGTCCGCCAACGGAGGGGTTGGGGTGCGCACGGTTTGGAAAGTGCCCACCAAGTCTGTGGAGCCAAAACTGGGGGCAGCGGCAGAGGCGAGAGTGAAGAGGGTGAAAGAATGGAGGGAGAAGGAGGGCGCCCGATGGGATGAGCTTGTTCAGCCGTCTGCCTTGTTTGCGGTAGGGTTAGGCCCTCAGCCGATCGTTGGAGACCTGGGACCGGCGGAGTTAGAGGCGAGAAGAAAAGCATAAGAGGCTGAGGATATGACCATCCTCACCAAAGCCAGTAAATTCAAAGAGTCTCAGGCAGACCGACCGCCGAAGCCGATCGCTAGGGAGAGGATCCGACCGCGTCCCAAACCCCTGGGGGAAAAGGACTTAGGTGGATTTGAGCCACGACCACCCCCAGTTGATCCATTAAAGGAGAGAGCATACGAGGAGATGGGGGGCGTGGTAAAAAAGAAGGAGAAATGGAGGAGGAGTGAGGGGAAGCCTACCTTAAAGAGGAGGAAGGAGGCGACGACGGAGCAGATTCCCTTAGAGGGGGAGGCAGAGGGGACCCCTGAAATGGGGTTAGAGGGGGAGGCAAAAGAGGGAGAGGGTGGGACGACTGGCCTTGGTGAGCAAACGCAGAGTGATGGGGTCGGTGCTAAGCGGAGGGTGGAGCCAAGGGAAGAGCCATAACCGCAGGAGGGTCTGGCACCCCAAGGAGAGGGAGAGAGGCCTGCGTTGAAGACCGCCTTCTACCACGTCCCTGCGGTGTTTGGACAAGTGGAAGGGGAAGGGAAAGAGGCCAGGATGGCTGCATACAGCCTCTTGGGGGTGGTGGAAGACGCAGCCGTCTGCTTGGTGGCGGGTTATACTGAGGCTGAGCTGATGAAGGGGTTGTGCTCAGTCCAGATGGAGGCGGCTGCTTTAGCGGGGACCCTGTTGAATAAGGCGGCAGTAGCGAAGGGCGAATGGAGGAGGGAGAGGGAGAAGTTGGGGCAGGTGGAGGCCCCACTTGAAAATTTCAGGAGGGAGAGCGTAGGTTGGCGGAGGGCTGCACGAAGTGCGTGTGCCAGGGGGTTGGAAGAGGCTCACAAGGCGAAGAAGATGGAAGTGTTGGCGATCGTGCAGTGCAATGTGGCCGCGCGAGCCCATGCTGAGCTGCTCGCGACCAAGTTGGACGTAGAGGACGAACACCGCAAGGTAGTGTTGCTCGAATTCCAACTGGCTGGCGAGTAGAAGAAGCTGGAAGAGGCTAAAAATGCCTGCACGGTCGCCAACGATCGTTTTGAAGAAGCCATGGCGAACAATGAAGATCTGCGCGCCTAATAGATCAAAGAAAATGATGAAGCAGACATGAAGATTGCTGGGCTGCAGAAGGAGCTGGAGGATGAACGCGCGAGGGCAATGAAGGAGAAGGCAAGATTGCAGAAGGAGTTGGAGGAAGAAAAAACCAAGGCTGCCTCTGAAAGGGCAGCATACCCCGATCTGTGCGTTGCAGCAGTAGAGCAATTCAAGGGGTCTGCTGAATTTCAGATGGCAGTTGATGCCGCGGTCGCCAGCAACTTGGCAAGGGAGGTGTCTGGGGAGGCGGGCCCATCGGGAACGACCGCTGGAGACAAGACTGAAGCAGAAGTTATTGAGAGCTTCCAGCGGTCGGACTTCTACAAACACGAAATGGCTGAGTTCTGGGACAATAGCTGGAAGATGTTTAAGCGCAGGGCAGAAGAACTGTTCCCAGACTTGGACCTTAGCGATGTAAGGATTGATGAAGACGACGTGGCCCAGACCCCCCTAGATGAGGGCATTGAAGAAGAAGACCTTGTGTCAAGTGAAGAGGAGTGACTAGTGTAAATAAAACCTGTACTTAGGTGTTTTTTTTTTTTGGCTTTTGAATTTTTGCTTTTGCGTTTGAATGACTGTAAGAAACTTATGTATAAGTTTGTGAATAAATAAAATTTTGAGTCTTGTTTTCATGCTACTACTTTTGTTTGTGCATCTGAAATGAATGAGAATGGCGACTTGTATAAGGCTTATGTATAAATCATTGTGAAGTGTAAAATGTAAGGAAAACTCAATGTAAAGTGAAGTCTAACTTGTAAGAAAAATTCAATGCAGAGTGAATGTGAGAAAAACTTAATGCAGAGTGACTTTTAACTTGTAAAAATTCAAGGCAGAGTGAATGTAGAAAAAAACTCAATGCAGAGTGAATTTTAACTTGTAAAAATTCAATGCAAAGTGAATGTAGGAAAAACTCAATGCAGAGTGAATTTTATCTTGTAAAAATTCAATATAGAGTGGCTGGGGCTTGAGGTAACTCAGTCTGGCGGGGTTCTGCATGCTCAGTATAGCTGAGGCTTTTTGCGCTCAGTCTAGCTGAGGCTTTAAGTGACTCGGTCTGACCGAGCTCTTCATGCCCAGTCTGGCTGAGGCTTTTTATGCTCGGTCTGGCTGAGGCTTTGAGTGACTCGGTCTGGCCGAGCTCTTCATGCTCAGTCCGGCTGAGGTTTTTTGCCACGCGGTCTGGCTGAGCTCTTTATGCTCAGTCTGGCTGAGGCTTTGAGTGACTCGGTCTGGCCGAGCTCTTCATGCTCACCTGGCTGAGGCTGTTTATGCTCAGTCTGGCTGAGTCTTTGAGTGACTCGATCTGGCCGAGCTCTTCATGCTCAGTCTGGCTGAGGTTGTTTATGCTCAGTCTGGCTGAGACTTTGAGTGACTCGGTCTGGCCGAGCTCTTCATGCTCAGTCTTGCTGAGGCTTTTTGCGACTCAGTCTGGCCGAACTCTTCATGCTCAGTCTGGCTGAGGTTGTTTATGCTCAGTCTGGCTAAGGCTTTGAGTGACTCGGTCTGGCCGAGCTCTTCATGCTCAGTCTTGCTGAGGCTTTTTATGCTCAGTCTGGCTGAGGCTTTTTGCGGCTTGGTCTGGCCGAGGCTGCAATCAAAACGTTATTGAAATACCACAAATAACTGAGATATAAGCTTGCTGTTATACAAAGTATAGCCCATGGGGTCATAAATTTACACTATATGAGGGGAAAATGAGAACATAGATTGTCAAAAAGAACATAAAACAATTTGGACGATACGACAATACAACTTTTATTGAAAATAGCGCTTCAAATGTTTAGCGTTCCAAGGATGGGGGAGGTCGCGACCTTCCATGTCCTAAAGTCGGTAAGTGCCCGGACGTGGTCTGGCTTTCACAACGTAAGGTCCTTTCCATTTGGCTACCAGTTTGCCCTCAGTCGGATTTTTGGTGGCAAGAGTTACTTTTCGCAAAACAAGGTCCCCCACGGCGAACTCCCTTGGTCGGACTCTGCGGTTGTAATGTGTTCTCATTTTCTGTTGGTATGAGGCCCGTCTGACTGTAGTTGTTTCTCGAAGCTCTTCAATCAGGTCTAGGTCTGCCCGACGCAGCTCTTCAGTTAGTTCTGGATTCGGATGTAGAACTCTTGGAGTAGGAAGACCGATCTCCACTGGTATGACCGCCTCTGCGCTGTATGTTAAGTGAAAAGAGGTCTCCCCAGTGGGAGTCCGAGCGGTAGTGCGGTAAGCCCAGAGTACATTCGGCAACTCCTCAACCTAGAGTCCCTTAGCAGCTTCCAGCTTAGTTTTGATAATCTTGAGAAGAGAACAGTTGGTGACCTCAACTTGGCCATTGGCTTGGGGGTGGCCTGGGGAGGAGAAACATGACTGGATTTGGAGCTCTGCACAGAATTTCCTGAATTTGGCATTGTCAAATTGTTTGCCGTTGTCAGAAACGATGGCTTGAGGGATGCCAAATCTGTAGACGATCAACTGCCAGATGAATTTGGTTGTGTTTCGCTCGGTAATGGTGGCAAGGGGTTCTGCTTCAGCCCATTTGGTGAAGTAATCGATGGCGACAATGGCGAATTTGGTTTGTCCTCGTCCAGTGGGTAATGGGCCAACCAGGTCGATACCCCATTCGGCGAAGGGGTAGAGACTGCAGAGTGTGATCAATTCTGTAGGAGGGGCGTGGGGGATGTTTGCAAAACGTTGGCACTTGTCACATTTGAGCACAAAATCTGTCGCATCTTGATTGAGAGTAGGACAGAAATAACCAGTGCGAAGTATTTTGTGGGCTAAGGACCTGCCGCCCGAATGATTGCCACATATACCCTCATGGACTTCTCTCATTACGTAGGCCGCCTGAGCAGGATTGAGGCATCTCAGGTATGGGCGTGAGAAGCCCCTTTTGTACAAGAGTCTGCTGACAAGAGTGTAATTAGCCGACCGGGCCCTGATTTTGGCGGCCTGCTGTTTGTCGTCTGGAAGTCCCCCTGTTGTTAGATACAGGAAGATGTCTACGGCCCAAGGGATGGGTTCATTTTGGAGGAACTAGACTTCTTGCTAGTTGGGTGAAATGGCAGGGTGGGCTAGGTAGTCGAGGTGGACACCATGGCTGAGGTTGGACTGGTCTGCAGAAGCCAACTGAGCTATCTCATCCGCCTTAGAGTTTTTCGCCCGAGGGATGTGCTTGATGTGGAAGGTATTGAAGAGGCGAATAAAGGGGAGTGCTATATCCCTGTAAGCCCGCATTGTGTCCTCCTTGGCATCGAATTCCCCCGTAATTTGTCCGACAATGAGCTGGGAGTCACTGAACACCCGGATGTGGCTGACACCAATATCCCGGGCTAGACGGAGACCTGCTATCAATGCCTCATATTCGGCCTCATTGTTACTGGCCTCGAACAAGAAACGGAGAGCACATTTGAAATAACCACCCTCAGGGGCAGTAAGGATGAGACTAGCCCCACTGCCTTCCCTGCGGGATGATCCGTCGACGTTGAGAGTCCAAGAGTGAGGGTCTTCTGGGTCGGTAGAGGTTGGTGGGGGTGGAGGGGCCGTGGTTGGGGTGGGATTAGTGAATTCCAGGATGAAATCGGCAACAGTCTGCCCCTTAATCGCTGTTCGAGGCCGGTAGGAAATGTCAAACTGGCTGAGTTCCACTGACCACTGCATGAGTCTGCCGGAGAGTTCTGGTTGCTGCATTACCTTCTTCAAGGGTTGGTCGGTGAGGACCACTATGGAATGGGCTTGGAAATAAGGACGGAGTTGTCTGGAGGCAATGACCAGGGCTAAGGACAATTTTTCTAACAGTAGGTAATTCTGCTCCGCTCCCCTGAGAGCCCGACTGATGTAGTAGACCGGCCGTTGGACAGAGCCGTCTTCCCTGATAAGAGCGGCACTGACTACGGTGCTTGACACGGCTAAGTAGAGGAAGAGGGGTTCGCCCATGATTGCCTGTGAAAGGAGAGGGGGTTGGCCATGCACTGTTTCAACTGCAGAAAAGCCTCTTCGGATTCGGTCGTCCATTCAAAAGTTTGCCGAAGAACTTTGAAGAAGGGGAGGCACTTATCCGTTGCGCGGGAAATGAAGCGGTTGAGGGCGGCAACTCGGCCAGTGAGTCTTTGAACCTCCTTGATCTTTTCAGGGTTGGCTTCAATGCCCCGCTGACTGACCATGAAACCCAAAAACTTCCCAGATCCTACGCCGAAGGCGCACTTCTCCGGGTTGAGCTTCATTTGGTACCGTCGTAGGGTGGCGAAGGTCTCTCGCAGGTCGGTCAGATGATCAACAAAGAGTTTGCTCTTGACTAGCATGTCGTCGACTTATACTTCCATATTCCGACCTATCTGATGGCGGAAGACAGCATTGACCAGCCATTAGTAAGTGGCCCCAGCATTTTTCAGTCCGAACGACATCATACGGTAATGGTAGGTACCTCGGTCGGTAATGAAGGAGGTGTGTTCACGATCAGATGGGTGCATCAGAATTTGGTTGTACCCAGAGAAGGCATCCATGAAGCTGAGCATTTGATGACCGACCATGGGGTCAACCAGCAGATCTATGCGGGGGAGAGGATAGCTATCTTTGGGGCAAGCTCAGTTGAGGTCGGAGTAGTCGTCACAGAGTCGCCATTTACCATTGTTCTTGCGGACCAGGACGACATTTGACAACCATCTAGGGTAGTCCATGTTTTTGCTGAATTGTGCCTCAAGGAGCTTGTCGACCTCTGCGGCAATGAGAGTGTTGCGCTTCGAATGAAAAATGCGCTGCTTCTGGCGGTAAGGTCGGAAATGGGGTTCAATACTGAGGCGATGGGTTATGAATGAGGGGTCAATACTCGGCATGTTTGAGTGGGTCCAGGCAAATACATCGTTGTGCTCGATCAGGAGGGCAGTAAGGTCGGCCTTTGTTTGGGGGGATAGTTGGCTGCCGATTTTGGCAGTTTTCGTCGAGTTGGCAGGGTCGATGAGAACCGCAATAAGCTCCTCCACAGGCTCCCCTCTGCCCAGTTCGTCCTCATCTCGGACGTCAATCCCTTCAATGATCATTGCCTCTTTTAGCTTAACTTCTTTGAATGAGGCGACATAACACTCCCTGGCAACTGTCTGCTCTCCCCACACTGTCCCGACCCCCAGATCGGTGGGGAACTTAATGGCAAGGTGGTAAGTTGATGTGATAGCTTGAAAAGCATTTAGGGCGGTGCGGCCAAGGATGATGTTGTAGGCGGAAGGGCAGTCGACAACAAGGAAGGTGAGCAATTTTGTGGTCTGCCACGGGTACTCGCCGATTGTGATAGGAAGATCGATGGAGCCGATGGAGGTCACCCGGTCGCCAGTGAAACCGACCAAAGGGGTTTGGAGAGGAGACAGACTTTCCTCCCCAATCTGGAGTTGGCGAAAGCAGTTGAAGAAGATGATGTTAGAAGAACTGCCGTTGTCGATGAGAACTCGTCTGACCTTGTAGTTGGCGAGGAGGGTAGAAATGACGAGAGGGTCATCATGAGGGTAGCGGATGCCTGCACAGTCGGCGTCCGTGAAAGTGATAGGCTCGGTCCACTGCTTAGGCTGCTTGGAGGGTCGGTCCACCGTGGCAACTGCTTTGTCTGAGCCCTGCCTTATCTTTCTGAGTTCTACTTTCTGAGCCGAGCGGGATGGTCCTCCACAAGCAAGGCCGCCTGAAATGACTCTGATTTCTCCAACAGGTGGGGGGGGTTACCTTACGGCCGAGCTACTGTGGAGGGCGATCATGGCCTTAGTTGGGTTGGGCTGGCTGCCGGGGGGGTTCACCGGCGGTTGTTTCTGAGGGGCTCAGTCCTTTGCCTCTGCTGAGGGCAGGTGTCCGTGAACCGGCTAAGACGTCCCTGACGTATTAAGGTCTCAACCTGATCCTTGAGGTTGACGCAGTCGTCGGTATTATGGCCGTGGTCCTGGTGGAAACGACAATATTTGGACTGGTCTTTGCGATTTGAAGGGGTTCGTGATGGTTGGGGCCATTTGAGGGGATAGTCCCGCTGTATCTGATTGAGGTCTTGTTCCATGGGGGAATTGAGCGGTGTGTATCGTTCAAACTGACCGGGCAGTCGGGCTAGTGCCGTCCGGTCAGCTCTAAGGGGTCGGTCGGTATAGTGGGTTGTTGGGTTATTGTATTGGGTGTTTTTGGTTTCTGAGTCTTTTCGCTTTTCTCAGGGGATCGGGTTTTTTGGGGTAAGGTCTTGGCGAGCAGCTAGGGAATCTTCTGCGTTCATGTATTTTTTAGCTTTGGAGAGTAGGACTGCCATGGAGGTGGGGGGGGTTTTTAGAGAGGGAGAAGAGGAAATCAGACGACCGTAGTCCGGCCATGAAAGCTGTAAGGATGACCTTATCATCGTTTTCCGCTACCTGCAAGGCTTCGGTGTTGAAGCGGGTAACGAAACTGCGCAGGGACTCCCCCTCGGTCTGGCGGATGTTGTTGCCGAGCGGCGTTGGCGCTGGGCTCCAATAAAATGACTGAGGAAAGAGTCACTGAGATGTTGGAAAGTGGAAACGGAGTCTGCTAGTAACTGGCTAAACCACAGCCGAGCTGATCCCTTCAGTGTCACGGGGAAAGCTAGACACATGATCTCGTCAGGGAATGCATGGAGGATCATAAGGGTTCTGTAGGTCTCCAGATGATCGACTGGGTCCGTCGTACCGTCAAAAGAGTCGATGGTGGGCATTTTGAACTTGGGGGGTAGAGGTTTATCCCGGATGGAGGCAACAAATGGTGAATTTGCTGTGGTAGAGGGTTTATGCTGGATGTTCTGCATGACCCCTTGGAGTTGGAGCTTCATGGCTCGATGTTCGGCATCCCAGAGAGGGATGTTATCACCTCCGAAAGGCAGCGGGGGTTGGACGCTACTGGCTTCCCCTTCAAGGGTTGGTGCCGAGACCGATGGATGCAGGGGTCGAGGTGGTGGATTTATATCAGGAGGGGAAGGTTGCAAGCCTTCCCAGTTGGGTGGGTAAGGCTGCGGGATAGTATGGCTCGGGGCTCGCTCTTGGTCGGGCGGAATATCGGGAGGTAGTGGAGGAGGCATAGGATGGTGTCTTTGGAGTAGAACGTTTATCAGGGCTTGGTTTTGCTCGGCCATACGGTTAATGCTGTTGGTAAGCTCGATGAAATATTGTGGTGGGTTGTTTGGATTGGGGGGGTCGGCTTGGTAGTCGGCAGCATTTTGGTAAGAAGCCATGGATCTAGTCGTGACCATACACTTTGATGGGTAGCAGGAAAGGGTTATTGGAACAGGGTCTCCGGCAACAATGAGTACAACTGGCGCGCGGAGCAAAGTCGTTCGCACAGACGGCGCCAACTGATGATGCAGTTTTGGATGGTAGGACGGGTAGGACTGATCCACGCTCCTCAAACCTAACGTCCGAATGACCAAGCCCACTAGAGAACCTGCACAAGAGTTCAACGGGGGAACGGGGGGTCCCCCAGCGAACCCTCCGGCGAGCAAGTTAGAGAGGGAGAAGAATATGTAGATAGATTAGAGATAGAAAAACTTAACCTTCTTCTTGTCTTCAACGTCTGCTTATATCATTTGGTAATCATTTCGTTGTCCCTTCTGACCTGTCACCTTGGCCAAAAGTCTATGCTGTAGCTTACCTTGTTCAAGGTGAAGGCGTGCCGTCCCGACGGAGAGGTGTTGTCGTAATAAATGCTGTGAGGGGCTGCATTAATGACGATGTGTAGTGGCAATAACTTTGCAGATCTTTATCTGCTGATGTGGCTTGGCCTTTACCTGCCACGTGTCTGAATATCATTGGTCCTTCAAGTCATTTGACTTCTAGTTGTGCTGGGCCTTATCAGTTGGGTTATGTGTTGGGCCCTAAGTGGTAGGCTTGGGTTGTTCATAGTGGGTTATGGCCTTTATTGCCCTACCCACGTCAGTTTCTACCTCCTCCTCCTCCGGCAATGAACTCATAATCGAGGAGCGTAACCTCCTCTCCACCGCCACCAAGAAAGTAATTGACTCACTCCGTGTCGCTTGGCAGGCCCTCTCTTCAACTGAACAAAACCACAACAACTATGTCGCACTCGTCACCGACTACAAATCCAAGATCGAATCAGAACTCTCTCATATCTGCAATAAGGTTTTGAATCTGCTGGAAAAGCATCTGATACCCTCGGCATCGAAGAGCGAGTCCAAAGTCTTCTACTTGAAGATGCAGGGGGATTGCTATCGATACATGACGGAATTCAAAGTCGGAACAGAGAAAACAGAGGCCGTTGAGAACACCATCATGGCATACAAGGCTGCGGAGGCAATTGCGGTTTCTGAACTCGCTCCAACCCTTCCCACGAGGCTGGGTCTGGCACTCAATTTCTCGGTTTTCTTCTATGAGATTGAAGGTGCATCAGAGAAAGCATGTAGCATAGCGAGGGAGGCCTATGAGGAAGCCATGGCTAAGCTGGACAGTTTGGGAAACAAGTCATACAAGGAAACTTGTCTCTTCATCTTGCAACTAATGAGGGACAATCTCAATCTTTGGGCTTCTGATATGGAAATCACCTCATATTCTTATTAGCCAGTCATAGGTTTGCTCATTCTGTATGATTTATTATAGTTATTTTGGGGTAGAGAAACTTCATTGTTTTCCTTTTTGTTTTAAAGATCCAGATTCTTAAATAGTTGTTTTGTTTAGTTTATAGTGATCATAGAAATTGGTACAGCGATGGTTATATTATATATATTTTAGATCTTCATGTTCCTATTTACGTATTTGATTTTTTTTTTTTTTTTTGTCAGTGTTGATATATCATTCATGTTCATGAGCCAATTTTGGTTTGGTCTATAGTCTCTGCACTGTTCAACTTTTCCATGCCGCCGCAAAATACCAATGTAAAATTGGCCCACACGGAACGGGACTGTTTTCTTTTAATTTTGGTGTACAAATAAAAAAGTTGAATAAAATTGTAAATTTTCACAAATTAATAAGTGCAGCTTGGACACGCTCAATCCAAATGACCCGAGCTTAGCTTGAATGTTTTTTATAACTTTGGCAAAATATTTTTAAATTCAGTGTAGAGTTGGACAAAATTTTAAAAACACAAATTAAATTTAAACGGGTTTCGATAAAGATATCAAACAATTTAAATTATATAAATATAAATATATAACATATAAATTATTAGTCATTAGATGATGTAAAAATAATATAAATTATTAAATTATATTGAATATATATTATAAATACAAGTAACACAATATAAAATTTTACATTTTTTTTTTCTCTTAAAAATTGTAAAGACTGCCTTAGCGGCACATCGGCTCTTTAATTCTTATCTATCTTACATCATATAAATTATTTGGTTTGATGCTATTAATTATTTTACAAAAAAAAAAAAAAAACTGTTAATAAAGTCTAAGTTTAACAAATTAATTAACTTAGTTGCACCCCAAAAAAAAAGAAAAAAAGGGTAAATTACACTGACACCCCCTAAGGTTTATGTTTATTACAGTTTTCCCCTCACCTTTTGAAAATTACATCTCCCTCCCTGAGATTTAAAGTTTCATTATAGATTCCGCCCTCAGCAATTTAATTTTTTTAAGGGTAAATTACACTAACACCCCCTGAGGTTTATGTTTATTACAGTTCTCCCTCACCTTTTGGAAATTACATCTCTCTCATAAGGTTTAAAGTTTCATTACAGATTCTCCCCTCAGCAATACAATTTTTTTAAATACCAATTTTTCCCTCACTGGGTAAATTACAATGACACCCCTCACATTTTAAAAATTACAATCCCCTCCCTAAGTTTAAAGTAGTATTACCAATTATCTCCTTGGTTAGTATCAGTTGGAAAAAAAAAATTCATTGAAAAAAAAATTAATTGGAAAAAAAAATTATTTGAAAAAAAAAATAATTGAAAAAAATTTTTGTTAGTAAAATTTTTAAATTTCTGTTTAAAAACCAACGTAAACTCATTTTTTGAATTTACGTTTTTTCTTCAAATTTACAAACTGAGACAATCATTTATAAACCAAAAAAATTATCAAACAAGTTTTTATGACAGTTTTTAAATTTTTGTAAATATAAATTGAAAATTGAAAACGAAATGGTTACGAAACAAGTTTTAGATGGTAAAAATATCGTAAAATTAACAAATAATTAAATAAGTTACCAACGTAAGATCTAACTCATCAAAAGATTCTTAGGCTATGAACAGTTTGATTTTTAGAATTTGTTTTTAAAAATTTTAAATTAATTTGGTTAAGAAATAAAAAATAAAAAATAATTATCATTTTTATATTATTTTTACCTTTCAAGTGGTTAGAAATAATTTTTTACAAATTAAATTGAAACAGCCATACGTATATATATAATCTGCCCAAAAGTTAAAATGATAATTGTTTTTTACCCTTAAATGATAATTGTTTTTTATTTTTTATTTCTTAACCAAATTAATTTTTAATTTAAAAAAAAATTAAAAATCAAACCACACATAACCTAAGACTCTTTTAATAAGTCATTTCTTATGTTGGTAACTTATTTAATTATTTGTTAATTTTACGACATTTTTACCATCTGAGGCCTGTTTGGTAACCTTTTTGTTTTCAGTTTTCAATTTATATTTACAAAAATTTTAAAAACTGTCATAAAAACTTGTTTGATAATTTTTTTGATTTATAAATTGTGGTCTCAGTTTGTAAATTTGAGGAAAAAATGTAAATTCAAAAAATGAGTTTACGTTGGCTTTTAAACAGAAATTTAAAAATTTTACTAACAAATTTTTTTTTCAAATAATTTTTTTTCCAATTAATTTTTTTTTCAATGAATTTTTTTTCCAACTAATACTAACCGAGTGGGCAATTGGTAATGCTACCTTAAACCTTAGGGAGGGGATTATAATTTTTAAAATGTGAGGGGTGTCAATGTAATTTACCCATTAAGGACAAAATTGGTATTTAAAAAAATTAAATTGGTGAGAGGGGGAATCTGTATTGAAACTTTAAATCTCTGGGAGGGAGATGTAATTTCTAAAAAGTGAAGGAGGAACTGTAATAAACATAAACCTTGGGGGTGTCAGTGTAATTTACCCCCCCCCCCCCCCAAAAAAAAAAAAACACTAAGTTTTTTATATAATTCAGGCAACTTAGGCAAATCAAGCTTAACTTGAATCAAGCTTGAGCAGATAATCTTGGATTATAATTAGGGCTTGAATGGATCTAAGCAGATCTTGACACAACTTAAACTGAATTTAAACATCTTCTCAACAATTCTGAATTGCACCCAACGTATTTGGAGCAGAGATGTGAACTCATATGTGAGATAATAGAGGTGGAATCATACAAGGACCCACATGTGTGGACTGCACTAGTATTAGGGGTATACACCGTCCGGATTGGTTCGGTTTTAAAAAAATTTAAAAACTATATTGATCTTAACGGTTCTGTGATTTTGAGAACCAGACCAGACCATTACACTTGTAAAACCGGGCCAGAACCAAACCGAAATAACAGTTTAGTTTCGGTTTGGTTCATGGTTCTAAAAATTTCTATTTACAAGAATAAATTGTTAATATTAGAAAAACAATTACTCAAACTAATTACATTTAACCCATGATAAAAACTAATAATATTAAAGCATTACTCAACATTACATATCTATATCATCCTAATATCATTAAAATTACAAAAAACCAATTAATAAAAATAAAAATTGATATTATATATATCTTTTAAAATTCGGTTCGGTTCAGTTCGGTTCGAACCGTGATTTTTTTTATAAAATCCATTAACCAAACCGTTTTTACGGTTCTCATATTTCTTAAACCGAAATCGAACCGGTTCTTAATAGAACCGAACCAAACCATACGGTTTGATCTGATTCGGTTCGGATTACCGGTTTGAACGGATTTTTGAACAGCCCTAACTAGTATGTCTCATATTTGTGATATGCAACAAACAATTAATTAAACGAGTGAGGATTCTCTAGAGCGTTTTTATTTATTTATTTTTTTTTTAAAAAGAAATTTGGTCAAAATTTTTCATAATAAAACTTTAATGCATTAAAAATAAATATAATTTTTATTTTTATGTTTATTTTTATTTTTTATAAAAAATCTAGCATATACTACTATTACTAAAATATTCTTAGTGAATAATTTAATATTTTAAACTTTAAAATGATATAACTTTTGATCTAGATGTCGATTTTTAATAAAATTAGTATTTTTTTGAATCCTCTTATCAAGACTTATCAAATAAAATTCAAATTGACTTTAAAATTCTTCAAAATAAAAAAAAAATTACCATTGAAATTGACGTAAACGATAATATTTTATTCTATTTAACAGTAATATATTACTTACTTCAAAGTAACACTGTACTATTTCCTTGAACATGACATCAGTAACAAAAAAACAGGATATGAGCTAAAGGAAGTTCTATGAGTTCCTTCACTATGACTTCATAAACAAATTAACAACCATCAACAAACAACTCGAATAGAATTTAATTCAATGAAGATCTGCAACTCAACAAGGTTCTCTTGCTTTGCAGCTCAATGAATCTCTCACTACTACAAATTGGAAAACGATTGATGAAGCAGAAGAACAAAAGGAAAGGAACGACAATCACACTAACAAATTCGATTTAAATCTTTGTCAATAGTATGTTTTACAAATCATAACTTCTTCTTACTTACGAAAACTCTATGGCTTTTGGCTCTTCTCAGGAAGGGCTGGTCTGCTTGGGTAGTTTAAGTCCAAAGCGTAGCTAAAGCAACAAGTAACGACATTGATCACAGAAGAGGCAATAAGCAACGATATACATGGGAAGACAAGTTTATCAAAAAATATATATATAGAAATATATTTATGCGTCTTCCATCAAGAATCCCCCTCCAGTTGAGGGGGTTCATGAAGCAAAAAATGATGGGTTGTCATTTTCATAAAAAGGGCCCAATGAAAGAGTTTTGGCCAAATTTTCTATCTTTCTTTAGAGAGACTTTTTAGATGGTTGAGATTAATTCTACCAAAATAGTTACTTTCCAACTCTCAAAGTCTAACACAGTTGTGGATTGCAAAAACGTCCTTCCTTTTGGTTTAGTATTTTCTCTAAGAATTATCTTTGTAATAATCTAATATTGGTGATTTAGGAGTCCAAACATAATAATAGGATTCATATTTTTACCATGTTTTTGTTTTTGATGTTATGTGTAATACTGCATTGATAACAACTATGAGTGGCGAGATTTATTAAAATAATACAATGTTGACCCAATAATTTTTGTTGTAATGAGCTCTTCTTATTATTATAACTTATAAGGGTTATTTTCTATGATGAATGTTATGCTTTTAAATATGTATACTATAATTATCAATTTCATATAATTTATATTTACAATTAATCTTATACCCATTCGATTAGTGAAAAAGGGGGAAAATATGATTAAATTTAGAGGTTCACCTGCTATAGCATTAATGGGTGATTATTCGGTAGTTCGAGAATGTGGCCACGTGGTACTTCATGGTAGTATGATTGTTGGAGAAGGTAGAGTATTAACTATTTGTGTTAGGTAATTGAGGAATATAAAGGGCATAATGAATGGAAATTAATGAGAGAGTATAATCATGTGGTACTTTGGAACTATTATATAATTTTCCCAGCATTAACAATGGCAAAGACTAATCCCCCCCCCCCCCCCCCCCCCCCCCCCCCCCCCCCCCCCCCCACCCCCCCCCCCCCCCCTTTCTCCTTTTTTTTCTATAAAAAAAAAAAAAAAAAAAGGTTCTTATATCAAAGATTTTATATATCAATATTTGTACATATTTCAGTAATTGTGAGTCTTTTGAGATATCAGACCAAACATTTTTACTTATGTCTAATTTTTTTTTTTAAATGAAGTACCATCTTGATGAGTGTATAATTAAATAACTAGGAAATTACTTAATTGTAAAAATATGGAGGTGAAAATATGTTATTGAAAATTGTAGTTTTAGTTGCACCAATACGCAAATCTCATTTTTTTTAATCAATCGGTAATGGGTTATTTACAATATGATGAGCATTATTGAAAAATCTAGAAATCGCCTAAATATTGATTTGTGATTTTATATTAATTTTAAACAGTAAATAACAATCTCAATCAAACAATCAAGACAAATTGATATAACGATTTTAACGTGAAAAAATCACAATTAGAGCGCCTCCAATTGTGATAAAAAAAAAATTCCGGCTAAAAGTTACAAAACAATCCACTAAGAAGACAAAAGGAATTACACAAGTGCACTCTTAATTACCTAGCGAATCTATGCTCGAATTGAACCGACCCCTATATGCCTCTTCTACCACAGTCTTCACCTCGGAATCGTCTTGTCTAACGTTGAATCCCCAACGTCGAGCCACTTCAGAATCCACCAAAGTTTTGGGCCTAAATTTCACATAATCCACCAAAGAACAACTCTCTCTTTTGTATTGAATAAATAAAATATTTCTTTGATATATACTTTTCAAACCATAAGTTAAACTCAAATAAACATCAAAGAAACTAGCAAAGAGGCTCCAGAAGAAAACCCTTAATACTCAAGAAGAAAATCCGGAAACCGTACCTTAAAATTGGACTGAAACACATATTTATAGAAAACAGATCTACGATCTCCACTCGAGCACAAAAATGGCCGCTTGAGCCCAGGAATGGCCGCTCGAGCGAGAAAAAGCAACTCTTAGTACTTTTGCAGGTGAGTGAAACTTTTGAAAGGTCACGATCTCCGCTCGAACAGACAAACAACTTCAACTGCAATTTTGTCTTTTACTTCGGAGGCGCTGCCCCTCTACCCTGCTTGGGCGCTGCCCAAGACCCGCCAAGGGGCGCTGTCCCCTGGACCCCCGCGAGCTGACCGGGCAACTCAATCCCGGCATAGTCAGTGAAATGGAAAACATGAAAAGAATTAACACCACAAACTTCTCTACAAGGCATACTTCAGGTTGGATTCGCATCTAAAACTCATAGCTTCACTGAAATAAAAGAATGAATAAAATTACAACTGAAAAGAATTTTATTAAACGAAATTGCCAAGAATAAAAACCTAGCAATTATATATAAAGAATTATAATCAAATTACTATAGAAGTCCAACAATAAACCCAATTAAGAGCCCCCTAATGAAAAAGAAAACAACTAGTCTGCCATCTAATGAACCTAGCACATAAAGAGCTCCATGATAAAAAAGAAACTACTAGCCTAACATCTAATGAACCTAGCAATGACCTTGTGACATGGAGGCAACTTGGGTATTTGCATGGGAAATGTTGGGGTTTTAACTATTTCCGTGAATTAATCTAGCAACTAATAATTATAACTTTTATCAATTAAAAAGAAATTTTAAAAAAAAAAATCGAAGAATCTAAAGGGAAAAAAAAAATACTGAGAAAGAAATAAAAATACAAAGAGCCCTATTAAAAAAGAGAAATTATCTATTCTTGCATTTAGGAAGAATTAACGTCCTAAGCTGCTAAAGCCTACAATAGTGACCAACTAAGTTAACCCAATTAGTTTTACAAACTCGACTTGCACATATAAATTTTGTAATTATTTTCCCTTCTTCTTACTAATTTGCAATTCCTCTTAACCCAGGTTTGACCTGGTGAGTGCAGCTTGAGGTCTTAGACTGTGTTTGGTTCATAAATTTAGAAAGGAATTTAAAAAATGAAAGGGATAAGGTATGCAAAATGGAATGAAATATAACTATACTCACATTTCACTTGTATTTCACAAATCCATGAACTAAACACAACCATGGAATAAATGGTCCTCAAACACAATATTCTATACAAACAGGTAAGTGTTATTGTACACACCTCCAGCATTCTATTCTCCATCCCCGTTTTTCCTGAAATTGTTCTGTAAGTTTGCAGAATTACTTTCTAGATTCATTTGCTTTAATTAGTTAGTTTTGAACTCTTTGTTTCTAGAATTGAAGTTTCACATTTTGGTTCCAGACTCTGTTGTACACACGCTTAGTACACACGAGATTGTCCAACATAAGAAATCCATGAATCCCAAAATCGGCATATTCCTTTGACAGACGCATTTCCACCATCAAACCAAGCAACTCCTCACTATGTGCCTCCGTTCAGGCAACATGCTTTTAAATTGACTACTCAAAAAATATGCAGTTTTTGCATATACAAATGCAATATGAAGCAGGGTTTAAATGGAGTAACATCTGATATGCAATTTGACAAACATCCCATATATGCATCAATTGAATACAACCAAGTTCCAACTCCTATAAAAAAAAAAAAAAAACAACAATGCTAAGTGGCCTCAAAAAACATGGCTCGAATGGCTCGAAACACTCAAAACGACGTCGTTTTAGATATAAAATGACGTCATTTTGACACATTCGAGCCACAGAAATTCGGCCACCAAACATTTTCCAAGAAAAAACACCCTATACTCTTCTTCCCCAGTTTAATCAACCATTAAATATCACTTTTACTTAAACTATAAGCCTCATATTCCTACTCTTTCAATGTTATAGAACAAGTCATCAACAGTATAGTATCCACTTCCAATCTTTTGCTTTCGTCCATCTAGCAGTTCTCAACCTCACTAAATCGAAAACGGTTGACCTAGAGGTTGGGACGCTCTATAATTGATAGTTTCCATCCCATAGATTGAAACTGATTTGAACTATTCAAGTTATAGGATCTTATATGTAAATCATTAATAAAAAAAATCATATTATTTCGATAATTCATAACTACATGATTTCATCATTTTTGTTATAAAAAAATTAATGATCTCTTTTCAAAATCATATTATGAGTTGTCCCAATTGACTGGGCTTATGAGTCCCAATGGAAAAGGCGTTAGTTCTTACCTCATGGGAGTGTACCAATGATTAAAAATTTCATTTATTACTCATATTTGAGGCCACCCAACTAGGTTTCGCCTAATGATTGTGTAGCATTATTTTATAAGGTGAGATTGTGGGTTCAATTCCTATTAAGAAGAGTTGGGAGATTCTATTTATACTCAAAAAACATTAAGTACTTCCAATTTTTAAGTACACCCTGTTTAATTATTAAAAAAATTTATTTTACAGTCATTACACCCTATTATTTTTCCCAAATTACCCTCAAGGTAAACCCAAATAATAAATAATAAACAAACAAAAAAAACTAAATTATTTCAAAAACTTTTCAGTACAGAAAATAATTCTCAAATACAGAAAAAAAAAAAAAAAAAAAAAAAAAAAAAAAAAAACCAAACTTATAAGCATATAAGCATTATAAATACAGAAAAAAATCAAACTTTTACATAAGCATTATAAAACTTTTCAATACAGAAAAAAAACTTTTACATTATAAATTATCTACAATAATGCTTGTGGAAAAGTAAAAACCAAACTTATAAGCACCTAAGCATCATGCACTAACAAGAAAGAGTAGTTCTCAAATAATGTACTATTTAAATGATCAAATAAGAACAACACCAATAGTATGTTATTGTTAATCTAACTACTGAGCCCTTTAATTTTTGTCAAAAAAGCAATATAGAAAATAATTGATGGTGCTCTATAAAAATTGTGAAATCTCTTTATATGAATACTTACCTCATTTTTTATGGGTTGCTTCAAAAAACTATTTTGATTATTACTCTCATCCATTATTTGATTTTGTTCAAACTTTCTTCTAGAGTTTAGGGTTTCAAAATAATAAAAAATAATGATGGTGAGTTTTGGTAGGGTGGATTGGAGTTTTGGAGGGAGGAAGAAGAAGAAGAAGACAGAGATTTGAATAGAAATAACTGATTAGAGTGTACCATGAGAGAAAAAAAAAATTTATTTTAAAGTTTAATATATGTTGTCCTTATTAGTAAATTCATATTAGGGTATAATATAAATTAAAATTTATAAATTTAAATTGGACGTATTGAAACATATTTTGAATTCAAATAGAATCCTCCGGAAGAGTTTGATATCGTTTGTGTTGTTTACTTCTTGCCTCGTTATAGTTGTTTATTTCTTCTCAAATTTGGGCATAGCATATTATTGGGTGGGCTATGGTTCTTTGGTTTAGTGGATTGTTAGACTTAAATTATCTGGTTTAATGTAAGATTTTTTTAAATTTATAATTAATCTCTTACCGATTGATAGAAAAAAAAATAAAGATAAATTATCAATAGGTCATACTTTTGAGACTTATTAAATTCTATTGATAAATTTATTAAGTGATAAATATATCAGCCTTTTTATTTTTATAAATAAATTTATAGTAATAAATTTATAAGTCAGGACATGGAGATAATTAAGTTTAATTAATAAAATTGATTGGTAAGTGCCCAAAAAAATAAAATAAATACTTGAAGACTTGGTATGATAATTACACTATATTAGGACAGGGAGATTACGAGGTGATTTGGCAACCAACTTATTTGTTACGAGTTATCACGCTCTCTATATATTTTTTTTCATCTTTTTGTAAAAAAAAAATGATTGTTGTTTCCATTATATTTGTTTGTTGTTTTTGGAAATTCTTTCTAATAATTAAATGGGAAATGTTTAGGTGTGCAACTCTGCGTAAGATTTTACAATTGTGAAAACATTTGTAAGTTATTTCATAAAATTGTGTAACTTAAACATAAATTCACATAAGTTAATCCATAAAAATTTTAAAAATTACGACTTAGGGTAAATTCTTACAAACATATGTAAGTCCTCTCACAAGAACGGATAACTTAAATTTAAATTCATGTAAATTAACTCATAAAAAATTGAGAAATCACAAACATACTTAAGTCACCTCACAAAATTGCATAAATTAAGACACATTTGCATAATTAACCCCATAAAATGTATCATAAATTCTCACAAAAATATGTAATTTAAGTCACAAAAATTCATAAGTAAATGGCACACCGTATGCCTTGCACACTCAAAATTTTTTCTAATTGAATATATCATATTTGAATTTTATTGTCATTTTCATTTATTGGACTTCATTCTTGTAACCATGCATTATAAATATTTATATAAAAAAAAATGGTTTGGGAGGTTTAAGATAAAATTTGTTTTGGAGCACAGGTACAATAGCAATCACTATTTTGCTCATAAATTCAAAAATACCATTGTCAAATTATTTAGTTATACATCATTTTCATTGTTTTGTCCCATTCAGTTCAAATGCGATTCAGCTTCAGCTATGTCCCACATTATATATACATTTCAAATTGAGAAGAAAAAATTATTAATTTGTAGAGTAAATTATACTGACACCTCTGATATTTTTATTTATTACAAATTCTTTTCTTACATTTGATAAATAACACTTACCTTTCTGTTAAATTAAAATAATATATTTGTCTCTTAGTCTTTATACATATAACATAATAAAATAATATTGATATTTTATTCATACCATTTCAAGATAAATAATAATCATTTTCTTTGGTTTAACTCACACAAAAGCATGAATTTTTTAATTTTTAATTTTTTTTTATATTTTTACTGAATTTTTTTTTATATTTTAAATATTTTTTTTTAATTTTTTAAATACACCTAATCTAGATATACTTAAGAAGTATAATATTTGGTGATTTTTTTTTTAAATTCACCAAATACAAAAAAAAAAAAAAAAAATAGAAAAAATCAGTAATACTATAACAAATGTGAATGACGGTATTTAATAATATTGTAATAAATGTGAGTGAATAGACGAGAAAGAAAAATAATAATGGAAATGAAAATGAAAAATATTCATATCTAAAAATCTATTCAAAAAATATCATAAAAATGTTATGATAGTGATGTTGTAAATATAAATCATGTTTATGGTTGTTTGTTTTAAAGTAAAAGGTCACTATTAAGTTATATCATTGTATTTAAAAATTTTATATAAAATTTATATTTGTATATCATCACTCAATAAGAATATATTTAGGTAGAATTTAATGATGAAAAGTTATAGAATGTAGTAATGATGATAAGAAGAAATAGTAGAAAAAAAGGATAAAGTAGTCATTTAGAAAATTTTAGAATATGACATCAACAATTTACAGGGTAATTTGTAATGAGATTACAAATCTTAAAGAAGAAATGTAATTTTTCAAACGTGAAGGGAAGCTGTATTAAATAAAAACCTTAAAGGGTATCAGTCTAATTTACCCTAATTTGTATCGACTAATGGCCCCACCAAATTTTGTTTTCACTCATTTTGACCCTAATGCAAAAATTATTCATCTCATGACCGGCTACAAACTCTCACTGTCATGAAGTTTTTCATTAGCAGTTAGCATCACCATCATCAACTGTCCATTTTCTCTAATTTTTTTCCCTTCAAAAGTACAAGAAAAGAAAATACGGTGGCCGCCAGTGGTGACTACAAATGCATGTGCATCACCAGCTCTATGCTCTATACAAATCATCATCAATAGGTATAACCACCATTTAATCGAATTCATTCAAAATATATATAGGGCGAGCGTAAATTCACACACGAAGTTAGAAATTTAATTTGGAAGGCTAAAATATAGTAAAATATAATATAATATATTATCAGGAAGGAAATTTTGAGCATGTATAACCACTGATTTGATTTATCATATGGTGCTACTATTAACTCTTCATAAATTGCTTTGGACTTTCATTTTTTAGCTTTTTTTATTATTACAATAATAACTTTAAATAAAATTATTACAAAGGATATCATTTATTTTGGGGACACCCCATTTTACAATTAAATTTACACACCCAACTACATCATGAATTAATGTTTATAAGAGAACCCACCTCCATTACCACCATATCTCAATCAGCTTCAAATCCCAGCTCCCTCAAAAAAACCTTGAAAATCCTTTCAATATTTCGACGATAACGGTGGCAACCATTTGATTACCTACACTTTTCTGGCAATGACAATGAGTGGAAGTTTTTCTAGCAACTAACACTCCATAAGACAAGAGAAGTATAACAATAAAAGTTTAGAAGAAGTTCATAACTTTGATGTTGTTTTTACTCAAAGGAGATTGACTTTGTAAGACTAAGTTTTTTGAAAAAAATGGCAAAATAATAAAATATGTTCGTCATTTTTTCAAGACTGAACTCCTGAATATATGACTGAAATTCAGAAACACAGGCCTAAACATTGTTTATTTGTTTGGAAACAGGTAATCGCACATTTTTCATATATTCGGACCTGTTTTACTTATCACATTTTGAAATTTAATTTGTATTATTATTTATTTCAGGATGATGGCGAGTCAACAGTTAAAATTCTTAACATTTGTAAAAATTTTATATTTTCAAGTTTGGGAATACATGCCCAAAACATTACTTATTTGTTCGGGAACACATTCCCGAACATAGCTTATTTGTTAGGGAATGCAGGTCCGAACATGAAGGAATCTCTCCATTTTTGGGTACACAACAACTCTATTTTGTTTATGGCTCTCCCTCAATTCTCACCACACCCACACCTATTGACACCGCCATAGTCCTAAGACAGAGATAGAGAGAAGAAAAAGAAGATATGTTATGGTAGAAACGGGAGCACATCAAAATGCTATACCATGTTAAACATGAGTAATTGATCAACAAGTCAGCATATCAGATGGCCCAAATGAGATTAAAAATAAAAAAATAAAGATCTCTCTCTCTCTCTCTCTCTCTCTCTCTCTCTGTAGTAGTTAGTCAAAAAGCAATACCATGTTGTAGGTTATATGAACATAGACAGTATTCTTCTTTTTCTTTTTCGTAGGTTTGAAAATGATGAGACTCTTCTCTTTTTTTTAGTGGGTTTTGTTAGGGTTTTTTGAAATGGAGGTTTTTTTTTTTTTGAGGGGGGGGAGGGGAAGGTGTAGAGGTGTGGAGGGTATACATTCAATGAGTGAAATGTTTAAAGATAATTTTGGTATTATTTGGGGAAGAAAATAAATTTTAAGGGTTTCAAAATTTATAAGTGGGTGTTCAAAAAAATGGAGGGTCCAAAATAATTCATGGGGTGCTAATAGCACCACTCTTCATAAATATATATAGTACAAAGTTAGAAATTTAATTTGGAATGGTCAAAGTGTAGCAAAATATGTAATGTATATATTATCAAGAAGGAAATTTGAACATATACTTCAAGAAAAAACTAAAAATCAATAAATTGCTATTAGTTAACAATGAAATCAATAAAATTATATACTATTGACAGCATGGCCCAGGAGGGCCCAAGCCCAAAATAGGCCCAGCAGGAACCCAGCAGAGAATAGAGAACCCATAGTGGCCCAAGGCCAGTTACAGTATTGATAGGCATGGCCCAAGAGGGCCAAGTCCAAAACAAGTTCAGCATGAAGCCTAGCAGAGAACAAAGAACCCATAGTGGCCCAAGCTCAATTACAGCTAGACACATGTCGAAGTAAGGAATTAGCTACTTGGAAGACAAAGATTTTGCATAGTTATTGAGCCCACACGCTGAGCATTAAATGAGATTGTCAATGCATTAAATGCAATAAGACCTCTCAAAAGGAAGCACTACAACAAAAAGAGTCTTTGGAAATGAAAACTAATGACGAAAATAAATTTTGTCACAAAAGGCGTACCTTTTAGTGAGGAAAATAATATTTCGTCTCCAAATATACCATTTTTAGAGAGAAAAATAAAATTTCGTCACCAATCTATATAAATAATAAAAAAATTAGGTGACAAAATTATTTTTCGTCATTATTTTTAGTTTTTTGTCACCGAAAATTTTCCTGCTAATCTTTTTCGATGGCACCAAAATTTTGAGACTTTTGGTGAGGAAAAAAATTGGTCACCAATTACAAAATTATTAGTGACAAATATATTTTCGTCACCAATAATTTTTAATATTTTGATATCATTTAGTGAGAAAATCTATTTTCGTGGTCAATAATTTTGTCTTTTGGTGAGAAAATAATTTTGTCACCAATTTTGGAGGAAAATTTCAGAGGCAATGAAAAACAAAATAAGCTATTATTTTTTTCCCACTATAATGACCCAAAATTTTAAAAAAATGAAGAAGAAGTGAGTGCATAAATTAATTGAGCAGTGTTTGGATTGGACTTCTGTGTAAAATTCTGTATTAAAATACTTTTTAAATACATTTAAATTATGTGCAACTAAAAAGTATAAAACATTGACGAAATATAAATAATAAAAAAAATTCACTAAACATAAATGACAATTTAAAAAAATATTAAAAAATCAAACCAAACATAACTTTTAAAATGTTGATTTTTTTAGATGAAATTTTTTATTTAATAAGAAAAATTTTTCTTCACAAAAAAAAGCCAAATATTTTGGCGCCATACGAAAATTGAACGCACTTAAAATTAGTGATTAGTGACAAAAAATATTTTGTCCCAAAAAAATTTATTACTCCTGAGAAGAATAATAAAATGATAAGTTTTGTTGAGAGAGAGAGAGAGAGAGAGAGACGCTCTTTGAAGCAAATAAAAGAAACGACAGAGAGGGAAGAATCCGGCCGGAAGCGACGGAGAGACGAGAGAAACGAAATCACGGGCCGATGAAGAAAACTCTCTCCCTTCAACCAGGTTTGGAACCTATTTGTTCTAGGGTTAAGATTTGGAGATTTGAAAAAAAAAAAAAAAAAAAAAAAGTGTTTTTGATTTGGAGATTTCAATTGAAAAAATAAAATTTTGATTGAGGACCTAAAAAATTAGTTTTAGGTTCTGATTGTATAAAAGAAATTATTTTGTTGAATCTAAAATTTTAGTGTGTTTGTTGAATCTAAAACATGTCATTGTATAAAAATTGATGAAATCCCCAAATCATGTTATAGGAGCTGTTATAATGCTTCATGGTCGGAAGCTATTCAATATGGCCTATTTGATTGGTTAAAGTTTCTTTTGAAATATATATATATATATACATGTGATTCATTCTAGAGACATGTGAGATTTTGTTGGACCTTTATTTAGTCCTATTCCCTTCATAATACATTTGAAAAATTAATCTATTATAAATTTATGAAAACATAAAGTTAGATGTTTAACTATATATTAAAATACTAACAAGCCAATATTTATATACATCATTACGATGTGTTTTTTGTGAGTTTTGTTAAAAGAGGAGCACTATCAAGTAATGTTGGTTTTAGTGTATCAAAGAACTTTATAGATGGGTTTTAAAAGAAATCGGTTTTACATTAGCAATTCAAAGGGTTAGAAACAAGGTTTGAAAATGCGGTGTTACGTAACGGTTTCGGCCGTTACGTAACGGTTTCGGTGGTAGGCACCACGCGTTACCCCCGATTTTGCGGTGTGATTGAAATTCACAGGTGTATCGGCCGTTACGGCCGACGTAGCGGTCGTAACGGTGGCGTAACGGCCGTAACGGCCCGTTACACCCGTTACAGGGCATTTTTCACTGATTATTTTCAAAAACAAAAAAACAAAAGATACGGATAGTGCAAATGCTGGTTCAAACAAAAGAAAAAAACAAAAAAACAAAAGAGGTGTACATACCTTTATTATTCACAGGCTGAATCACGGTTCAAATGCTTTGCTTTACAGCGCATGAACCACTTCGAGGTGAGGTGTATCCAGCCACAAATTTTCAGATCTGAAATACGGATGATATGAGTGAGAAATAGAGAGAGAGAGAAGAGAGAAGAGAGAAGAGACAAACCTGCCTCTGTTCTGTGACTCTCCGGCTGCCCCTTTGTTCTTCAAATCAACACAAAACTCTGATCTGTTTACATCTTCACCGAAGTGCTGCTTCCACAAGTTCATCTCCTCTGATCTTCTTTTTTTTTATTTTGTTTTATTTGCTCAGCTTTCAGAACCTTGCCTCTAATCTTCTTTCTCCTCCGAAGTGCTGCCCCTTTGTTTTGTTTTTTTATTTTATTTTTGTCTGCAGCTTCCTGGGGAAGATGCACATTGGGAAGGCATATATATTATATAATATAATATAATATTTGTTAAGGCTTGGTTTGGTGGGTATAATATAACATTTGTTTTTTTTTTTTTTTTTTTTTGTGCAGCTTCTTCCTGGGAAGATACGTGTCTAGCAAATTTTAATTTTTTTTATTAATTTTATTTTTACAATGATTTTCAGATTTTAAATTTTATAAAACTTACAAAATTTATGTGAAATATTTAGAACTATACATTTATTTTTAGTATTTTTATATAATAATTAGTGATTGATTTTTTTTAAATATATATATATATATATCTAGAGCTATGCATTTATTTTTAATATTTTTTATATAATAATTAGTGATTTATTTTTTTTTATAATATCTAAAAATCATAACACTTATAATTATATTAATACATTTTATATATGTCAGTTTTTATTGAATTTTTTTTTCTTGCAGGTTATTCAAAAAGATAACAAATACTCAAGTGATTGAAGCTCAAAAAAACAACTATGTAAGAATTTTTTTCTTTATAATTTATTTTTTAATTTTTATATGATTACATTAGCATGTAAACTCCAAATGTATAAATAGTTGTTGCAATTTTTTTTTATAATCATTTCATTTAATATTTAATTATAAATATTTTTATTTTGTTATTGTGATGTGTTGTGACAACAATATTGAAGTCACTATTTTTTTAAAATATCTTTTGAAAAGAAAAAAAAAATCAATACCTCAAAAAAAATTCTTTATAATTTATTTTTTAATTTATTTTTTTTATAATCATTTCATTTGTTTTTTTTTTTGAACTGTATAATCATTTCATTTAATATTTAATTATAAATATTTTTTATTTTGTTATTACAACACTGTTCAAGGCATAATTTTATTTTTAAAAAAATGTCTTTTTAAAAAAAAAAATCAATACCTCAAAAAAAATTATTTATAATTCATTTTTTAATTTTTATATGATTACATTAGCATGTAAAATCGAAGTATATAAATAGTGGTTGCATTTTTTATAACTATTTTATTTAGTATTTAATTTGAAATATTTTTTAAAAAAATTTTGTTATTGTAATGTGTTGTGACAACAATTTTGATAGCACAAATTTATTTATTTTTAAAAAAAATGTCTTTCTCTAAAATAAAAAAATAAAAATAAAACCAATAGCTCAATCAATGCCATGAAAAATATCTTTATTCCTAATTGCATTAGCATGTAAAATCCAAATGTATAAATAGTGGTTGAATTTTTTTTATAATCATTTCATTTAACATTTAATTATAAATATTTTTTTTTATTTTTTATTGTAATGTGTTGTGATAACAATTTTTTTTTTTAATGACAAAATTTGTTGTGACAACAATTTTTATGGCAAAATTTTCTTTTTTTAAAAATATTTTTATAATTTATTTTTAAAATTTTATATGATTACATTGGCATGTAAAATCCAAATGTATAAATAGTGGTTACATTTTTTTATAATTATTTTATTTAGTATTTAATTTTAAATATTTTTTTACAATCATTTCATTTAAAAATAAATTTAAAAAATGTATTAATGATGCAGAATTCATATTCAAAAATGCCACGACAAAAGGGTGCCAATGATGAACCCCCAAGTGATGATATTGGTTGGAAATTTGGAACGCAAGTTGAAGGCACTAGGCATCATATTATTTGCAAATTTTGTGGACAACACATTAAAGGTGGGATTACGCGTTTCAAACAACATTTAGCGCATCAAACAGGACAAGTGCGTTCTTGTCCTAATGTTAGTAGAGACGTGATGCAAGAAATGATGAAACATTTACAAAATAAGAAAATGAGTAAAGCAGACAAACAAAAGAGAAAAGCTGAATTGGAAGCACATATTAGGGGAGATGATCTCTATGATGAAAATGAAGAGGGAGATTTTGTAGATGTTCGAGATGATGACTCTGACTCTGATCCAGAGATGACCAGGGCTAGACAAGCAAGTATTCGTTCACAACAACAATGGGAGGAAAGGCAACAATTTAGACAAGGTGTTGCAGGTCATGGATCACAATACGATGCAGGTGGTAGTTCTGGTGCAGGGGGTAGTGCTTAAAGAATGCCAAAAGGGTCAGGTATTGCTAATGTTTTTCGTCGATCACAATCTGTGCGTGAAACTGGTGGGAGCGGACGTAATTGGATTCAGCCCAATGCTCCTGAAGCAAGGTTGAGGGCAATGGATGTAGAACTCCAAAAGAGCAAGAGTACAAAGCAGCGAAAAATCTCTACAATGAATTTACAGAAGCTAAAAGAGAGATTGGAACGGGCAGTGTCCAAGTTTATACTCTATAATCGTATTCCATTCAATGCAGTTGATTCAGAGTATACACAACCCATGCTTGATGTTGCTGCTGAAGTAGGGCCAGGAGTAAAGGGTCCTAGTGCTTATGAAGTTTCTGAAGTTTATTTGGGCATGGAGCATGATGAAATGACAGAATGGATAAGATCATTCAAGGGAATTTGGGTAGAAAGAGGTGTATCCATCATGTGTGATGGTTGGAGCAGTCTAACTCGGCAACACATCATCAACTTCTTAGTGTACTGCAATAGAGGTACTATATTTCACAAATCAATTGATGCCTCTAATATTGTTAGTAGGACTGCTGAATATTATTTTGGGTTGTTAGATAAAGTTGTTGATGAAATTGGAGAACAATACGTTGTTCAAGTGGTAACTGATAATGAACCTGCACTGAAAGCTGCCGGTAAAATGTTAATGAGAAAAAGGAAACATTTATATTGGACAGCTTGTTCAGCACATTGTATCGATCTCATGCTAAAAGACATAGCCAATAAGAAAAGTGTAGCAAAGGTGATTGAAGATTGTAAAACCATCACCAATTTCATTTATAATAGTGGATGGGTGTTGGATTTAATAAGAAAATTCACTGGAGGTAGAGAATTGATTCGACCTGCCATCACTCGATTTGCTACAATTTTTATTGCCATTGAGAGTATTGTTAGATATAAACAACAATTGAGAGCTATGTTTAATAGTGATGAGTGGAAGAATTCTAGATGGGGGAAGACAAAGACTAGGCAGCCTTACAATGTGAAAAAAATTATTTTGGGAAAGGAGTTTTGGCAGAAAGCAACAGAGCTTTGTAAAGTTCATGAGCCCCTAGTCAGAGTATTGAGGTTGGTTGATGGAGATGAGAAGCCAACAATGGGTTTCATATATGAAGCTATAGATAGAGCAAAGTTGGCAATTAAAAGAGATTGTCGCTACTACACCGAGTATTGGAAAATTATTGATACTCGATGGTCTTTTCAATTGCATCAAGATTTGCATGCGGCTGGTAAGTGTTATGATTTCAATTATAAAATGTATATTTATTTACAATTATTAATTGTCTTCTTATTTTTAAAGGATATTTTTTAAATCCTCAATTCCAATATGGTGTTACCTCATCCAATGAAATGATAAGAGAAGTGATGGATGGACTTAAAAAAGTAATTACCAGACTGGAGCCTAATATGGATGCTCAAGTGAAAGCAACAAATCAAGTACGTACCAATTATTTAAATTTTAATAGTAATAATCTACTTTTGCCAATGTTACTTGTAATGATTGTCCAAATTGTAGTTGTTGCTGTTTCGAGATAAACAGGAAACTTTTGGTACTCCTTTAGCACAAAGAGCATGGAAACAATCAAATCTAGGTTTTATTTTCAAAATTACAAATTTACAATATATAAATACTTAAGTAATTTTTTATCATATTTTGACTTATGTCTAATGTAATGTAATTTTGCGCAGCTGAGTGGTGGATTATTCATGGCAGTTGTGCTCCTGAACTTCAAAAAATAGCTGTGAAAGTATTAAGTCAAACCACCACATCATCTCACTGTGAACGTAATTGGAGTACTTTTAGTCTCATCTATACGAAGACGAGGAATAGATTGAAATATAAGAAAATTCAAAGATTAGTCTTCATCACCTACAACATGAGATTAAAATTGAGACAAGTTAAAAGAAGCAGCCAAGAGGAGATTGATAGGAGTTTTAATCCTATTAACTTGGATTATATATTTGAAGAAGATGATCCAATAAGTCCATGGATAGAAGAAAGGGAAAATCCTTTGCTAGATGGTGTGGATAATTCTGAATGGCTAGATTTGGTCTCAGATGATGATGGTGGTGGTGGCAACGACAGCAATGGCGATGGTGGCGATGGCAGCGATGGTGGTGGCACCCATAGATATCAAGCTCGACGCACTTCTCAAAGCTCAACTCCTACTCCAACTCAAAGTGATAATAGTGGTGGTTTAACACCATCTGATGGAGGAGGTGATGATGGTGATGGTGAAGGCACTTCTCACGGTGACGGTGGTGGTGGTGGCGGCGACAATGGTGGTGATGGCGGTGATGGTACTAGTTTTGGTGCAGGAAGTGAAGATTTTATTGGAGGATTTGGATTATGTGATGTTGGGGAACATTATGATATTGGAGAACCTGTTGCACCTTTACCCCAACTACCTAGGAGGTTTCGTGGTAGTGATACACGTAGGGATGAAAGAAGAATAAGAAGTAGAGAACAACAGCTTGATTCATCTGATAGTAGTCATAGTTATCCATATCATCCTTACCCATCCTATAGCAGTGATAGCCAGAGCTATCCTTACCCACCTCAACAAAATTATCCTTGGCCCCCTCAACAACATGGTCCTCCAGGATACGGTTTGCCAAATTATCAACAAGCCCAACAAGAGTATGTTGATCCTTTTCAGCCAAGGTATCCATTTTCTCTCCCAATGCACGAAACAGAAAGGAATGACATGATGAGCACATTTACTTATATATTTCCTACTGGATGGGATGAAGGTAGTAGTAATCAAGCTCAACAATCTGATTCCCAAGATGCACCACGTCACTCATTTTGGTGGGGTGAAGGTAGTAGCAACAATCAAGCTCAACAATCTGAATCCCAAGATGCACCACGTCACTCATTTTGGTAGTGACATTATGTAATTTTAGTAGTAACATTATGTAAAATGTACTCTCTATTATTTGTGATTTATGCTATGATGTTATGTACTTTGTCAAGTTCTTCCATTAAGAATGTATACTTTTTAAAAACTATTTGAGTTAAAATGCACATATGCTTCCACAAGTATAATAATTAAAAATAATTTTATACATCTAAGTCTAATAAAAGAAATTTTTGCCACAAGTGTAACATGGATTTATGACATATAAAGTCATTAATTATTGAAATAAAATGTAAAAAAAATTATTTTATAGTGATTTAAAAATATGAAATATATTGGATCATACTTAAAAATTATGAAAAAATTATCTAAATTTATTTTAAAACCCAATAAATATGATTCTAAAAAAAAAATATGCGTATCAGTAAGTTTTTAGCAAATTGTGCGAAAAATAAAAAAATTCACAGTTCCGATAACCGCAACCGTTACGCTACGGCCTTTACACCCCGCAACCGCAACCGCGCCACAGCCACCGTTACGGCGACCGCAACCGCTTTTCAGAACCTTGGTTAGAAAGCTTATGGATTGGGGTTATGGAATTCTGATTCTTCAGCTGCAGCTCAAGACATGTGATTGAAATCCAAATCCTTTATTTTGCCTTGAAATCAGAGAGAATGTAGCTGCTATAGAAGTTGAATGAGAGAGGAGTAGCTTGTGTCATTTGACAATTTGTTATCCTGCTAGTCAAAATCCACTTGTTGCCTTCCCAAAGGGGAAATAAAAACAAAGGAGTTTACTTTTTTTGGATTTTGTAAAGAAAGACCTATGTTGTCAATATGACCTGATCCAAATGTGGAATAGAAGCTTGTTTTATTAAGCTGTTCTTCCACGTACTAGACTTGGTTTGGCTTTTACATTTATGGATATGACTATTGTGGGCATACAAAAATCATGTTCTAATAACTTTAGAAGTGGCATCTCTAATTACCTGTACTTGCTTACATAGTTCCCCTGGCATGTACCTTTACGAGAATTAGGTTCATTGCAGGATGCAATGGAGAAAGCTATTAAAAACAAAGTTACTAAAGCAGTTGTTCCAGCAATTGATGTCATGTTTCAAGCTTTAAGGTTAGCACTTGGCATATTTTACCATTTGAAAAAAAAAAGAAAGATAGCAGAATGTGATGTTGATTTTTCTGTGTTTTGCTGATTTTGGGGAATTCTGCATTTTGTTTTGTTTCTAATTAGTGAATTTGGGGCAAAGATAGTACCCCCTAAAAGAATTTTGAAGATGCTGCCTGAACTCTTTGATCACCAAGACCAAAATATTCGTGTTTCATCTAAAGGATTGACACTTGAGCTTTGTCGTTGGATTGGAAAAGAACCAGTGAAATCAATATTGTTTGAGAAAATGCAGGATACAATGGTATGCTTATTTTAGTCAGCTTTAATCTTTGGTTTGTGCATTTACTTCTAGATGTATACATTTTTATGGTTTTGCCCTTTTTTTTATTTTAAATCAGAGAACCATACACACAATATTCTCAATTATGTTTGATGTCACATATGAGTGTATTTCTTTCTAATGGATCGAGAATGCTATTTGATATATTGACTCAGAATTTCTAGTAAATCAATATATGCGGGAGTTCTGCAGCCTCAACTCTATTTTAGTGTCCTAGTAAAGATGCCTATTCCCCTCTTAGTTTTTGGTTACTTATTAAATTATATATGTATATACATTGCAGCTCTGTTTTCTTTTTCTTTTTCTTTTTTTAACAAACCCTTGTCACATGGTCCTCTCATTGGTTTCATAAATCTTTGTTCATAGTCTATCATAATTGGATTGGATAGTGAACAGTTTTGGATTTTTCTTTCAGAATACAAATCTTTTCAATTTTGTTTATGGAAATAGTGAATTTATGAATTTGGGAGGTACTTAGATTGATTGTTTCATAAGAGTCTAAAGAACATCTAGATTCATGTAGTTCACTAAGCTTGCTAATAATGTTTAGGAAGAAGTCTTATTTGGTTTGCTTTTAGTCTCTCTCTCTCTCTCTCTCTCTCCTGTGCATATGGCCAATGTGCATTATGTCTCAATGTGCATTATGTCTCAATGTGCATTATGTCTATCTTACATTGGTTCGTATTGCAACAGTATGTTGCTGGATGATGTAAGTTTGATTTTTAGTTGAAATTTCTTCTTTTAGTAGCAAAATCAAAACATGAATTATTACTTATCAAACAAAAAATAAAAATAAAAAATATCCAAACATGAATGTCAAGTTTAAAATAATAAATTCGTGTTTCATGTAGCTAATTATGAAAGATTGCAGTACATATGCATTTAGGCTCTGATTGCATGAGACATAATAATCTTAGAACTTCAAATTAATGTGATGCACATAGTAGAGCCACAGGGGCTGACAATTACAAGATAACAATCCATAATTCTATTTAGGAAATTTAACTGACTAAGATTTTGAACCACAAAAAAGAAAAGGAAACCTCCACATCATTGAGGCATAAAGACTGAAGCAACATTGCTAAACTCTAGTATTTATTTTAGCACGGGAGTCCCGGTTTAAAAACTAAGTCCAAAAATGCACTTTTCTATACTTAAACTTGAAAATAGGCCATCGGAGGCCAAAATCGTGCAACAGCCACGAGACGGCCCGGGAAACACCTCAAACACCTCGGGAGGGACCAATATAAGTTGTGAAACTTACGGAAGTAGCACGGGACTCCCGGTTTGAAAACTAAGTCAAAAAATGTACTTTTTCACACTTAAGCTTGAAAATAGGCCATCGGAGGCCAAAATCGTTAAACAACCACGAGACGGCCAGGGAAACACCTCAAACACCTCGGGGGGGACCAATGTAAGTTATGGAAACTTACGGAACTAGCACGGGACTCCCGGTTTGAAAATTAAGTAGAAAAATGCACTTTTTCACACTTAAGCTTGAAAATAGACCTTTGGGGGCCAAAATCGTGCAACAGCCACGGGACGGCCTTGGAACACCTCAAACACGTCGGGAGGGACCAATAGAAGTTGTGGAAACTTACGGAACTTGCACCGGACTCCCGATTTGAAAATTAATTCGCAAAATGCATGTTAAATTGTATATTTTATGGATAAGATAATAATTGTCTAACTTGCATTTTTTTTTTTTTTTTTGTGTTTCATTTTTTTGCAGATTCGAGATTTGATATGGACATGTTTGGTAATTTGGAGGGCAGATGGTAGCTCATTTTGTATTTTTGTTCATATTACCTTATATGTATTTTGGTTGCGTTGTAAATTTTATATTTTTGTTGATATTACAGGGCATGTTGGGTAATCTGCCCTTGATATTTTATTTTTGTTGATATTAGTATACATGTTTTTTGTTGGATATTAGGAGATGTGTTTGGTAATCCGCATGCGGTTGATATTATATTTTTGTGGATATTAGTAGACGTTTTTTGTGGATATTAAGAGACATGTTTATAATCCGCATGCAGTTCATATTGTATTTTTGTGGATAGTGTTGAAATTCGATTGTAATGTTTATGAAAATGAATAGATTTTTGTATTGATTTGTAATAGATATTTTATTGAACAGGTTATTGAAATGCACAGGGAATTGTTATTGAAAAGAAAAAATTTCGGAAGAAAATAGTATTCCCATTTTTAAAATTTTTAATTTTTATTAGCAACGAAATAAAAAATGCCGCTATTAGTTTTCAAAAAACATGACGAATAATTTTGTCACTAATGATATAGTACTAAACAAATAATTTCGTCACATTTGATGAATATTTCGTTGCTAAATTGAAATATTTGATGACAAAATATTTTTTGTCATTAAAGAATTTTCTTTTCTATTCATTTTAAAGACGATTTTTTTTGTCAACTTAATCTATATCATTGGTGAGGAAAACTTTCGTCACTAAAATTTATTTGGGGACGAAATATTTTGTCACAAAAAACAATTAAAATAAAATATTATTTAGTTTTGGTGACGAAATTGATGTTATAGAGGACGAAAAATTCAACATTCGGAGACGAAACATTTCGTCGCCAAAAATCAAAAATAGGTGACGAAATTGTTTTTTGTCACCAGGTACTTTCAGCGACGACATATAGGCCACGAACGTGGTGACAAATTTTTTTCGTCGCAGATCACTTTAGTGACGAAAATTTGATATTTGGAGACAAAATCAGTCTGTCACCAAGGCCTTTTTTGTTGTAGTGAAGCATGGTGAAACGGCCATGGCCAATGAACAGCAGGCAGTTGACTTTCGCCAATGGGACAACATGAATAGTCAAGAAAATGATTAATAAGAGATATAAGAAACCTTCTAAAGGGGCTCTTGGGTAACGGATAATCTCCCTCTCTAACCATCTCTCTAAACTATTTTCTGGCTTCATCTATATCTAACTTGTTCATCGAAGGGTCTGTGGGGAGGGACCATCCCATTTTGGAACCTTTCTGTTGGACTTGTTGCAGGTGTAATTAGGAGGACGAAGGATAGTCAACCGATTGAGCACTTGCATCGGTCTGACCCATCTTACCATGACCGACTGCATTATCAGTTGGCACCGTCTGTAGGAAATACTCTGGCTGATAGTTGTGTTCATTGTCGCCGAAAGCCTTTCCCCCATCATCCACCTTTTTATGTCGGAGTGAATGGTTACGGCGAGATCCATGGCTTCGCAACACAATGTTGGCAACTCTTAAGCTGAGTCCTCCAACCCAAACAACCCACCTCCATATTTCATAGAACTCACTAACAGTATCAATCGTTTAGCCGAGCAAAACTAGGCCCTAATCAATGCTTTGCTCCAGTGTGATCTCCCTATTCCTCCTCTTCCGCCACCAGGGACACTCCTTCAATCCAAGACAAAATTCAAAACCACCACCCATATCAGCCACATATTTCCCAAGGACCCCTTCTCTCACCCTTCGCCCCGTAAGCTCAACCATCAAACTTTGAGGGCTTGCATCCCCCTCCTCAGGGCTCGCAGCTCGCCAAGAGGAGCCTCAACCCTTCCATAACCATCATTTGCTACACCATGCTGCCGTCCTTGAATGAGAGGCTAGTAGTGTTCAATCTCCATTTTATGCCAGATTAGACAATGTTCTCGTTTGGGACGAGGAGCTGCGCGCCATAAAACTCCAACTTCAGGGGGTTATACAGAACATACAAAATAAGCCTTTCTTTACCACCAACTCCCCGTTTGTCGCCTCTATCAGAGATAAACCTCTACCCCCTAAGTTCAAAATGCCGTCGATCGATACCTTTGACGATACAACTGATCTAGTCGACCACCTGGAAGCGTATAAGACGCTCATCATCCTTCATGGTTTCCTTGACGAGATCATATGTCGGGTCTTCCCTGTTACACTTAAGGGGTTAGCGCGGCTCTGGTTTAGTCAACTCCAGCCGGACTCACTGACTTCTTTTAATCAGTTGAATGAGTCCTTCTTAAGCCATTTCATTGGCGCTCAGTGTCACCAACGCCCAACGACTCAGCTACTAAATAATTAGCAAATGGAAGGGGAGTCACTATGTAGCTGTGTCACTCGCTTCAATTCAAAAGCCTTATAGGTTAAGGAGAACGATGACAAGGTCATTTTAACAGCCTTCATGGCCAGACTACGCCTGTCAGATTTCCTTTTTTCCCTCTCCAAAAATCCTCCAACGACCATGGTCATCCTCCTCACCAAAGGCCAGAAATACATGAACGTCGAAGACTCTTTGGCAGCTTGCCAAGATTCTACACTTAAACCCCTATAATCCAAAGACAAGAGGAAAGAGCATGAGCCCAGGCACTCCCAGTACACTTACCAACCCCCTCACTATTCCAACCGGCCCCCACGATCCGACCGATTGTCTTCTCTTCACCTATCCGATCATTTCAAGCTGTACACCCTTCTTAACTCATCCCTGGAGCAAGTCCTAAACCAAATCCAACAAGACTATAACCTAAAATAGCCCCAACCTTCAAAATCCTCCTCCATTCGACGGGACCAGTCCAAATATTGTCGCTTCCACCTTGACCATGGCCATAACACTGAGGAGTGCATCAATCTTAAGGATTAGATTGAAGACCTAATCCATTAAGGACGTTTAAGTCAGTTCACCACACCCTGACCATGCCAAAGATCCAGGGCCGATCCCCCATGGTGGAGCGACAAACGTACTCTGCCTAGGTAAACTGACCAGCCTAGGCTGAATGATGACAAAGCTCCATAATAACCCTAAGCTCAAGGAGGACCCATACCCCCACTGGGAGAAATCAGGGTCATTGCGTGTAGACTCGTATGTGGCAGACCGTCTCAGTCGGCACAGCGAGCTGAGCTTCAAAGGATCAGACAAGGGTCGGACAAGGACGTAATGACGGTTGATCGACCTCATAAGTAGCCCAAACAGTGGTCGGAGCCGATTACCTTTACGGACGCCGATTGTACCAGGGTCTGGTACCTCCATGATGACCCACTAGACATTTCCTCTCTTCTCTCAAACTACAAAGTTAGGCGTGTACTTGTTGACAATGGTAGCTCATCCGATATTATTTTATGCAATGCTTTTAAGCAGCTCAAGATAGGGGAAGAAAAGTTATCACCCTTATAAACCCCCTTAGTTGGTTTCACAGGAGATCAGGTAACCTCTATCGGATCCATCGATCTTCCAATCATTATGGGCGAGTTCCCAAGGCAAACCACAAAGATCCTCACCTTCTTGGTCGTTGATTGCCCCTCTGTTTACAATGTTATACTTGCGTGCATAGCTTTCAACGTTTTTCAAATTATGACATCCACGTACCATCTGGCAATGAAATTTCTGACTGAACATGGGGTCGGCACCGTGAGGGGTGAATAGACTATAGTTAGAGAATGTTATGTCGCTTCATTAAAAGAGGTGAAGATGAAGAAGGCCATGATTATTGAGGGCTTTGACGTTAGGGACAAAGAGGAATTGATTCGTGGAGAACCAATGGAGGAATTGGTTGAAGTACTCATTAATTCCGCCGACCCCAAGAAGATGGTTAAGATTGGCAGTCACCAGGGCCCTCAGGCTAAGGCTGATTTTACAATTTTCCAAACCGAGTACAACAATGTCTTCACTTAGACTCATGAGGGCATGCTAGGTATCGATCCTTCACTTCTTACTCATCGCCTCAGCATTGAGCCCCAATTCTGACCATTCGGCAAAAAACAATGCATTTTCCATCCACAACGCAACAATCTCATCGTTGCAGAAGTTGGTAAACTGTTGAAGGCCAAATTTATCAAAAATGTGGACTATCCCAAGTGGTTATCCAATATGGTCTTGGTCCGCAAAAGCAATGGCAAGTAAAGACTCTGTATTGATTATTCCGACCTCAACCGATCTTGCCCCAAAGATAGTTATCATTTACCCAGGATAGATCTATTAGTCGATGTAACAACAAGCCACAAAATGCTCAGTTTCATGGATGCTTTTTCGGGTACCAGATCTTAATGTATATAGCCGATCAAGAGCACACATCTTTCATTACAGATAGGGAGACTTATTATTATTGTGTGATGTCGTTCGGTCTGAAGAACGAGGGGGCCATTTACCAATAACTAGTTAATACAATGTTCAAAGCCCAGATAGGTAGGAATATGGAGGTCTACGTTGATGATATGCTTGTCAAAAGCAAGCTTGCTTCAAATCACTTATCAAACCTGCGGGAAACCTCCCAAACCTTGAGCAAGTACAAGATGAAGCTAAATCCAGAGAAATGCACCTTCGGCATTGGGTTTGGCAAATTTTTGGGTTTCATGGTCAGCCACAGGGAAATTGAGACCAATCTAGAAAATATCAAGGCCTTAATAGAAATGCAGTCTCCTGAAACGATAAAGGAGGTCCAATGGCTCATGAGTAGAGTAGCCGCCCTCAATCGTTTCATTTCAAGGGCAAGCAACAAGTGTCTCCCATTCTTTAAGGTACTTAGGAAGGCTTTTGCTTGGAACGTTGAATGCGATGAGGCATTCCAACAACTAAAACAGTGCATGGTCAACCCTCTCTCATCTCTCAAGCAATCCCAAGAAAGACCTTCTTCCTTTATTTGGTTGTTTCCAATACGGCAGTTAGTGATGCCTTTATCTGAGAGGAAGACTCAGTTTAATGCCCGGTTTACCACATCAGATGAGTGCTTCGGGGGCAGAACATAACTATCCTTTGTTGGAAAAAATGGTTCTAGCTCTGGTCATTGCCTCCAGATGAGTCCGACCATATTTTCAAGCCCACTCCATCATGGTCCTCACTAACCAGCCTTTGAAAAGAGTTATGCAACAACCGAAGTCATCTGGCAAGGTCATGCAGCGGTCTGTTGAATTGAGCCAGTAAATCTCTCACCGACCTCGAACAACCATCAAAGGCCAAGCTGTGGCAGATTTTATCCTAGAGTTCACTAATCTCACCCCAAATATACCTCCTCCACCAACCCAAATCATTCATGAGGAGGTTGACCCCCACTTCTAGACTCTAAGTGTCAATGGCTCTTCCAAAAAAGAAGGTAGTGGAGCTGGCCTAATCCTCACCACCCTATAGGGTGAGGACTTCAAATGTACTATTCGATTCTAGTTTGACATAACTAATAATGAAGCTGAGTACAAGGCCCTGATAGCAGGTCTCAGACTGGCCAAAGACATTGGTGGTCAGACAGATAAGTGGGGAGTTTGACACAAATGAGAAGAAAACAAGATCATACAGAGACATCGCTCTACCCCTCACCCACCTTTTCAGCAGTTTCCTCATCAAGCATATCCCACAATCTGAAAATTCCCAAGCAGATAAAATGACCTAATTAGCCTCGGCAGACCAGTCAGACCTTAGTCGTAGAGTTAGAATTGAATACCTGGCACACCCTGCAATTCCAAAGATCAACAAGAGGTCCACTTACTTCAGAACGAGTATATCTTATGGACACAAGAGATTATCTTGTTCTTAGTACAGGAAATGTTGCCAAAAAATAAGAAGGAGGCCGACAAGGTTAGAGCTCGGTCGTCCAATTATATTATCATTGAAAGCATCTTGTATAAGCAGCGATTCTCACGGCCATACCTCAGGTATCTAAACACTGATTAGGCTACCTATGTGATGAGAGAAATACATGAAGGAGTCTGTGGAAACCACTCAGGAGGACGATCTTTAGCCCATAAAATTCTCTGCACGGGCTAATTCTGGCCCACGCTTAGCCAAGACACCATCGATTTTGTGCTCAAATATGACAAGTGCCAATGTTTCACCAACAAACCTCATGTCTCTCTAACAGAACTGATCAAACTTAACAGTCCCTATCTCTTTGCCAAATGGGAAATCGACCTGATAGGTCTTTTCCCCACTAGAAAAGGCCAAGTCAAGTTCATTGTGGTTACCATCGACTACTTCACTAAGTGGGTGGAAGCAGCACCTCTTGCCAAGATCACTAAACGGAACATTACCAAGTTCATCTGCAATCAATTGTGTGTCGATTCGGGATCTCTCAGACCATTGTGTCATATAATGACCAACAGTTTAACAACGCCAAGTTCAGGGAATTCTGCGAGGAGCTCAACATCAGGACATGTTTTTCCTCTCCAGGCCATCCAAATCTTTATTTCACTTTTAATTGTTGGTTGAACCCTTATTTCCCCTTTTACATTTTACATTTTTCAAATTTTATTTCGTTCTTCATTTCAAAGTAACTCACATCCAGGCATCAATGGGCACGCATGCTAAAAAAATTTACTTTTAAACTCAACAATTTACAAGGCCAGTTCTTGTATTCTACCCAAGTTTATTACAAAATGTGAACTTCCTTGAAAAAAAAAAAGAAGAAAAAAGAACAATATTACAATTACACTTTGTAAGGCACGACTCAACTTGCTCCCCCTCCATCTTCTTCTTTCTCACTGGATACGAGGTCTTCCTTCTCAACCTCTTCATCCAGGGGTGTGTAGGCGACGTCTCCATCCCTTGGTCGCACAAGGTCGAAGTCGATATCAGGGAAGGTTGTGTCTGCCTTTTGTTTAAACTTAACCCAACCACTATTCCAATTTATGCTGAACAAGTGTTTGAAGTAGTCTGACTGCTAGAAGTTTTCAAGAATTTTGGCCTTTGTCTGCCCCTATATCATCTCAGCAACTCTGGCTCCAGAAAGGCTAGCACTAGCTTTCCCCTCTCTTGCTAAGCATGTTGTAACAGTGGCGTCAACCCTTTTTTGGAACTCAATCGACTACTTGAATTGTTCAACTGCTGCTGCATAGAAGTTAGGATAAGCCACCCGCTCCGAAGCTAGTGTTCTAGTCAGCTCTTCAGTTTTGGCCCTCTCTGCCTTTAACGTCCTTTTCTCAGCCGCAAGTGCTCTTGTCATCTCAGTCACTCGCGTGCCTGCCTCTTCTTTTTTCCCTCAGCGATAGATTATGAAGCCCTTCATTGTTAGTGAGAGTTTCTTCCATTTGATCTCTCGCAGTGGCACAGGCCTGCGGGGCTTCGTAGGCCTTTTTTCACTCTGTTGCCACCTCAAACTCGAGTGCTATTGTCTTGCACTGAGCGACCTCTAAATCCTTGGTAGAGCGACCCAGTTGAGCCCTGACTTTAGCTAGTTCAATACTAGCCTCAACCTCTTCAGCCTTCTCTCACTTGGCTACGTGGCTTTGCACCAAGGCTAATATTTCAAATTTTTTGCACCTTTGAGCGTACAACATCCCCTTAGCACAGGCACTTTATACCATCTTGCTCAGGCCCTTTACCTCACCTTAGCACAGGCACTCCATGCCATCTTGTGCAGGCCCTTTACCTCACCTTTGACCATCTGTAATTCATAGGAATGGCAACGGGGCGGGGCGGGCCGGGGATCACACCCCCCGTCCCCGATCCCCGACGGTGGAAATTCCCCCGTCCCCGTCCCCAGCCCCGGCCTCGGCCACAGCCCCAATCCCCGACGGGGAACCTATATCCACCCCCGCTCCCGCCCCTTAACGGGGATCGGGCTTTCCCGACCCCGAAAATTCCCTGGCCAAAAAAAAAAAAAAAGATCCAACAGATCTGTTCATGATCAATAACAACAACAATAACAACAACAACATAGTAGAAAGAGAGAGATATGTTCATCATTATCATACAAATCTGTTCATCATCATCATCACCATTAACAGATCTGATGAGCTCAAATGTTAAAACAATAAAAAAAATAAAAAAAATTCAGATCTAAAAAATTCTGATGCTCAAATCTCATATATATATATATATACATAACAAATCAAGAGAGGGAGAGAGATATATCTGTCGCTGCAACTGCCGCAAACAGTGGTAATGGTGGTGGTGATTCGACAAGCTTGGACTCACTGCCGTTGAAGAAGAAAAAGAGACGGTGGAGCGGCAGTCAGAGATAGTGACAGAGGTCGGGGAAAGAACTCAGATCTCGGCGGTGATAGGAGGAGGGAGATCGCGGTGATGGGAGGATGGAGATCGGCGGAGGGTTTTAGAGAGAGAGAGATAAGAGACAAGAGGCGGTGATAATGCTTGCTGTGTTACTGTGTTGTATTGTGTGAGTGAAAAGGGTTGGTTTATATATATATATATATAGAGAGGGGTAAAATAGTAATTTTATTTCGGGGAAATTCGGGGCCGGGGACGGGGACGGGCCGGGGCCTGAACACTGATCCCCGTCCCCGGCCCGAAACTGATCAGAGATTTAATTTTGAATACCATCCCCATCCCCACGGGGGTATTTTTCAGGGAAAAACCATTCTAATCGGGGTCGGGGGATCAGGTCCCTGTCAGGCCAGGTTTAAATTGCCAACCCTAGTAATTCAACAACGACCTGCTCAGATCGTGCTACAGCCTGTTGCAATTCCAACTAGGCTACGATCCTTTTTTCCAGTAAGGTGGCCGCCAGAGTCAAGGACTCCATCTGAGTAGAGCCTATCACTTTCATCAAATCTGTCTCTTTAAACCGTGAGGCATCTCTGACAGCTGCGTCATCAATCGCCTCCAGCATCCGCTCGTATACTACCCTCGTATTGCCCAACAAGTTAGAGGATTCAGAAGCGTCAGTCAGCAACACACCAACCACGGTGCTCAGGTACCGAGTGGCGATGTTCACTCTCTCGGCAGCAGAACTCACCCCAAATGCGCTTAGTTGAGCCCCAGCTGGACGTTCATCATCTCCGACCTCCTCACTCTTAAGCGCCCCTTCTTCCACAGCACCAGCTTTTATTTCTGGTTGGGAGTGGTTAGGCATCTACTGAACTCTCTCCTCTTCAGGTTCAACAGCTTCTACTCCCCTCTTGTCTCCATCACTATTGCCTCTTTGGCCTTCTTCGCTTAGGGTCCTTCTTCTCCACCCTTGGCAGCAGCCCTCATCTTCTTTCTTTTTATTTTGCTCTAACTCCGCCTTGCTCCACTCCCTCAGTGGATCAACTGGCTCCTTGAGTGTCACAAAAGTCTTCAAGTCTTGTTCTGCCAAGGCCTTTGGGCGATGATGGGCCGACTTGTGCATGTACGCCTTAGGGACTGGGTCCAATGCCTTTTTCTTCAACTTTTTTGCTGCCGCGAACACTCGACAGTCTTCTGTTTCTTAGGCCTTCTTTTCTTCTTCAACCTCTTCTAGGGTTGGATCACCCCAACAAGCTTGGGACCCAAGCTAGCAGCAAAGAGGGCTGAGGACTTTACTAAGTCATCCCACTTCAGCCCCTCATTTTTCTTTCACTTCTTAACCAGTTGCACTCTTCTCTCGTTTGCAGCGGTTAAGTTGTGCTCTCCAAATTTGGTAGGGATCTTCCACACGATTCGCACACCCCTACTGCCGTTGATGGATACATAGAGCCACTTGGTTTTCTATCTTTTCATGGATGAGGGTAACCCGTTCACCAACCCTCTCCCAGGCATCGCTTGTAGAGCTACCCATGTCTCCTGGTGGCCCATTGCCTTGCAATAGGAGAAGAACTCATCCACCGACATCTTCTCTCTTCAATCGCCCGTGGCCAGGAGCTTGCACTGGCATACAGAATCTTCCAAGCGTTCGGCACCAGTTGGCCTAGTGCCACTTCCAGCCGATTTAGCACGTCAACAGCAAATTGGGGGAGTGGAAGCCTCAAACCCCCGTGCAATGTCTCTTCGTATAGGACAAACTCCATTGGCCTTACGTTAGAAGTTCTCTTATCCGCCGTTGGCAACCTTAGTTCAATATTCTCCGGAAGTTGATACTTTCTTCCAATCTCTTCTAGCTCCTCCGCTGTTAGCGTCGATTTGTCTGCCTTTGTGTGCCAGTGGTCTAGTGCCACTTGACTGATGGGCTCGGCCGCTGAAATCATAGTCGACGAAATGGGGCGTAGTGGTTTACCTCCCCTCCATTCGATACTGCTTTGCCAACGCCACCCTGTTGTCGTCTCCTAGCGGATTCGCAACCATTGGACGAGGATTTCCTTCAGCCATTCCTCTTACATTTCTATATATCACTTCGATCGCGAGAGCTAACAGCTTGCAAATGTGGAAAATGAAGGAATTTGGGGCAACAAAGGAGGTGAAGTCTAGTATGTATTGGTTTTTTGCAATTAGGTATAAAAATTGCACAACTCCAAATGCCTAAGGTTTGCCTGTCTTCCAAGGGTCATTGTTGAAATTTGCCAGCACGAAAAACAAAATTGCTAAGTGTGGAGGGAATTAGGAAACCTAACGAGTAAATACTCCAGCTCTTTTGAATTTCCCACTTTCCAAACCCTTCGTCTCCACCAAATGATTCATAATCCGTATCCACAGCCCACATCATTCCACGTGGACGGACAAGATCATTTCCCCAAACCCACTAACTTATTTCCTTCCCCAACGTCTATTTCACATCTCATCATCACGTGCGTCCCCACACCTTGAGCCCCGTGCGCTATCAGTGCATTCTGATTGGTCGGCCACCCTTCCGATCGTTCACCTTTCAAGTCGGCCACTTTCCTGGTCGCTCACCTTTCAAGTCGACCATACCTGCTCGGCCTTCTTGGTCGTTTACCTTTCAAGTTGACCATCCCTGTTCGGTATTACAGGTCGCTCACCTTCCTGGTCGCCCACCTTTCAGGTCGACCATCTTTGTTCAGCAGCTCTTGGTCGTCCACCTTCCAAGTCAGCTACACCTGCTTGGCCACTCTTAACTTGGGGGACAACTTTTCCTAATCTTATTCCCTTCACTAGACTAAAGCTACGCTCGGGAATGTGGGACTACTGATAGGCATGGCCCAGGAGAGCCAAGCCTAGAATAGGCCCAGTAGAAAGCCCAACAAAGAACAACGAATCCATAATGGCCCAAGCCCAATTACAGCTAGACACATATCGAAGTAATGAATTAGCCACCTAGCAGACAAAAATTTTGCAGAGTTATTGAGTCTACGTGCCTAGCATTAAATGAGACTGTTAATGCATTAAATGTAACAAGACCTCTTAAGAGGAAGCATGGTGAAACGGCCATGGCCGATGAACAGCAGCAGCTAACTTTCGGCCAATGAGACAGCATGAATAGATAAGGAAATGATTAATAAGAGATGTAAAGAAACTTCTAAAATGGGTCTTGCATAATAGATAATCTCTCTATCTAACCTTCTCTCTAAACTATTATTTCGGCTTCATCCATATCTAACTTGTTCGTCGGAGGGTCCGTGGGAAGGAACCATCCAATTTCGAAACCTTCCTGCTGGACTTGTTGCAGGTGCAATTAGGAGGACAAATGACAGTCAATCGGTGAAGCATGTGGATCAGTCCGACCATTTTACCCCGACTGAACTGCATTATCAACTATTATATTAAATAATTTGGAATCATTTTATATGCATCATAAGAATACTTATGCAAGATATAGGGACTAATAAAAAAAATTCGTAAACTTAAGAATTATTTTTTATATAATATAAAATTAATTAATAATTTCAAAAAGTTTAGGGACCATGCCGATCTCTAACTTTGTCACTGCCTAACTCAATGCAAGTGGCATGGCCACAATAACTCCCGTCAACAGCACACATTGGAATACACAATAACAATAACACAAACAACCTTTACCGTACACAGAAAATGTTACAATGTGTACATTTAAAAATGTGTAAATAGTTAAAAAAGTTAAAATTTTTATGATAAAGATTATAAATTTTTATAATAAAAGTTATGAATGTCGAAATTATATTATGGTAAAAGTTATATTTTTTGTGATAAATAAAAAAAATTATGTTTTTGTGATTAAAAAAAATATACATTTATAGTAAAAGGTATATGAATATATATATATATTTGTAATAAAAATACTTTTTTTTTATATAAGATAATATCATGCATCTCTTTTTTAAATGCACGTTATATAGCCTTTCCCATTTTTACAATTTCTATAACTATGTGATACTTGTACTATGTGATACTTGTACCCAATAAGATGAGTGATCATGTACCCAAAACATCAATGTTAGCTCCTTCAACGCTCAAGCTCACAATGTTTTGTTTTTAAGCAAGGGAACATTAATGTTTTTAATGGCCTTGTCTCGTTACAGGTCCCCCCAGCTCAGCCACGTTCCATTTTTGCAACTTGGGCTATTTTTTTTTTTTTAAAATGCTAGTGATCCAAATATTTTTTCAAATATCTTACATGGGTGTGATATTTATACCATGTAGGTCTCATGTGGATCTCACACCTATCTGAGGCATTTGGCATAACACTTGATAAAACATTTGGGTCCTTAATATTATTCTTCTTCTTTTTTATTTTTATTTTTAGTACATACATTTTAAAAGGATGTATATTATGGCCCTGTTTGTTACTGCTTATTTTCAGCTTTCAGCTTTCAGCTTAATTTAAGCTGTTTTGATATGTTTGGTTTAGCTTATGCTTATAGCTTATAGCTTTGTGGAAGTCAGAAATCAGCTTATTCTTTGAGTGGGGCAGGAGATGCTTTAAGAATAAGCTGGAAATCAGCTTAAGCTGAAAGTTATAAGCTATAAACTGTTTGGGCATAAGCTATAAGCAGTTTCCCACAGCTCTACCAAACAGGGCCTATATATCAGTGTAGTTTTTAGTTATATCATAAAATAATATTAATTATGATTTAAAATGATGTTTTCATTATAATTAAATATATTACGATCCATAATATTTTGGTGTTGTGTCCTGGTTATGACTCAATATAGCATTAGTTACAATATTCTGTAATAATATTTTAGTTAAGAACCAACCAAAGTAATCATAGTAATTATGAAACAAAATAATGAAAAATTTAAAATTTTTGAGATATTGATTTGTGATTATATTTCAATCTTAAAAGATAAATAATAATCTCAATCAAATAATTAAAGATAAATCGACACAACGATTTAACGTAGAAAAAAAAATACAGTTGGAGTGCCTTCAATTGTGATAAAAAATCACGGGCTAAAGTAACAAAACAATCCACTAAAAGACAAAAATGAATTACACATGTGTACCCTCAATTATCTAGCGAATGTATCCCCGAATTGAACTGATTCCGATGTACCTCTTTCAACACCGTCTTCACCTCGAATTGTCTTGCCCAACGTTGAATCCACAACGTTGACGTCGAATCTACGACGATGAATCACTCTAGAATTCATCAAAATTTCAGGCTCAAGTTTTCAAAATCCATTGAAGAGCACCTCTTTCTTTTGTAAACGTATCAGTAAAATCAACCCTTTGATGAAATTAATATGAAGCTTGTAGATTTATTGATCACTCTTAAATCATCAAAAAAACACCCTCCAATATACCACATTTTGATTTTTCTTTCTCTCTAAAAGTCTGGACGGGATAAACCCTAAAAACTGCAAATGATGCACTTCATAAAAAGTTGAGCCACGAAGACCGCTTAAGCACACACTTCACCGCTTGAGCGGTGTGAGTAAAAGCAGTACAAAACATATAGGCCAACCGCTCAAACGCATATTTCACCGCTAAAGCGGTGAATCATTTTTCCCAAAAGTTCAGTTTGCAGGCATTCCCGTATATAGCCTGCAAACAAAAGCACAATTTGAGTTAGATTCGCATCTAAACACTCATAGTTTCACCAAAATAAAAGAGCGAATAAAATTATAATTAAAAGAAATTTTGTCAAATAGAATTGCTAATTATAAAAACTTAACAAATGATGTTTTAATTACTAAATCCAAATCACATTGAATAGTTATTGGTGTGACCATCAAGCCACCTTACCCATGATCCTATGTAAGTTAACAACATGCAATGTAGGAAAATAGGTCATTTAGCTTTCTCCATACCTCTTTCTTGTCCCCATAACCACATTACCTTGTGATGCTATTTCTACTACCAAACCAATACAATGCTTCATCAATTTTCATCACTACCATATCATTTGGTCATTCACAATGATTTGGTAAGTTGACAATGAATTGATGAGCTTTTAATTCAAAATTATTATTCTAATATTGAAATGCTGATAGTATTTATGGAGCATCTTTCCTAACCAAAATATGCTTAATTATGTCTCTAAATTTACATTCTGAATTAATTTTTTGCAAAATTAAATGAACATTAACATATATAACAATTAAAACATAAAACTTGCACATGTCCCACCACTTGGCATGGTGCTCATCTAACACTATAGGCCTCGTCTGAGAACATGCTTTTTTAGTAATCTTTTAGCTTTTTTACTAAAATATAATGTAAAAAAAAATTAGTATGTTTGGAATGACTTTTCGATTTTTTACGAAAAGATGTGCAAAAAGTAAAGAGAAAAGAGAATCTTTAATTTTTTGATATAAGTTGTTGACTTTTTGATTTTTTTATTGACTTTTTGATTCTTTGACTAAAAAAGTCACTTGCCAAACAAGGCCATAGTGTGAGTTTCCTGATTAAGCTAATTGATTAAATAATTTTAATGAAAAAAGAACAACAAATTTTATGGTAAGATTATATAACTATGAAATTTTATTTCCCATTTCTCAATCAATTAATACTTGCCAAGTATCCAAAATGCTCAATCTTCCCCTTAATGTTAACAGGACTATTCTAGATGTTCCTATTTTATAGATAGAATAGACATCTGCATTTTATGATTGTAAAAAAATTAAATTAATAAATATTTACTTTAAATTCAAAAAGAAATTAATTTAAATTTTCAAAACAAGATAATTGTAGACTTTAATTTTAAATTTTTGATGATATATTGCAACAAAATGAAAACTCTCACTTAAAATGAAAATGACCTCAATGCTAACAACTAGCGTGCCATCATTAAATGAAATCTTAAGCACAACAAGCAATGTTACTTGGTTCTACATAATTAGGGATGGATGCGTAACGTGTAGGGGCGGAACTACACTGGGACCGGGGCATGTCACTCTCAAATTTATTCATAAGCCGCTTATATATAGTATACATTATATATATATATCCCCAAAAAATTATACCATTGGCACCTTCCCCGCAATTTTTAAAATCTCTTTAGGCAAAACTCTCTTTAAATGAAATCTTAAGCACAACAAGCAATGTTACTTGGTTCTACATAATTAGGGATGGATGCGTAACGTGTAGGGGCGGAACTACACTGGGACCGGGGCATGTCACTCTCAAATTTATTCATAAGCCGCTTATATATAGTATACATTATATATATATATCCCCAAAAAATTATACCATTGGCACCTTCCCCGCAATTTTTAAAATCTCTTTAGGCAAAACTCTCTTTAAATGAAATCTTAAGCACAACAAGCAATGTTACTTGGTTCTACATAATTAGGGATGGATGCGTAACGTGTAGGGGCGGAACTACACTGGGACCGGGGCATGTCACTCTCAAATTTATTCATAAGCCGCTTATATATAGTATACATTATATATATATATCCCCAAAAAATTATACCATTGGCACCTTCCCCGCAATTTTTAAAATCTCTTTAGGCAAAACTCTCTTTATAGAGGGGTGAGTTCTGTTCACCAAATAAATTTCTTTTTAAAGGCTTATGCCAATAAAATATAATATGAAATGCTAACCACCTTCAAATGAGCGGTTCTTAATGTTGGTATGTATATAAAATGTATTAAAATATGTGAAAAATATATATAAAAATATGAAAATATAAGAAAATATTTTATTATTATTATTATTATTTTTTTTTTTTTTGATTTCTCACGGAGTGTTCAGATCAACTTAACGTGCACTTTGATTAACCCTCGCTCGTGGTGGGTCTGTTGCTGGCCACAAGGTGTTGCAGCTGTCGAGACTCAAACTGATAAACAAATCCAGTCAAACTCCAAAGTCTTGCTCAGGAATGCACAAGCCACTAAGCCACAAGCTCATGATTATATAAAAATATGTTAAATGTGTATTAAATTCTATCTTTTTCGACATTGTATAGTTCTTCTAAAACACTCAATGAGAGGTTATCAATAAGACCCTTGAATGATTTACACTTTGGGACTTTAATATACCCAAATATAACACGTGGATGTACCTATATGTAGGCCTCTTTTGGGAAGAGATAAAAAATCTGATTTTCAGATTTTTTATCTCCTCTTCTCTCACAGAAAAGCTGATTATAATCTGCTTATAATCAGCTTTTCACCAAAAATCAGATTATAACCATCTTCCCAAAACACCCCGTAGAAGCATATGAATTCCAACAAATTTTAGAACCCAAAAACAAATTCTAACCGAAAACATTATAAAAAAGGTAAAGATCAATTTGAAATCATTTTCAAGGCTTGAGAGGACTCGCAAGGAAAGTGTTTCATTGGAAAAAAATTATGTATCCAAATACAACAATCTGCGAAGAAGTAAAGCCAAAAGTTGACCCTTTACAGTCAAAATTCTAGTCTACTATTGATGGCGTGCCACTAGATTTTTAAAAGCTTTTTTTTTTTTTTTGAATTTTTAACTTTTTTAGATCATATCATTTCTTTATTTTTTAAAATATTTTTTCTAAAAAAATCAGAAAAATAAAAATAAATTGAGCTTGATTTTCATAGTATTCACATTTACAAGTGAGCATATGCTTATACCAAAACCAATCAAATAAGCAATTTTAGTGCTCAAAATTATGTCTTTGGTTATGAATTTATTTTTTCCTCTTCCTCTTTATTTTTAATAGGGGAAATTGCATTTCAGTATGTTAAAAAATTAAAGTGAAAAAAATTATAAATTTAATAATTAAAATTATAAAATTTTCCGTAAATTTATAAATATTTTATAGAAATACCACGTATTTACAATTTTTTCCTTTTTAATATCCAATGAACTCCCAATTTAAAACAAAAGTATCAAACAGATGTTGATATCACAACGACAAAAGTGATCAATTAATTCAATTTAAAACCATAAAAGATAACTTGTCCAAACCAAACCTTGATGAAGAAAACTGAACCGAGTCACCATACTTTACAACTCGGTCGTCAAACCGAGCTGACTGGGTTCCCTTCTCTCTCCGCCCCACGCTTACCAACTTCCCACCCTCTCTATAAACATTGATCATCCCAACCCGATTCTTCAACTCTCCGATCAAACCCCACAAAGTCTCTGTTGAAGGCTTCTTTATTGTAAATGACCCCATCACCAATCTGTCTTTACAATCTTCTAACCTATTCAAACAACGCATCAACTCAACCGATTCACCGAAACTGAGGCAACTCAGTCTCTCCATGAACTCATTGAGTCGTAACGAAACCTCGTTGACTGCCGACAGATAATCGCCACCCACCAAGCCCATGATCTCGTCCAACAACCTGTTGCCTTCGACGTGGAGAGAATCGGGTGCTTTGCAGATTTCTTCGATCAATCCAACTAAGGAATCAACGTCTCTGATTAAATCAACGGTCATGAATGTTGAGAGTCTCTCATCTTGATTATCTTTCTCTAGAGTGGATGAACATGAACATAGGAAGAAACCCAGAGTTCTTGAGGTGGATAATAGGGTTTCGAGGTAGCGAGCGTACCACCTGTTGATGCAAATATAGTAAATGTGACGGAATTAGATAAAATTTGAGAGAAATAACGCTGGTTTCGAGTCGCGTTACGTATTTGTCCTAACCAATTCTATTGAATTTAATGTGCAACGAGTTAGAACGAATTTGTCGTACGATAAAAACAGTCTATAATTGTCGAAATTAGAACTTGAACATCTTTGAATTTTCAAGAAAAATAATTCAACTATTAATAATATCATTTTATCTTGCTTATTTATAAATCCATATGGTATATATTAGTCTCTCGACTATAAAAAATTTATAAATATATGAAAATGATGCCTTCTTTATAATTGCATGGTCAAAATGTATTGATTCATGAATGAATAAGATGTAAAATGATATTTCATAATATTTGAAGGGATCTTGGTGCAATTAATATGAAAAATAATGAACATGAATTTTAGGGAGAAAACAGCACCTAACCCAGGCAGAGAGGACCCAAGTGGTGGCGGTGGCGCCGTCGCGGAAGGCGGAGAGTTTGAGGTAGTTATGGCCGCCGAAGGAAGGGAAGATGGAGAGTTGGTCTTGTAGGATGAAGGGGCCGCGCTTGATGATGTGGTGGATGGTGAGGAGGCACTTGAGGACTACGGAGGAGTCTCCGGTGCGGTGGAGCCGGTCCATGAGGGACTCCACCAGGGCGGAGGCGGTGGCGCGTGAGGCGTCGCCGAGAGATAGGAGGGACTCTAGGTGCTTGACGTCTGGCGGCGTGGAGGAGGAGTGGGTGGTCGCTCGGAGGACTGCTAGGTGGAGAGAGAGGGTGTTGGGTTTTGAAAGAAGGGCTGCTTTGGATAGTGAAGCCTTGTCTTTGATTACTCCTATCAGATCTCTGAGTTTCTTTACTTTGCCCATGGCTGGAGACAAACTGCAAGAACAAGAAAAAGAAAAAGAAAAAGAAAAAGAAAGGAGTCGATGAGAGAGAGAGAGAGAGAGAGAGAGAGAGAGAGAGAGAGAGATATGATTATCTATTGTGTGAAATGATTATCTAATGTGTGCGTTAATGGCGGTTTGATTATAGGTGTCTTAGAAAAGTCTAATAATCCCTTAGATATTATATATCGTAATAATTGCACAAAATATTTTATGGAAAATGAGTGAAAGCACTAATTAGTGCTACACTAATGATGTGATAGTGGACCCCACCATGAATGATTTGATGTTTTGGCCTTGGTGTTGTATTTTTTTCTTTTTTTTATTGAGTGCCATGTCATTAGTGATCTTTTTAGAGCTCAAAAATTAATGGTCTCTATTATTGTTGATATTTTATTCATGAATTTTGCTTCAGACCCCCACTGGGGGTCGACCCCCAGTGAGGTGGCAGCCCTTGATTGGGCAAAAAACACACTGTTTTTTTTTTTTTTTTCAGCTGTCAGCTAGTGGGGGCGCGCCACCTCATTGGGGGTGCGACCCCACTGGAGGTGTATAGCACGGTTGTTTTATTCATAACGCTCGCTTTTTTTACCCATTCTTTATGTTGGGAAAAAGTCATTAATTGCTTAATAATTTAAAGTATTTATTTGGGTTTTTTTAAAAAAAATAATAATAATAATCAGTGTGTTTAGTTTGAATTTTTTAGGTTAAATTTTTTGAAAATTGAATTTTTTGATTTTTTTTTTTTTGTGTTTTTAGTGAATATTTTTTAAATTTTTAATATTTTTTTTTACTTTTTTAGATGCACCTTACTTAGATGTAACTAAAAAATAAAATATTTATAAAAAATATTTTAAAAAATTAATAAATACATAAAAATACAAAAAAAATGTATTAAATTGTCTTTTTTTTTTTTTTTTGTATCTTTGGTATTTAATGAATTTTTAAAAGGTTTTTTTCATAATTTTTTTATTTTTCAAGTATATTTATGTTAGGTATGTCTAAAAAGTAAAAAAAAAAAATTCTTAAAATATTAAAAAAATTCAGTAAAAACAAAAAAACACAAAAAATAAAAAAAAAATAAATTTTTTTTAAAAATATTTTTAAAAAAATAGAACCAAGAAAAGTAAATAATTCTATCTTTATAGCAAATTCATACAAAATAAAATAAAATACTATAAGAATGATTAGGCAATGTTACCTATATAAATAATAATTATTTTCAAATTTGATTCGTATTCATATAAACTACTCAATTTGAATTGAAAGGGTAAAAAGGAAAAATCATATATATTAAAAGTAATGTTTTTCTCGGGCTTAGATAGCATATTATAAAAGTTTGTTTTTTTTTAAGAGAGTCACGTCAACATGTATTTTTTTAATTACATATAGAATTTTATATAAATTCAAACATAATTCAAATTATACTAAATTTACCTATTTTATATAGACTCTATTTGATAAATATTTTTTTTTCTATATATTTTCCATGATAAATTAAGATAATCCACGAACCCAATACCAATTTTGCATTTCACTTTTTTCCTTCTTAATTTTTTCAAGGGTATTACGATTTTTTTAATGTTAAATTGTCTTCTTCTTTTTTTTCTTATTTTTCATGTATTATTCTATACTCAATACCAATTCTATATTATACATTTGCCTTTTAAATTTTTATAGTAATTCTATATATGAAATTATACTTTTTTTTCCTAAATTATTTCATATAATCACAACTCGCATGAGGTAAAACATATACAATAATTATACTTACCTCTAAAGTTTGGATTTATTGCTTGAATTACTTTTTCAATTGTTGAATAATAAGTTATTTTATGTTTTGATATCATATTATAAATGATTAATCACTTTACACACTGAGATGTATTTATTGTTTGGATATTTTTATTATTTTTTTCTTTTTGGATTTATATATTGTTATATGATTCTTTCTTAGTTAGTTGTCTTTGAATTTCTTTTATATAGTTGATATTTTAATATAATTAAGACTATCTATTTTACAATCTTGTAACTTAACATATATATATATCATATAAAATCATTATATGATAATCTAACTACTATATAATTATATTTAATTTTTTTAATAAATTTTATATAATTTCTATTTCTACATATTTTTATTTTCCAAATGAATACATATAAAAAATTAAATACTTACAATTACTCTTAATTTTATATTACTAATTCTTCTTCTAACTTAACTATTATTTTTAATATCAAAATACGTATTTATTTTATTATTTTATAATTTAATATATATCATACAAAATTATTATATGATAATTACACTTTTATAATATGATAGAACTATAATAGCAAAATACACAATTAATTTAACTAAAATTAATACATATAAATATTCAAGTAATAATTTTATAAAGCGATAGCACCAATATTATCAAAATAAATAATTAAAATCATATTTTAATTTAAATTATTATTTTATAACATACATTGTACCATTAAATATTTTTTTTTAAAAATAGTACAACTGTTAGTTAATTATTATGTTTGAATTATTTTTTTGAAAGAAAAAGAATGTTCTAGATTGCGAGAGGAAAGATTACAAATATTTCAAACACTTCTTTTTTTCCTTTAAAATTGGAAAGAAACAGAGAAAATGAATTATTTGTCATAAAAAATAATAAAAAAACTTTACCCTTCACTTATTTTTTAAACATGACATTTACAACTTATGTACCTCATTTTCTTTATAATTATTGTGGAGCCAAGTGCCAAAAAAATAAAAAAAAATAAAAAAATTGTAAGGGTCAGCATCGAATTGGGTCACAAAAATGATCTTTATCTAGATCTGTATAATGGAGTTTACATGTACAAAGGTAAATTATTCAAGAGTTTCAGAGCACCTTGTGACATTATTTCTAAGGAGCTAAAAATTTATATGGTCGAAGTCGATATCAGGAAAGGTCACCTTTGCCCTTTTATTGAACCTAACCTAGCCACTATCCCAGTATACACTGGGCAATTGTTTGAAATAGTCTAATTGTTGGAAGTTTTCAAGAATTTGGGCCTTTGTCAGCCTTTCTATCATCTTAGCAGCTCTGGCTCTGGAGGGGCTAGCACTACCCTTCCTCTCCTTTGCTAACACTATAATATTTTCTTAATTTAGTGACATTTGGAAGTGTCACAAAACTATTAATTTAATGATATTTTTTAGTCTTGTGATATTTTGAACAAGTGTCATTTGTATCTGTGCCACGGTAGACACTAGTGTCACGATAGATACTTACAAGTGCCACTACACCATCATAACTAAAAACTTTCAATGACATTTTGATGTCATGGTAGATATTATTTGTGGCACTATCAAGCGCCATTAAAAAAAGAGTTAGTGACACTTATAAGTGTCATTACACCATCAAGACTAAAACCTTTCAGTGACACTTTAATGTCATGGTAGGCACTATTCGTGACGCTAACAATTTGATCCGCTCTTGCGGAGACTCGAACTGCCAACCTCCTGCACTATAAACCTTATATACCACACTCTTCCCACTACACTTCTATAGCACCACATGATTATATATGCAACATATATTATTTATATAGTATATACATCCATATTAATATAAAAGTATATGTATAAACACAATTATTTTATTGAACATAATTTATGTAAAATAAACTATTTACTAGCAAAATAAAAAAAAGACCACTTTTGGCGACTAAAAATATTTTTTAGTCGTCAATTCTATACTTTTGGCTACTAATTGTTTTTTAGTTGCTAAAAAACTTAACTTTTGCCGATCAAAATCGGATTTGGCCACCGAAGATGCACTCTCAGCTACCAAAATTTTGGTCGCCAAAAAATTTAATTCCCGCCTTAGGATTTTAGTTCTCCCGTGCTAAAAATGACCACTTTTGGCGACTAAACTTATTTTTAGTCGCCAATTATAAACTTTTGGCTACTAAAATTTTTTTAGTCACCAAAAAGCTTTACTTTTGGCTACTAAAATTTTTTTGGTTAGTAAAACCCATATAATCAGTGACCAAACTTATTTTTAGTCACCAATTGTAGATTTTTGGATACTAAATTTTTTTAGTCGCTAAAAAACTTTACTTTGGGCTACTAAAAATGTTTTAGTCACTAAAACCCACATAATCAGCGACCAAACTTAGTTTTAGTCACCAATTGTAGACTTTTGGCTACTAAAATTGTTTAGTCGCCAAAAAGCTTTACTTTTGGCTACTAATTTTGTTTTGGAAGCTGAAAGTATTTGGTTAGGAAATTTAATCGCCGAATGTGCTTTTTCCTGTAGTGTATATTGAGTTTAATTTATTTATTTTTAATCATTTACTGTATTTTAAAAATTTAGAAAATATATTGGCATTTTTTATTTTTTCAAAAATGTCATTATAAGCTTGGAAAGTTTTTAGCTTAGTGGCATTTCTCAAAATGCTATAAAATATTTGTTTACGACACTTTTCACCTAAGTGCCATAAAAAGTAATTTGCACCTACCTAGTGTCCTGACATTTTTAAAAAAATGCCATTGCTACTAAAGTTTAGTGGCATCTGTTGGTAAATGTCACGAAACATAATTTTTTGTGTCATTATTATAAAATGCCATAAAATTAATGTGACATTTTTTTATTGAAATGTCACTAGAGCCTTATATGTTTATGGTTCCGTGGCACTTTTCTAAAACATTTAATGCCAATTTTTATTTTTGTGGCATTTTCTAAAAACATGCCACTAGTGTAGTGTCACTAAAGTGTAAATTTGTTGTAGTGACATTTTTGTTGTAGTCAAGTGACACTTTTTTAATTGAAATGCCACTAGAGCCTTGTATATTTGTGGCTCTATGACATTTTTTCTAAAAAATACCACCAAATGTTTTTTTTGTGACATTTTTTAAGAACATGCCACTAGTATAGTGCCACTAAAATGTGTTTTTATTATAGTGTAAGCCTGTTGCAACAGCTACGTCAAACGCTATTTTGAACTTGGTCGACTACTTGAATTGTTCAACTGGTACTGTGTAGAGGTTAGGATAGGCCATCCGCTTTGAAGCCAATGTCCTGGTCAGCTCTTCCGCTTTTGCCCTCTCTACCTCTAACGCCTTTTTTTCAGCTACAAGCGCTCTTGTCAACTCAGTCACTCGCGTGTCTGCCTCTTCCTTCTCCCTCAGCGACAAATCACGAAGCTCTTCATTGTTGGTGAAAGATTATTCTAGTTGATCTCTTACAGTGGCGTAGGCTTGCTAGGCTTTATAGGCCTTCTTTTGCTCCATCGCCACCTCAAACTTGAATGCCACTGTCCTGTGCCAAGCGACCACTAAATCCTTAGTAAAGCTACCCAACTGAGCCCCGACTTTAGCCAGTTCAGTAGCAGCCTTAGCCTCTTCGACCTTCGCTCGCTCGGCGACATGGCTATGCACCAGGGCCAATACTTCAAATGTTTTGCACCTTTGAGTGTACAACATTCCCTTAGCATAGGCACTCTGTGCCATCTTGTGCAGGTCCTTCACCTCACCTTTAACCATCTATAATTCAACAACGATCTGCTCAGATCATGCTACAACCTGTCGCAGTTCCAACCTAGCCATTACCCCTTTTCCCAACAAGGCGGCCGCTAGAGTCAATGACTCCAATTGAGTAGAGCCCATCGCCTTCATCAAGTCTATCTCTCCAAACCGAGAGGCATCTCTGACAACTGTGTCATCGATCGCCCCTAGCATTCGCTCGTATGCTGCCTTCGTGTTGCCCAGCAAGTTGGAGCATTCAAAAGCGTCGATCAGCGGCATGCTAACCACGACGCTCAGGTGCCAAGCAGCAGTGTTCACCCTCTCGACTACAGAACTCGCCCCAGACGAGCTTGGCTGAGCCCCAACTGGATGCTTATCCTTTCCGACCTCCTTACTCCTAGGCGCCCATTCTTCCACAATACCAACTTCTACTTCTGGTTGGGAGTGATCAGTCATCTGCTGAACTCTCTTCTCATCAGGTTCCGCAATTAGGAGTGTCTACCATAATTACTTCTGCCCCACCCTCCTCCCTTGCCTCCATTACTATTGCCTCATTGGTCTTTTTCGCTTGAGGTCTTTCTTTTCCACCCTTGGCAAGCAGCCCTTATCTTCTTTCTCTTTATTTGCTCTAACTCCGCTTTGCTCCGCTCCTTTAGCGGATCAACTAGCGCCTTAAATGGCACAAAATTCTTCAAGTCTTGTCCCACCAAGGCCTTTGGGCGAGGACAGGCCGACCTGTGAATGGACGGGCAAGGATTACTAGGTAGAGAGAGTGTGTGTTGGGTTTTGAAAGAAGGGCTGCTTTGGATAGTGAAGCCTTGTCTTTAATCACTCCTATTAGATCTCTGAGTTTCTTTACTCTCCCCATGGCTAGAGACAAATTGCAAAAACAAGAAAAAGAAAGGAGTTGATGAGAGAGATATATATATATATATGATTATCTATAGTGTGAAATGATTAACTAATGTGTGCCTTAATGGTGGTTTGATTATAGGTGACTTAGAAAAGTCTAATAATCCCTTAGATATTTTATATTGTAATAATTGCACAAGATATTTTATTGGGTCCGGACTCTCCCCAGCTTAGATCTGGGATACTCCGGTTCAGTTCAGCCTATTGGGCTTACTTTTGGGCTCCTTTTCGATAATTAGAACAGTTTATATTTTAGGATTTATTGAGTACATTATTTTTATAAAATCTCATATGGATCAGATAACGGATATTATATATTTGGATTACTTTTATTTAAAAAAAATAGACGGTTAGAAAATTAACAGTTTTTAACAAAAGTAATCCAAATACATAGTATTTGTTATCTGATAGACGTGATTTTTTACAGGGATAATGTACCCAATAAATTTTAAAATGTGAATAATTTAGATTATCGAAAATGGATCCAAAACTAGGCTCAGTGGTTCGGACTAGACCCTTCAGACCAGATAATGGACTGGAGGCAAGCTTCAACCTTATTCATAACACCTTTTTTACCGAAGTCTTTATGTTAGGAAAAAGTCGTTAATTGCTTAATAATTTGGAGTATTTATTTGGGGTTTTTGCACCCAAAAAAAAAATTTCTATCTTTATGACAAATTCATACAAAATAAAATAAAATACTATAAGAATGATTAGGTAATGTTACCGATATAAATAAAAATTATTTCCAAATGTGTTTTTTTTTTTAAATGAGTGATTCATATTCATCGTATCATCTTGTATATAAACTACCCAATTTGAATTGAAAGGGTAAAAGGAAAAAATCAAATATATATCATTAAAAGTAATTTTTTTTTTCATGTTTAGGTGACATATTATAAGGGTTTCCTTTTTTCTAAGAGAATTACGTCAATATGCATTTTTTTAATTACATATAGAGTTATATACAAATTCAAATATAATTTAAATTATACTAAATTTACCTATTTTATATAGACTCTATTTGATAAATATCTTTTTTCTATATATTTTTCATAATAAATTAAGATAATCCACGAACCTAATACCAATTTTACATTTCCCTTTTTTCCTTATTAATTCTTTCAAGGGTATTACAATTTTTTTAATGTTAAATTGCCTTCTTTTTTTTTTTTCTTTTTTTTTCTTTCTTATTTTCACATGTATTGTTCTATACCCAATACCAATTCTATATTATATATTTGTCATTTAAATTTTATAGTGATTCTATATATAAAATTATACTTTCTTTCCTATTTGTTTTATATAATCACAACTCACAGGAGATAAAACGTGTACAATAATGATACTCTTGATGAAATTCTAAAATTTGGATTTACTATTTGAATTTCTTTTTCAATTGTTGAATAATAAGTTCTTTTATATTTTGATATCATATTACAGATGATTAATCACTTCACACACTGAAATGCATCTATTGTTTGGATATTTTTATTATTTTTTCTTTTGGATTTATATATTGTTATATGATTCTTCCTTGGTTAGTTGACGTTGAATTTCTTTTATGTAATTGATATTTTAATATAATTAAGAGTATCTATTTTACAATCTTATAATTTAATATATATATATCATATAAAATCATTATATGATAATCTAACTACAATATATTTATATTTATTTTTTTAAATAAATTTTATATAATTTCTATTTCTACATATTTTTACTTTCCAAATGAATATAAAAAAAATTAAATAGTTACATTTACTTTTAATTTTATACTACTAATTCTTCTTCTAATTTAACTATTATTTTTAATATCAAAATGAGTATTTATTTTATTATTTTATAATTTAATATATATCATACAAAATTATTATATGATAATTACACTTTATAATATGATAGAACTATAATATCAAAATACACAAATAATTTAACTAAAATTAATACATATAAGTATTCAAGTAACAATTTTATAAAATGATGGCGCAAATATTATCAAAATAAATAATTAAAATCATACTTTAATTTTAATTTTAATTCTAAATTAGAAAATTAAAATTAAAATTATTATTTTATAACATATATTGTACCATTAAATATATGTTTTTTAAAAATAATACGTATACTGTTCGTTAATTATTATGTTTGAATTATTATTTTGAAAGGGAAAAGAATGTTCTAGATTGCGAGGGAAAAGATTACAAATATTTCAAACACTTCTTTTTTCCTTTAAAATTGGAAAGAAACAGTGAAAATGAATTATTTTTCATAAAAAATAATAAATAAAAAAACTTTACCCTTCACTTATTATTTAAACATTACATTTACAACTTATGTACCTCATTTTCTTATAATTATTGTGGACCAAAGTGCAAATAAAAAAAATTGTAAGGGTCAGCATCGAGTTGGGTCCCAAAAATGATTTCTATCTAGATCTGTATAATGGAGTTTACATGCACAAAGGCAATTATTCAAGAGTTTCAGGTCATACATTATTTCTATGGTGCTAAGAATTTATAAGTAGAACAAGCTAATTCATCTTTGTTAGGTAATTAAGAAACTTTTAATGACTCATTTAAGTCACGTTTGTTTCGCGGCTTGAGTTGTCAGATTGGACTACCACGGTTGTGGGTCCATTCACAGCGTGTTTGGTAGTGAAATGAGAGGGCAGATTAATAATCCAAGAGGTTTATTAATCCCTCTAGGTAGGGGTATTAGCTTGGCTGGGTAGATGATAGGATTAGAAAAATAATGAACGGATTGAGTCTGCTCGGACGTTCTTCCAATCATCTGCCCGGACGTCCGGAGTAGTGCATTTTTTTTTACAAAACAACTGACTGGCAACAAAAAGAGCCGGCCGGCCAATTTTTTTTTCTTAACCAAGTGCACCTGTTTGTTTTAATATTTGTTTTAGTTTTTTTTTAATGTAGGAATAATTCATTTATTTATTTCATATAAAAATAATTTAACAATCCCATCAGTAATCATCTCTCACACTATCATCAAAACAAACATACTTTACTTAATTCTCTCATTAACAATCTCCACATTAACAATATTTTCACTAACCATTCCCTCACTAACAATTTCATCTAATATAATCCGCCAAACAAACGTGACCATAGTATATTATAAATTTTAATTGATCAAGAGTATCCTGTAGACAATAATATATGGTATTCCACAAATATCTAATAATTTTTTCACCTAAAATGAGACTACAAGCACTCGAACTCTTTTTTTGGGAATTTCTTTGGGTAAATTTCCTATGTAGCTAACATTAACATCTTGAGGGTCCATTTGTTTTGGGAGATGGAGGAAGGAATGAGATTGAGATGGAGGTAAGACCTACTAATATTGTATTTGTTTTAGGAGATGGAGAGCAGTTTGGGGACGCTGTTGCACCATGTGTAGCACTGACTATTGCGCATTTAATGGAGCCTTTTTTGGATCTCATTTTGACAATCTGAACCGTTCAATTTTTAGAAGACATTGAGTGGAATTTGCATACAAATATTCAAAGTAATCGGATTTCGGTATCCCTTTCATGAAGACATGTTTGTATTCATATTTATACTTAAAATTAAATTTACCATTCAATTTTTTAGATACGAATATGTTCGGATGAAAAAGATAGCGATCTCCGATTAACTTGAATTTTTACAGGCATATTCTACTTAATGTCTTCTAAAAAGTGAACGGTTCAGATTGTCAGAATGAAGGCCAAAAAAGGCTCCATTAACTGTGAAACAGTGGCTATTGCGCATGGTGCGCAGCAGTCTCCCCAATCCCGATAGAGAGGGGATTCATAAGTCCTCTGGATTAAGATGGGCCTTGGATGTTGGGATTGATATGGAGGCCAAAGATTTGATATTAGAAAATTAGTCCTCTGGGTTAGCTTCTTCTTCTTCTTCTTTTTATTTATTTATTTATTTATATTGGGCATTTTTTTTTTGAATATTAATGTTTAATGTTTTTTTTATTTTTTGTTAAGTAAAAATCATAATTTTTTTATTTTATTATTTTATATTTCTTTTATATAAAAATAATTTAACAATCCCGATACTAACACCTATCATCAAAACAAACACAATTTTACTTAATCCACTCACTATCAATCCCCTCACTATTAATCTCCTCTATTCTACCTCTGAAAATAAACGGGCCATCGTTGCAAAAAAAAAAGAAAAAGAAAAGTAAATAGAGATGAGTGTTTGATATGTCAACATACATTTTAGTATGTAAGTTTTAGTATAAAAAAACTTATTATTACAAAATTACTATTGTAAAAATGTTTGTAAAATACCATAGAGTCTTTTTGTACACTTCATTCTTTTTAGTAGAATAATTTTGAGTAGTTATTTAGGTTTCTTTTTTAAGCCTTTGCTTGATACCCATTAGAAGGGTGCACACTACGTGTAACATATTACTATTCAAATTTGAAAGTAAACTTATAAATTTGATTTTTAAAATTTGAAATTGCTATGGCAGTTAAACTGTCGTGAAGAACGTGCATAAGTGTAGGGCGATTTGAGTTAGCTAACTTCACAAAATAAATAAATAAATAAATTATACTTCTCATTTTGATTTAATTTTTTTTTTTTTTTACTTTGACCATTTCTATTTCAAATTTTTATCAATTTATTCCAAACACTAACTTTTGCCTAACATTACACAAAATATAACACACTGACACATAAAGTATTTTATTATATATAACTTACTTTTCTGCCATAAATCTAAATTTTAATATAATTATATATATTTTTTATATCATATGATAATTAACGCAAATGGTTAAAGTAGAAAAAATTTATTTCAAAAGCCAAAGTAAGAAACCGCCAAATATAAAAGGTACAAATATAATTTATTCAAAAAAAAAAAAATCATTAACACTATGTTATTTTAAGTATTTATTAAAATAATTAATATTTTGAATTTCTAAAAATTGTATAATTTTACTTTAATCTCACTGAAACTAAAATAATTTTATGTTTACCCCCTCCTTATTCAATTTTTGACTGGGTTGCTACTCATCAAGACATAATTTGTTGTGTATCTCTTTACTTACACGACAAAGAAAAGTTAAAGAGTGCAATCTGCCTAACCTAAATTCTCTACTTTGACATTTTAAAGCATATGTTTTCTTTTAAAAAGACATGTTCTATTACTTTTGACTTTTGTGTCTAAAATTTTAGTTTAGATTTCACATCTAGATAAAGATAATTGGAGAGTGAATTACCACGACTTTCTTTGAATAATAAATAAATTAGGGTTAATTTCATAATTTTAACTTAATTATATATTATTTCTATGAAATATAAAATTTATTATACTTTTGCACATATCGTTAGTCAAACAGATAAAAAAAAAAAAATGCCGATATCAACATTTTAAGTTAAATGTCTAATTTGCCTTTCATTATTCAAAGACCACGTATATTGGAAAACTCATATTTTATTTTTAAATAAAATAACCTTGGAAGAATAAGGGTAATTATATAAATTCATTAAGGGATGATAATTGTATCATGGAAAATTTTTAAATAAGTTCTAATTTTTTTCATAAAATTTCATTGAGCCCTATTAACACATGAATCAATCCTCTCATCATAGTGTAAATAGGATAGCACGGTAATTTTATGAAAAATGTAGAACTCAATGAAATTTGTTCTTTGTAATTGTTTTTTTTTTTTTTTTAATTTTTAAAATAATCAATAATTTCATAACACATATTAACACTGTTAAAATTATCATTATGGTAACGAAAATTAGTGGTAATTTTTCCCAAATTTATAGAATTGACTTTGATTTTTTCATTATTAGTGTAATTTACTCACAATTATAAATAGAATACAAAACAAAATTTGATATGAGAGGGAAATTGAACAGGTGGCATATAATTTTTGGATCACGTCATCACTGAAGTAGGTCATTTGTGTCGTGAACGCTGGCAACTTAAAAAAGTCAGCAGCACATGCTTGGTTATGCTTGACCGACCTTTTATTTTATTTTATTTTATTCATAAATTTTTTTATTGTTAATATTATACAAATAATTTGTTTTATCCACAAAAGTTTAGGAGGAAATTAGTGAAACATCACTCTCAAATTTTATGTAGTAAAAGAGATTCAAGATATTTTTTTATGGGCAAATTACACAAATAGTCCCTATAGTTTGGGGCTTGTGTCACTTTGGTCCCTGACTTTTCAATTGTGACACATTTGACCATGAATTTTGAATCTTGTTTCAAATAAGGACAATTGAATATATAATTAGATTTTTCAAGGGTAAAATTGTCAATTTGATAAAATATAAACTAATTTGACAAAAATAAATGTCAAGCAAATATTTTTGAATTTTTAAAAATTATTTCTACCTACTAAAAATAAAATTATGTAAAATTGATAAATCTTTTAGACATTTATTTATTTATTTTTACCAAATTAATTTTTATTATGTGTTTAGATGATGATCATGTAAAATTAATTTAAAAAAAATTAATCATGTAATTTTTATTAATTTTAAATAATTTTATCATTGGTGGATAAAAATAATTTTAAAAATATTAAAAATATTTTTTTGATATTTATTTTGGTCAAATTAGTTTATATTTTATCAAATTGACAATTTTACCCTTGAAAAATCTAATAATATTTTCAATTGTCCTTATTTGGAACAAGATTCAAACTTCAGGGTCAAATGTGTCACAATTGAAAAGTCAGGGACCAAAGTGACACAAGTCCCAAACTATAGGGACTATTAGTGTAATTAACCCGTTTTTTATTAGTTAAGGTCTCTCAATACTTTCACAGAGAAAATTTAATTCAGAGAAATTTTGTCCAACTTAGAGAAATTTCACTAAACTTAGAGAAATTTCGGCCACGACCTTGAGAAATTAAATTTCTCTGGTATGATCACAGAGAAATTTCAAAATATCTCTGTGAAATAAGAAAAATTTCACCCAATTCAGAGAAATTTCGGTCTTGACTCAGAAAAATTTCGAAATTTCTATGGTATGATCACAGAGAAATTTCGAAATTTCTCTGATTTGTGAAAATTGAAATTGTGAAAATCGAAATTTCTCTGAGCCAGGACGAAATCTCTCTAAGTCTAGCAAAATTTATTTCAGTCAAATTTTGTCTTTAGAAAGGTTGAGGGACCTTAACTACTATGAAAATATTATATGTCTTTTATCTTATAAAATCTAAATAGTATCAGAGATCTTAAAAAAAATTCTCTCAAAGTTTAGCTGATAAATTAACTCTTTATTTTTAACTGGCTAAAGTATAAATAAGATATACTCTTTATTTTATCTAATTATTTTTTCATCTATATGCTCCACGATTACTTTTTATTTTAATTATATATCTACATAAATTGTTTAAAAAGTCAATGAAAAATGTTTCCGCCCCCTCAATAATTGACCCCCTCGACCCCCTCTGAGTTGGACCATCACGTGGTCGGTCACGTGATATACATATCCCACGCACCTTCCTCTTTCAGAATTCAAAATACAGAGCGAATTTCTAACGTTCTCAAATTTCAAAATCCTCTGAGCAAAATCCTTTGAATACATATCCCCCTCTGAGCTCCTCCATTTCACTCCCGACGTCCTTGACTCGGACGACCGACGACGTCCTCAACTCTGGACAGCTCCTCCCCTCCTCCCCTTCTCTCTCTCTCTCTCTCTCTCTCTCTCTCTCTCTCTCTTTCCATCTCAGTCAACGAACAACTCCTCCCATCCTCCCCTTCCACGCCAGCGATCGTAGTACAGTCTACTCCTCCCGAGTCCCGACTCCCATTGACGACGAGGTAATATGGTGTATATATATATATGTCTATATATATATGTATCTTGCTGAAATTAGGGCAAAATTATATATATGTATCTTGTTGAAATTAGGGCAAAATTATATGAATTCACAATGTTGAAATTAGGGCAAAATTATATATATGTATCTTGCTGAAATTAGGGCAAAATTCCTCAATCTGAAAATATGTATCTTGCTGAAATTAGGATTGAAAATACATATCAATCTGAAAAATATATGTATCTTGCTGAAAATATATATCAATCTGAAAATTCCTCAATCTGAAAATATATCTATATATATGTATGTTGCTGAAATATGTATCTTGTCATGACATTATTATCTTCTTGAATGATGAAAATATGTATGTTGGTGAAAGTTTATTACAGAAAAATATTCTGATTTCCGACCCCCTTTGTTGAATGATGAAAACATGTATCTTGCTGACATTATTATCTTGTTGAATGATGAAAATATGAAAATATGTATCTCGTGATAACAGTCTCTTTTGCTTGTTAATTTAACATGACACTAGTTTATGGAGGTAAATAGTTTATTAATCAGTATAAACCAGTTCATATCTATAAACCAAATTAAACAGTTCATATCTATAAACCAAATCAGTATAAACCAGTTCATATCTATGAAAATATTAATTAGTTCATATCTATAAACCAAATTAACTGTTCAGATTGAGAAAAACATGTTGAGTTTTTACTCTTAAAATCATGTTCAGTTCATATGTTTTGCATATGTAAATTAACATATGAAAAACATGTTCTCTTACATGTTCTCTTTGCATATGAAAAACATACTCAACATGAATGACATCTACATTTGAATAGCACAACTGTGAAGAAAAGGATAGCACAACTGTGAAGAAAAGAATCTGGCATTCCCAGTGTAGATAGAGATTCTCTGGATGTACGGATAATAACATCTACATTTTTTCAAGTTCTGAAACATTTCCAGATAATTAAGATTTCATGCAATTGTTTGAATGAAATATGAATGAGAGGTGAAGGAGTAATCTATAAAATCTTTTTGTATATTTTGATTTATGCCTTTGATATTGATATGCAGCATTAGTTTTAGATAGAATAGTGCACCACAAAAATAATATCTCAAACTAACAAAATTAACATTAGGTTTTGTTTAATGCTTAAACATGTATAATTCTAATGGAATTAGGCAAATAAAATGTTAATTACTTATGGGCAACACAATAATTGTTCAATTAAAGAAATTTGGTGCCTACAAGAAATCTGATCACATGTTGCAACTATATTAGTATAATGGGAATGCCACTTGGTGTAAATTACAGTACATTTCTTTCCTTGAAGAATGTGAGCCTATGAAAAGGAATGACAGTAGAGGAAGTATTTTGATTAAGAAAAATGTTATACAAATTATCTTTATTCACTAGTTTAATGAGGATAACTTGTTATTGCAGATGTCAAGTTCAACTGTCAACGCCTGTAGCTCAGATCGGTTCATGTACTTCAACAAAAATTGTCCTACATGTAAGAAAAAGGCCATGATTCAAATTTCTGAGACCGATCGAAACAAAAACAAGCTATTCTACTCTTGTAATGGTTGTGGTGTCTTCATTGGATGGTGTGTGCCTATGAATTCACAATGTGAAGATCAAGAAATTCCAAGACAAGTAGAAAGAGAACTGCTAAGATCTATGACAGAACAAGTTCGAGGTATGACCGAACAACAAAGATCTATGACGGAACAACTTGGAGCTCTCACCCAACAACAAAGATCTATGACGGAACAACTTGGAGGAATGACCGAACAACAAAGATATATGACGGAACAATTTACCTTTGTTAGTGCAAAGATGCAAAAACTAGAATTTCTGATGTTTGTCTTCCTTGTAATTGGTGTGCTATTACTTATGAAGATGTAATGCTACTTAGAAGTAGAATTAGAAGTAGATTGAACAATGTTTTGTTGTGGAATGGAATATGTATTGTTGAATATGTTTTGTGGAATGGAATATGTTTTGTTGTGAATTGTTGAACTTTTGAGTTGAATGGAAATGAATTGTTGAATTGTTATTGTTGACTTGTTGAATGAAGATGTGGAATGATAATGTGCTATTGTCGAATTGTTGTGGAATAAAGATGTGGAATTAAAACAGGTTTTATACCATGACAGATTTGATAGATTTTAAACCATGATAGATTTGAAACAGGTTTGTTGTGGAATGAAGATGTTGTCGAATTGTTGTGGAATGAAGATGTTGAGCACGAACCATGACAGATTTTACACAGATTTCAGCATGAACCATGATAGCTTCGAAACAGATTTCAGCATGAACCATGAAAGTTTGAGCATGAAGCATGACAGATTTTTTTACAGACAGGTTTTTTAACACATTTGTTACAGATTTGAGCATGAACCATGCCAGCTTTTGGCAATTTGAACCATGAACTGAAAAAATCTGATTCTGGCTGAAATACTGTCCAAATAGAAAATTAAAAACAACTTTTCAGATTTTGAAAGACAGTTCGGCAGGTTGAACCATGAACTTAAAAAATCAGATTATGGCTGAAATACTGTCAAAATAGCAAACTGAAAAACAGATTTTTCTTACATATTTCTTAAACCAACATCTGTCAATAGAGATTTGGCATGAACTCTCAACAAATCATGGTCAAACACTGTCAATATGCTCAAATACTATCAAAATAGCAAAATGAAACAGATTTTTTTACAGATTTTTTTAAACCATCAACTGTGAACTGAAAATAAACCATGAACTCATACACCAATCTTGCATAACCAATAAAGTGGGACTTAATAATAACCAATCTTGCAAATTCATACACAACATGTATTACACATGCAACATGGGACTTAACATAATAACTGTCAATCTCAAAAACAAAATGTCAATGTTCCTTAAACTAGTCAAACATTTCTACAATCTCCATCATTCATTCGCGTTATGCCATGTCCATCATTCATTCCCGGTGTGCATGCATTAGAACCCGATGGGGTTAGAGATCCAGAGCCAAACATTTGAGTTGGAGCACTCATCAAACCTCTCGGTGTGCCGCTTACAAAGTCCGATGGGATAAGAGATGTGCCTCCAATAGCATTTATGACCTGTCATAATTGAAGTAAAAAAATACATGTTAGAAAATATTTATAAATGAAAACAAAAAAATTGATGTGAAGTCGTCTTATGAACACATACCGGTGCATACACACTATTTTGCATGCCAACCATATAAGGATAATATGATGTGTAAGCTTGAGCTTGAGCTTGAGCTTGAGCTTGAACTTGAGCTTCAGCTTCAGCTTGAGCTTCAAATTGAAGCACCTTAGCAGCCTATATTGGTTAAAGAGTTTGTAAAAATGTACTTCAAAAGAGTTTGTTAACAAAATTAAAAAACAAGTTAAACTCAATATACAATTTACCTTTGCTTTTGTTTGTTTTTTGCCGTTGCCTTGAACCGATTTACAATTTGATCTACTTTGGCAACCTTTCGTTTTGTTACTGGACGGCCTCTTCGCCGAACAACCAAAGGACTAACCACCTTCCTCGTACTAGCACCCGATGTACAACCGGTGGCAATTGGACTTTTTGTAGAAGATGGTATCCTATTACTAGAAGGTGGTAAATTACTCCCATCACCCGATTCATCATGCATGACTCTATCCTTCATTTCATCCAACCCAAGGTCTATCATTTTAATTTTCCCTTCCGAATTACCAGCAAGTTGTAGAATGGCAATCAATTTCTTGTTCATCCTCTCATAACAACTTGTATTGAAATCATCCCCAAAACCAGAGTACGTGGTCTTGATGCATGTGTACTCCCGAACCAAATCCTTCCTCCAACGTAGCAAAATGTACTTGCTTGGCACCTCATTTATGCACCTTCTCATAAGCACCGCGAGTGAGTGAGCACACATAATGCCTCTAAATTGAAACAACCGGCACATACATTCAACTTCACATTCAATTGAATTAAAATACACAACAAAATCCACATGCTTCATCTTGTCACAAACTACCATCGCTTCTTGGACATTATATGTACAAATTGCTCCCTCCTCTTTCACAATCAAGGCTTGACAGTACACTAATCTCTTCAACTCTCCTTGAACTTCTTTGAATTTTGCATTGGTGTAGGCTTGTTGAAATTGCTTCTCAAACCCATATATAGTTAGACAATCAAACAATTTGTGTCGAGACTTGAAGTCTGATTTCTTCTCTTTCTCTACCTTACTTCTCAACGCATTGTCATATTGTTCAACAAATTGTTTTAATGTCGTCTTCGGGTTGACATATCCATCAAAAAAAGCATTCATGCTTTCACTTCGTTGTGTTGTTGACATGCCAGCCCAAAAAATGTCTTTAACATATACAGGAACCCATCGATGCCGCTCATGATATAGTACCCCCAACCACTCATTATCATAAAGATTGAATTTAGTAAGCATCTCTTCCCATTTTTCCTCAAATTCATCTCTTGTCAAACAATCATAAATTGCATTTTGCATAGCCAACTTCATGGGTTCATATTGAGCATATCCTTTCAACTTCTCCGGTATTTTCTTCATTACATGCCATAAGCACCATCGATGCCGGGCCTGTGGGAAGACAATTTCTATAGCATTTTGCATAGCTCTGCACTGATCAGTTACGATAGCTTTTGGAGGTTTATTTGACATGCAACTTAACCACGACTTGAATAGCCAAACAAATGTGTCGGTGTCTTCACTAGATAACAATCCACAACCAAGCAAAATAGACTGTCCATGGTGATTGACTCCTACAAATGGAGCAAATGGCATGTCATATTTGTTCGTCAGATAAGTTGTGTCAAATGAAACAACATCTCCAAATGATTCATACATAGCCCGACTCCTTGCATCAGCCCAAAACAAGTTTCTAATGCGAAACTCCTCATCAACATCAATCACATAAAAGAATTTCTCACTATGTGCTTGCATCCTCGTAAAATAACTTTGAAGTGATTCGGCATCACCTTCACCAAGCCTTAATCTTCTAGCTCTATTAATGTAATTCCTTGCATCTCGCTCATCAAATGTCAATGACTCGTATCCCCCTGCTTCAACAACCATTGAATGATAGTTCCTAGACACCGCAATCCCGGCTTGATCATTGATTTCTAATCTTCTCTTCACAGGAGTACGAATTTTCTTATTCATTGCAAAATGACGAGAGTCCGTGGGAATCAAATCATGATTATGCTCAAGGTTAACTGTGGTTAACATATATGTCCCATTCTTTTGTAGAGTACCTCGTACCCTTGCTTTGCAACCAATTTTTGTGGACAAAGATGGCTTCAAAGGGTTGACTTCTGATTTCTTTTTTCTCTCCCCCGCTCGAGAACATTCAATTGCAAAGTTTTTTAATTCGCCATTATCTCCAAAATGTTGTGCTCTATGAGCTATAGAAAAGCCAACATGCTTAGCATATGTGGCATAAAATGTGTACACTTCTTCTCTTGAGCTAAAACACATACCCTTCGTCGGTTCTTCAACTTGTTTTTGAGGGGGTCGGAAATCAGATTCAACTTGTTCACCCTCATTTACTGAAGGATTGTCACCACCATTTGAATCAACCTCCATTCTACGAGAAACAAAAATGAAATTCAAGTAGAATGATTTTAGAATAATAATTTTAAAAGATCAAACAATAAACTATAGAAACTGTTGAAATAAACCATCAAACAAATTCAAACATCTGTGATGTGTAAAACTAATCACAGATGTTTATAAGATCAAACAGTAGCTAAAATATTATAAAACTAATAATAAAATTTTTAAACTAATCAAACATCTAATAATAAAAAGAAATCTAAAGCTCTCTTTACCATTGACTTTGCAATTATCTATTTCACTTGAAGGTAAATGAAGAATTTAAAAAGAAAAATTTAACAACCCAAACAACATTGCACAATCAGAAGAAGCCTAGAAAGAGTAATTGAAAAATATCCTACTCTAAATTGTCTTCATCTCTGTTTGTATCCTACTCTAAAAGTATCCTACTCTAAACAAGATTGCACAATCAAAGAGCTTCATCTCTGTTTGAAAAGTATCTCTATTTGTAATTGAAAAGTAAAAAAAATAAAAAAATAAAAATGAAACAAGAATCCTACTCTAAATTATGCACAGATGAAGCTCTGGACAATATATTTATCAGCTCTGGGCAATCCTACTCTAAATTCAGTAGAATCCTTCTGTAATGTCCTACTCTAAATTAATTGAATACAGTTACAAATTTGATAATCACAAAGAAATCATCTGAGGTTCTGAACAGGTCGTAAAAATTTGATAATCACAAAGAAAACAAATTGATAACATGCAGGGATGTCAAACTGATAATCATCTGAGGTTCTGAACACATTTTATACAGAAGCCCAAATTATGAGCATCAACCATGACGGTTTCAGTATGACATCAACCGTGTATGTAGATAGAGAGAGAGAGAGAGAGAGAGAGAGAGAGAGGGAGGGAGAATGAGGGAGAATCAGGGGTTTTCGATTAACATTACCTGACAAAATGCTATGGTTGACGGAGAGCTATGGCCGACGGAAGAGAGCTACGGTCGACGGAGGAGAGGTATGGGACGCACGATGGAAGGGAAGAGGGAAGATATTCTCGCTTTTTTTTTTTTCCGTCTTTGTTTTCAGTATTTTTCTTCTCTTTCAGGTGCGTGTATAACACCTTCTTCATTGTGCGATTCTTCTTCAGAAGACTTCATCAGATGCCACATCAGAGGGGGTCGAGGGGGCCTTCAATTGAGGGGGTTTGTATCGGAATTGAAAGTCAATACTCTCCAAATATAACAAGTTTGAAATTTTTTTGTTAAAATAGTTTTTCATAATAACTAGCTGGTTTGAGTGAATAAAATAAGTTCTACAATACGATATTACGGGGTCTTTTGGGAAGTAAAAAAACAAAAAAAAAAATCAGCTTTTAATATTTTTACCCATTTTGAATCACATTGCCTTTTAAATTTTTTTATTCATAAAAAGACAAAATAAACTAAAAAAAGCCATAAAAATCAAATTTTTAACGACTTTTAAAAAAACCACCGTATTTGAACTGGTGACTCCCGCCATCCACATCAAAATAAATATAATTTTTTTGAAAACACCTTAAGAAATAGGACTAGTTAGAACAGTCAACAAGTGTTTTTGATGAGCCCCGTTGAAAATGTTTTTAAGTTGTCCTTATTGCTTAATTTAAAAAAATATATTTCAAATACTAAATTTTGTTATCATGTGTCACATTAATATGTAAAAAAATGTTGTACAAGAGATTTATTTATATAACATTTTTCTCATCATATTATAATGACACTCAAGAAATCATAATTATAATTGTGGGGGCTGAGAAGATGATTATCAAGAACGACAAACAAAGTGCATCCAAACCCATCTAAGATAGGCCGAATAAAGCCCAAGCCCATTGTAGCTGGTTTTTTTGTGCTTCTTGGAGGGATTTAGCCTTCTCGGATACGATAGCCCTACAGTTCGGACTCTCGTGATTATGAATCTAGTTTCACAAGTGCAATGTAAAACAGAAAACAAATGAGAGTCCAAATCTAACAAATCTTAGAAAATCCATTAATCATCAGAGATGCCAAAAATGGATTGCCTTGACAAATTTTAGAGTTGTCACCTAAATATTTTTGAAAAATTTGGAAACCCGTGACTCATGCCAAATGCCACTTGTCCGTCGTAACCAAAGTTGTCTTGGTTCAGGAACTTAGGTATGAGAGAGGAAGGTCATGAATTGAGTATCTCCCTCCCCTGATCAAAGATCGACCTCTACTAATCATGATGTGAATTTTATTAACATTATATACTCTTGTTTTGATTATTAATATTCTAACTTACTATGTGAGGCACATGAGTATAGACTATTTCGCTCACTTTTGGAAATGACTTTATTTTATGTGATTTTTGAAAGATTTTTGAGTGCACACAACTCAAAAGGAAAGAAATGAGCTTGTACAAATATTTGATCAAAATCGTCCCCAATGCAAATAAAATAACCTTCATCCACAGGCATTCAAACAGTTTATTTCGAGTAAGCAAATAACCTCATGGTAAGATGCAAAGCATGGCAATAATCACACACATGAATATGTTAAAGCCAAAAATACTCACCTAGTACTCCGAGGTAAGCCAAAAAAAAAAAATGATTAGAAAAAAATGTATGACCCTAATAATGCACATGACTAATGCAACACATACAAGAATGCAACTACTAGGGTCGGTTATTTAACATGTCATATGAATTAACTCAGAGTATGCGATAACAGGTATTCAAGAAAATAAGAAATGACAATAATATTCAAGAATGATGAACCAAACCTTATTTATTCAAAAATGGATACAAAGCATGACAATGATAAGAAACGAAAACATGACACTATATACAACCACAGTAAGCATGTAAATAAAATGGAGAAAGAAATGGGAGTTGGAAGATATACAAATATTACAAGTTTGCCCTTACAAGAGGGTTCGAAATGTCCTAATTAACTAATTATTACAAACATAAATGAATGAACTAATTAATTATTACAAGTACGAATGAAAACAACTAATTAATTACAAAATATGAATCAAAGCTACTAATCTAAAGGGGACTTGAATGGGAGGCGAGAAACCGCATGTGCGCAACTAAGAACACCCTCCGAAAACCTTTTTGTTTCCTGCCAGAACCTGCTCTGTTTACAATCAGAAAATTGTTCTATTTTGGCCTTAGAATCTGCTCTGTTCTGCTGTAAAATACCACTGTCGTACAAAATGCTTGGCGAGCCGACCTGATAAGATGGTCGGCCATATAGAATAATGGCTGACCGTCCACTGCAAGGTTTTGGAAACCGGACCGGACCAGACCGGCCGGTTCGACCGATTGAACCGTCGACCGGTCAGGGTTCCAGTCCGGATGGACCCTCTAAACCGGCCAGAAATGAAAACCGGCGTTTTTAAGGAGAACCGGAAAAACCGGCGGTTGGATCGGATTTTTTTTTTTTTTTTTTTAATTTTATTTTCTTTCTTTCTTTTCTTTCTTTCTTTCTTATTATATATATATATATATATATAAAATATAAGAATATAAGAAAATTTTAATTTGAAACTCTTTTTCAAGGATCTCCTCTTGTAAGGAATCCCATTAAGAGCTTGATGAAATTATTGTGAAAGTCTTCACCTATTTATAAGAAAAAAACTCTTTCAAAAAAATTCAAGAAATCCATGTGGGATTCAATCAAATGTATTGGAGGGAATATTGAAAATTTGATATCCCTCCAAAATTTTTGCTCTCCTTTCAATCAAATTATTTGAATTAAAATCATATGGAGGGAATATTAAATATTTGATTTCATCTTCCAAAATTGAAATTAATAATATTTTAAAATATATTATTATATTTTTCAGTAAAAAAAATATTAAGACAAATATTTAAGATAATTTAATATTTTTAATTTATAATTTTATTACTTATATTTTTAATTAAATATAATTTTAATATATTTATTACGTCACGGTTCGATTCCGGTTCAACCGTCGGTTCAACCGGTGACCCGTCCACCCGATCCCTTTTCCAGTTCGTTCACCGGTCCGGTTTTTAAAACATTGGTCCACTATTTTTGAGGAATACCCTGCTGCAACAGAGTTGGAACAGAGCAAGATAGAGTGTTTTCCAAGAGATTTTTATCGTCTTTACCCTTCCCTATCATGAAAATGTTCAAAGGAACAGTAGATTCGATTTTCAAATCATCAATCATTACAAATTTGTTGCGTGATGATCTTAGAAATGATAGTACAAGAGTTTAATAAATGCAACAAAAGATAAACAATACCTCCTCCCTATCATAGAGTTATCTCAATGGAAGGGGGTAGGCTTGTCTTATGAATCATCGAACATCACTGAAATAGTATGCGATAATTCTAGAAGCAATATATTCAGTATAACATCCGACTGAACCTAACCAAATTTTATTATCTTTTTTACCTCTTTTTTATTTTAATTTTATCAGCCTTTTACTTTACCTTTCCATTTTCTTTATCTTTTTTCCTTTTTTGTCCGAAAGTGATGATTAAGTCCACTAAGTCCAAAGCAAGAAAGATTAACAAGCATGACTTGACCCGAGAAATGAACTCTTCGAGCCTTTTTCTAAGGGAGAAATTACAAAGGATGAATCAAACTCATTTACAAGCGATAATGAATTCGGAGTCAAACTCGAAACGGACGATAATGACTCCAAATCCAAACTCGATAATAAGCTATAATGAATCATTTCTTTATGATTTCCAAGGGTGTAACTAGAAAATTAGTCCTTTAAAAGTAATGCACAGGTGACAGGAGGAGATGTCAAACAAGAGATTGTGCTTAGTACAATGCTTTGGTAATGAACCTCCGAGGAGATGAAATCATTCAGCATGAGGAACCCCTCCCTTAAACCAAGAACAATAACTTTCCATTTGATACAACCTTTGATCGAAAGACCAAAGAAAGGGAGGAGGTTGTAGAGTATGAATGAAAAGTGGATGATTACAATGACATAAATATATGCATAAAAGCTTTAAAAATGAAGGAAAAGGCTATCAACTCAAACGGATTGGCGACTATGTCCTAAACACACCAAATCTGGGAGAACTTACAATAACACAACTATAGTATTCAAAGCATAATTTAACACATTAAAAAGCACTCAAACGACAATAAAAAGTGCTGAAAATCAAGTTTAAGAGGTGGAAAAAGTGAAATAAAACCAAGGGGTTTCATCTAACCAACAAGCCTAAGCTCCCCCTCCCCCCTCCAAATTTCTATGAATTTAAATAACAAATTTCAGGCCTCAAAACACTCTGAAAACATCAAGTAAATATAAGGAAAAAAGAAAGAAAAGATGGTTGAAGAGGTCAAAGATTACCCCTTGAAAGAGAGGATGTTCTTTTGGTTCACAAACCACACTCTTAATACTCTATAGGATATGAAATTATCTTCAAGAACCTCAGCAAAAGCTTCAAGTTTAAGCTTATAAGGTGTATGTATTGTGTATGTATATTGCAAGAGGGTAAAGAAGATGGTTGGTCAAGCTTTGGCCTTTTGGGGAATTTTTCTAACCCCAAACCATGAGGGGGGGTCTTATATTTTAGAAAAATAGGTTCTCACGTCAGAAATATCTATAAAAAGGACAGCTGATCCAAAGCATGTGCATGGGAGCTGCTGGCAGCTGTCAAAATATCTACTACGATGAACATGGTTGGCCGGTGTAGACACCCCATTTTTGACCGTCCTTAAGACTTGGACGTCACCGTTGGAACACTCGGTGATTATCCTTGCTTGTGTTCGTTTGAAGTTCCCGGAGTTCTCGGCTCGCGCGCCTTGCCTCAGGACCTCCGAACTCGACCGTTTTGCGTTTGGTTTTGCACCAAACACTTGTGTTTTGCCCTAGAGGGGCAGGGAATGTTTTGTGAGGCATCCCCACACACCACCGGCTCTGGCTAGAGGCCACCGGCTGGCTGGTGTTGCCACCGGCACTATAGTGTGCCGGTCGGCACTCTTTTGTGCCGGTCGGCACTTGTTTTGGCAAAATGACCATTTTGCCCTGCCGACTCTTATACAGTTGTTTTCTGAGATATTTTCAGACAGCTGTATGCCTTTTGTTTCCCCTCCATACACGTGTATGGAGGGATGAGCCCTTTGATGCCTTAACTTGTAAGCTTTGGTTGCCTATAAGGAGAAGCCTCTTCTCTTGGCTAAAGGGTTGGAAGGTTGACACAATTTTTAGACATCCTTAGACAGACCAAGCTCTGGTTTTTAGGGTTAGGATAGATACACATCCTATCTCTCTCTTTTCCTTTGTGTTCTAGGTGTTTTAGTTCACACTATTGCACTAAGGCACCTAGTCTTTCACCTTTTCTTGGTGTTCTCAAAGATCAGAGCTTGTTCTTAAGATTTTTGACTGGTTTGGAACTCAAGGAAGCAACAACATCAAGCTTGGTGAAGAAGTCTACAAGGGTGAGCCAACTAGTCCTTTTTTCCCCATTCTTGCATTCCATTTTTGCCTAGCTTAGAGTTGTTTTTGTGCTTAGTCTTTAACACATAAAAGTTCTGATTTTTAACCCTCTTTATTGTTTATCAAGAGTGTTTTGCACTTTGGGGAAGTTTGACCCCCTTTAGGCCTTGAAAAGGTCCCATTTTAGGCCATTTTGTGAGAGCTCCGAGACTTTGGTGCTTGGGCCTCTCCACCACTGAAATCTTGAGGGATTTCAGTGGTGGAGATGGTGCCATAAAGTCTCCAAAAGGAGGGGGCCACCCCCTCTCCTTAATGTCCTTGAAAAGGGCAAGTTTTGGCTTCCTTATGGAGCTTCATGCTTGAGTGTGTGTTGAGCATGTTTGACTTGTTTTTCATGCTTATATTGCCATGTTATAACATGACTTTAAGTTGGTTTTGGTCTCTTATGCATGCTTAGCATAGTTGCCTTGTAATGCCCTTTGATGCCTTAACATGCCTAGGTTGTGTGTCCTAGTTTGAGCATGCTTTAGGCCTAGATCCATGAAGCTTGTATGCTTATTTTTCCATGCTTTAGGTCTGTCCCAAGTCATTTTGGTCAATCTTAGCATGTATCTTGTAGCCTCTTTGTATTTGGCTTGTTGGCCTTAAGAGCATGAGTGTGTAGCATGCCTTGCTTGCTTTATTTTTGATGGTTTGGAACCATTCAACATGTTATTTCAGACCCTTTGGTGCGCCTATATGCTTGCCTTAGTTGCCTCTTTAATGCTTTAAGAGTGTATGTTGAATGCTCCATGTCTTGGCTTTAATGCATGCCTTCGGATTCATGTCATCTAGATGCCATCTAGGTGGTCCTTTAGGCTTAGTTTTATGTGTTAAAACTCTGTTTTTAAGTGTTTAAGTATTGCCATGTGTGGTTGTGCTAAGTGTGGTTCAAAGCCCCATTGACTTGCTTTGAACCTTAAGCCATTTGCATGCTTTGTTTGGCTTGCTTTGTTGCATGATTTGGCATCATGTTTTGCATGAATTTCAGAGCTTTTCATGTATACTAATAGTCCATGTTTGTGTCTCTTATATGTGCTTGAGAGTTGCCATGTTTGTGCCTAAGTGTTGGACCATGATTGCATGCATGCGTGTGTGCATTTTAGCCCTCATTTCTTTGGTTTTGGCCCTTGTTTTTGAGCCTTTTTAGAGTTGCCCAATTCATGTCTAAGTCCATCATTTACTTGGTTTGCATGCTTGCCTTGCATGTTTGCTTAGATGCTTTGCATAAGTGTATTGCATAGTCCATGTTGCATGATAGATAACATGCTTAGGGTTGTATTGCATTAGCATGCATACTAAGCCTCTTGAAATAAAGTATGATGGAGGTTTGGCACCCTTGTTTGCTTGTTTGCATTGCATGCATTTGAAATCAAAGTTGCATTCTTGGTTCTTAGGGCCATCATGCATGAAAATGCGCGATTGGTGGTCCGGGAATCGAGGCACATGCCCCTTTGAGTCAATAACATGATAAGGGGTGTGTATAGTGCATAAATACCTTGAATCACATTGCCATGCATGTTGTTGTCCTCTGCTGCTGTGGGTTGCAGGTTCTGCAGGTGTTAAGTGCCGGCCGGCACTATTCAGTGCCGATCGGCAGTCAATTTCCAGCCGATAACTTCATCTAGTGCCGGTGGCCTCCTTCTTCAGCCGGTGGTGCTCTAACCCAGCCGGTGGTACTCCCCAGTCCCCTGAGAGGCACTCCTGGGACTTTAGCATTTTTCTGAGGAGGATAGCAGGGGAAACAGAGGCAATCCGTGCATGGCAATGCGGTTCCGAGCCAGTCCCGAGCGCGTGCTGCATTTGGTCCTCATCCCGAGGCGATTTACTGTTTAATTAGATTAATTATTTTGTTTAATTAATTTAGTTGATTTGTAATATTTTAATTAGCTTGCGTAGTTAATTAATTTGTATATTCTTTCGGTCCCTCCGAGCGAGGGCAAAGCTGTAATAAGTGTGTGTGAGTGGGTGTATGTCTTCCAATCCCCACTTCTTTCTTCCCTTTTATTTACCTGCTTACGATGGTAGATTAGGGCACATTTAAATTAGCATACCTTATGCAATGCATGCGTGCATTCATGCATTTGTTTACATGCACCGGGCTCGGTACATCATGCAAGCTGCATCGTATTCTCGATTTCCGAATTGAATACGTGCTACTCGCGCATTCCACGTGCCATATTTAGGGTTAGCCGAGCCTACTCTAGATTGCACCTATGCTTGTGTTGCATTAGCCATTTAACATGAACTAGGTCATGCATGTTTTGCTAACTAGTTTATTGTTTTGGCACGGAGTACGATGTAAGTATTTTTGCTTTAGCATACCACATGCGTGTGAATGCTAACATGACAGTATGCTTACCATGCGGCTAAATGCTTATGTGACATTACTGTTTGAATGCCTGTGGGTGAAGGTTGGATTGCTTGAGTTGGAACAACTCATTGAAATCCGTATTTTAGCCTACTTGCGAGTAGCAAAATCTAACACGTTTTTCGAGACAAAACGGATATGCAATGTTTATTTCCAAGTTAGGCAATCTAGTCTATACTTTTGTGTTGTGCGCATCACATAGTAATTCTAGGTTAATAACCGGAATAAGAACCCATAAAGTTTTCAAAAACGGATATCATGGTTAGTAGAGGCCGGTCTTCGGACCGGGCGAGAGGGGGTGCTCATAGCTGACCTTCCTCGATCGTACCCAAGCTCCCGAGCCAAGTCACTTTGGTGATGACGGACACGTGGCCTTCGGCACCGAGTCAGGGTTTCCTAAATTTCCCATTTTAAAAATATTTAGGTGGCGACTCTGTAATCTGGCAAAGCAGTCCATGTTTGGCACTTCTTTTCAAAATCAGTTTTTCTTCAAAGCGATTTGCCAGAGTTGGACTCTTTGGTTCAAGATTTAGAACCGTGACGTTTTGAGTCCTTCGAACTGTAGTGACCCAATATCGAACCAGAACGGGCGGGGGGGGGACTCGCACTCCCTTTTCCCCGGGATGCGTTCGGGGATGTCTACAGTTTCTGGCGACTCTGCTGGGGAAATTTAGAGAGCTTGACTCGAACTCGTGATATCCGTTTTTGACTACACTTATGTGTTTCTTTGCATTACATGTGCATTGGTACGCCTAGGACACCGTGTTGGCCATCTGCTATTCCTGAGCGGTTTGCTGGAGGCTTGTCTTGTCAAGGCATGTCCATAAGGCTGACCGGTTGCGGGCTCTGCCAGTATGGGAACACAAACCCCGGTTTTACCGGGGCACCCTTTTCGACCATTCGACCTAGTGCATATCGAAATCCGTAGTGACCATTCCAAACTAGGACAGGTTGCCCACCCGATATTAGGTTGTTTGAAACCGCCGTGTGCATAGTAAAACCCTAGCTCCTGACAAAATAGGACAGGGAAACCCTACCCCAACATAGGGGTGTTTTGGTTCTCATTTATCTACTATGTGCTTCTAGAATGTATCTCTGCAGGAAAGTACATGACAGTTTACCAGTACGGGTACCCGGCCCAAAGGGCACCAGTATCAGTGTTGTTGAGGAACCAGCTATATCTGTGGGTATCAGTTCAGTCCTGGAACAGTGATTCTGGGGAACAGTAATCAGTAATAGAGATCAGATGTTTGATTGCGTCTGTGTTTGATCTGTTTTGGGCTGAAATGCTGTCCATTTTTCCTTTCAGTTGAGAGAGTCCAGAAAGCCGATACAGAATAGCCAGTGTTTTCCCTTGCTGGGGCAGGGTTTGAGATGACACAGAGTTCGGCAGAAATAGTGGTTATGGCAGCCGCGTTGGATCAAGGGATCACCCTACAGAGTGAAGCCGGCGTAGATATGCCGCATCCTCCTAGGTCGCCCGCTACACACCCAATCTGGGCCCCCCAGTTCTATCAGGCTCGCGAGCCCACTGTATTCGAGTTAATGGGAATAATAGGTGATCTCCAAAGATCTGTGGCAGATCTCGCTTACGGGATGTCGGCCTCGCCACCGGTCGCACCGTATGCCGGAAATTTTGAGCCCCAAGAGCCCCCACTACTGGGACGGATTGTAATTGAGCTTAATCAACCGGAGATGGCCTCCACATACAACAGTGATGTACCAGTACCAACCCAAACCTCTCACCAGACTGAGACCGGGGGCAAAGACAAAGCAAAGGCAGATGCCGATCCCGTTGAACAGCTGCTGTGGGCAGTCGGGGCTTTAAAAGCCGGGGGGATGAACAAACAACAGGTATCTGCGATGACAACCAAAATCGTGAAGGATGCTTTTCCCACTCTACCCGAGGGTAGCTCAAGCCAGTCGGAAAATCGGGATAGGCCACGTTATGTTGAAGCAGTTTCTCTCACTCCCAACCCCGTACCTGGGAAAGATCAGAAATTCAAGCCCGCACCTGCCGATCCGTTCGCCAGCACATCTAGCAGGAGCACTCAGGCTTCAAAATACCAGCCCCGGGGGCGCAGGGTCTTCCATCCTCTTTACATGCCTTTGTCTAGGGCACTTCTCATTTTGGCTAAAAAGGGGCATCTTACACCCCTCGAGCCTAGGCCGCTCCCCAAATCCCTTCCAGCAGGACATGATGCCACTCAGTACTGTGCGTACCACCAGCAATCTGGCCACTCTACCGATAACTGCTTTCGCCTCCGCCACGAGGTGCAGGATCTGATTGACAACGAGGTTATCCTCCCACCCACCTCAGCTAAATCCGTCACCACTCAGTTGTTGGATTTTGAGGACACCGATACTACGAGTATGTAATTGGGATTCAACCGCCTGCGGGCAGCGCCTCGAGTTTTTGGATGTGGCGTCTGGCACGCAATTTTGAGCATCTGCGAATGCTACTTTTGTAAATCCTGGCTTGGGCGCCGAGTCAGTCTTTTGCTTTGTTTTAAGTCTGTCTTTGTCTTGAGTCAGTCTTTTTTTTTGCTTAAGGGTCTGTCTTGTTGTAACGAGTCAGTCCCTCTTTTGCATAGAATACCAGGTGACTCCGGGGTTGTTGCCTCAAGCACCGTTTTGTTTTGTAATTACTTCTTTTTGCTTTCTTTTTGGGTCTACCTCTGCTGTGGGGCCAGTTTACATCCGGGGAACCTGAATGAAACAGCTGTGGCTACCGTGTTTCTGTATCTATTGTTTTGGGCTAGTTGTGCCAGAGAATTCGAATGGGGTGACAGTGCATTCCACCCGCTCTTGTGTGCCCTAATAATTATTGTTTTGACCTAAGTTTTTCAAAACCCTTTTGAACACTGCGGCGAAAACGAAGAGGAAGGAATTCCTCGGGATTTGCAAAACTTTGATCAAATTGAAAAAAAAGAGAGGCATGCTAAGCCCTTAATGATTGCGATCATGCTTGTTAGTGTGAGTACTGGGAAGGATCCTGGCTTGATCCAGGTTGGTCCCACACTGTCTTCAGCGCGAGCGATTAGTCGCTTTCTTAAAAGATTTCAAAAAACTGTTTTGCGCCGTCCTGCGAAGACCTGTGTGGAATCGCTCTTGAGATTATGCAGCTTAGGATCGCTCTCGGCCTCGAGACCCGACCTCTTATTTTCAAACCTTGGACCGGCATCCAGAATGTTCAAAGATTAGCTATCAATGCAAGGCCCGTGTGGCCAGACCCGAAGCAGCCCTCGACCAAGAGACACCAAAGTCAGATCAAGAAGATCAGACCTCATCAGAAGAAGCTTGCAAGGCTAGAGCAGAAGCACCCCTCGAACTAGGGGCAAAAAAAATATCCGATGTGCTCGGAGAGCCAAAGGTGGATCTTTCTGCAAGTCAATACAACAGCCACTCTCCTGGATATAGAGGGCTTCAATCTCAGAACCATTTGGCATGGACTGGTTACATTTTTACCCTCCGAGAGGCTCGCTGGGCCGAAAACCCGGAAGGGCGACCCAGGCAAAAGTTAGAGCAAGAGAAAAATACAAAGACAATAAAGCAAAAAAATAAAATACAAAAAAGAAGAGAAAAAAAGAGAAGAAAAGCAAATACAAAAAAAAAGGACAAAAAAAAAAGAGAAAGAAAGAAAAGAAGCTCGCAAGGTCGAAAACCCGCATTGGGCGCCTTGGCAAAAGTAAGAGCCTAAAAATAGTGAAGGTTAAAATACCCGAGTGTACCTTAGCCGGAACTACGTAAGGCTTGATTCCCATGTTTGGGATACGTAGGCAACTTCATCCTGAAGTCCAGCCCCCAACGCTTCCATAGCGTCTCAGTCCATGTCATGGTTTTGATTGCTTATGCTTCCTCCGAATCCGATGTCTCGGTTGCAACAACTGGAGCTGCGTGATCAACTTCCTCCCGAAGTCCAACCACCAATGCTTTCAAGGTGACTGTGTCCATATATTGTTTGTGGCCGCCTTCGTCCTCTCCGTGTATGAGAATTCGGTTGCGATCAATCATCGATGAGCATGCCGCGGCATCGTCCAAGCAAGGGGCAACTTTCCGTTGCCTCATATCGCCATAAAGTTGTCCTGAGTTGCCGCCCCAAACTAGGGGCAACTTTCCGTTGCCCTCTTCCCCCCCTTCAAGCAAGGAGCAATTTTCCCAAATTGCCTCCGATCCGAGGTTGCGTATCTCGAGGGTAGGTTCTGTGCTTGTTGAGCATTGACTGTTCGTGAAAATAGTTTTTGAAAATTTTTACTGAGGTTGACTATTTTCTCGAAAATTATTTCATCTTCCAAAATCGGACCATGTTTGGACCCAAAAGGAAAACTTTCAGTGCTTACGGCCTGACTTGCATGATTTTCAAATCAAAAATTGAATAAGCACGCTAATCTGACGTTCATTTTGATCAAAACTGTTTTAGAAAGAAAACAAAAAAAAAAATGGTCAAAGTAATGAACCAGGGGCACAGTCGAGTCAGGTGTTCTGTCTCTCCCTTGTTATCGACGTACTTGCCAGAAAGGCACCCTATCTATCAGAAGAAATAGCCGTGAGCTAGCTGTATTCGGCATGAACCTGCCGCTTCCTATTCATCCATCAATCACCCTGGGGAGGGATGAAAAATGAGAGAATAAAGAATAGAGAGGTGTAAGTCGAGAGAAAAGTGAGCAAGAGGGTTTTGAGAGAAAAAAACCGAGCTTGAGGGCCGAGGGGCGTGAGAATCACACAAATCAGAAAGGGTGGGAAACCTGCCCGGAGGAATTGGCTCCTCAAGGTCTTTTGTTTTCAAGCACGTCCGTGTGTCGTGTCCTTTGATTTGTCGGTCTCAGTTTAGCTTTGAGTCTTCTCTGAGTGTATCTCGTTGTGTTTAGGTCGTGTGCCTTTTATTTTCCTCACTTGAGTCCTTTCCACTGTGTTCAGTTGTAGGCTCGATACCCAGGTTGAGAACCCTTTCTTTTTCTCAAATCGTTTGTGCTCAGAATGCTGTGCCATTCTCTACATTTATGCGAGGCAAGAGAAGAAAAGGAAATTTTGGGACATCCGAATGTGTTTCAACCTCAACTGTCTCAGTTTTGGTGATCCGTCTTGTCAGATTGGGCCAATTGTTCAAAGTTTGCCGTGTGCAGAATGGACCGGATATTGTATTATGAGCTGTGTGCAGATTAATCCCCAGCAGAATATGGGCTATTTGTTCAGTTTGAGCAGTGATTTGTCTGGGTCGTTTGCTGTTAGTTAGTTGGTTATCCGATTATTACAGTGCAAGTGCTCGATTTTCAGACAACAGATCGTAATCATTTACATTTGAGGTGTAATATGATGCAATGCAGTGCAAAGTACGAGGTATGTAAATAAAATACTTTTCAGATAAAAGTTTGTTTCATATCATCGTCTTTTCAAATACAAAGTTTTGAAGAAAGCAAAATCTGCCTGTGGCAGTACATAGCACTCTATCTACTAAAAAGAGAAAAGTACAAGAAAAAAAAAACAGCAGAAGTCTGTAATCATCATCAATGGCCTCACGCCGGAGGATCTGTCCTGGCCCTCTTCCTGGGCAGAAGCCCAGGAGTATCGTCGGAAGCATCGCTGTCAGAGCTCGAGCCCGAGCTATCCCCGGCCTCCTCCTCGGACGACTCCGCCTCCATCTCTGACTCACCATCACCTGGAACTGGTGCTCGCGAGCTGCTCCCGACATGAGCGTGTCTCCCTCTGGTACGGGGGAATATCCTGCCATCCCGAGTAGAAAGGGAAGGCCCAGCCGGAGGAGCGCCGCCCACTGGCGGAATCGGAAAGGGAGGCTGAAAAATACGAAAAGCAAACGCATCAGAAAGCTGTAATCAGTATATCAGAATGCAGTGTATAAGTACAATATGTGGATGCCGTGAGCAGTGAATCAGTGCAGAACGCAGTGTACGAGTACAGTATGTGAATGCCGTGAGCAGTGAATCAGTATAGAATGAGGTGTATAAGTACAGTGTGTGAATGCCGTGAGCAGTTTATCAGATTTGGTGTAGTGCATCAGTATGTATGGAACAGAGTATGGTTTGAGACTGTGGTCAGAAGAACGTACCGGAAGACTGTAGGCGGCCATGACATCGAGGGTCCGCTGCTGCATCCCCATCAGGGAGGCACACAGCTCCACCGACTGCCATGTGTACTCGGAGGAAGCCTGCAAAAGTATCGGATGCATTAGTATTCTGCGGAATATCAAATAAACTGAAATGGAATGACAATGCAAGATGCAAAGTGAAGTAATACGTACCAGGGTAAGTCGGAATACCGGCTAACTCGTGACCAGCCGGGGGAGGAACGAAGGGGATCTGGTAGGTCTCCCCACCCTGCCCCCTGTACGTCAGCATAGTGGGCAGAGCGGGCCAACCAGACCCTCGTCCCCTCTGTACCCCACCCCTGCCTCGGACTCGGGCTCTCCTCGAAGATCCCACTCCTGCTCCTGCCTCTGCCCGAGCCGCCGGCACCGCAGGACTCCCTCGCTCAGTCTGGCGACCCCCGCTCAGAGGCCGCATGATGAAGGTCCGGACGTACTCAGAGTAGTCGCCCTCGCCCCTATAGCCGCCCTCGTCCCAGCCAAGGGTGTAGTCCTCCATCTGCTGTAGAGAAAACCTCTCGGTGTCCCTCATGTGCTCAGGGGGGTGAATCGGGACTATCTGCTCTGGCAACCCGAGGGTCTGGCGCAGAAAACGCTCCCCCAGGTACCAAGCCCGACAGACCGGGCCCTCCAGCAAAATCCGGTAATGAGAGGTCTCCTCCGCACCGGCAAACCGGTCCTGAATGCCTGCTGGCACCGCAGCCCACGGCCGCCAGGTGACCTGAATTGAAACAGTTAGTTATTTACTGGTTATCAAAATACACAAATGCAAAGCAAAGTTTGAATGAACTGTAAGTAGAATATACCTCGGCAGAGGTGATGGTGTCGAAGAATCGGCGGTAGAAGCTGAAGGTATCCCGAGGTCGCCGTGTGCACCTCCCATCGTAGCGGCGCGAGAAAGGGATGACCAGGGGAGTCTCCGTCTCCGGCATTGGCTCCAGCCTAGGGAAGTAGGCATACACCCACAACTGCAAAACAGATGTCAGTATGACCATCAGATAAAGCAGAATACAGCGTAAAGCAGAAATAACAGAGCCGTGTGTTGTGTAGTGTAGTGTACAGAGTGAACGATGTACAGTCAGAATAAAGCAGAGATAGCAGAGATAGCAGAGCCGTGTGTTGTGCAGTGTATTGTGCAGAGTATGTGTGTGCCGTGTGTGCAATATACAGTCAGTGAAAAGCAGAGTATGTGTGTGCCGTGTGTGCAATATACAGTCAGTGAAAAGCAGAGTATGTGTGTGCAGTGTGTACAATATACAGTCAGTGTGAGCAGTGTACAGTGCAGAATGCAGAAAGTATGAAGAGCGGAAATGTAAAGTAGAGAAGAAGACATACCTCCCAAGCTCGCCAGTAGCCTCCGAGCAACTGCCCGCTGCCACGAGAGACTGAGCTCATGTAGCCGTAGAGGGTGGCCAGAGCCGCGCCACCCCAGTCAAAGCGCAAAATATCTCTGACATCTACCAGTGCGCTGAGAAGACAGAGGGGCACTGTGTTCGCCCGGTCGGCGAAGAGGGTCGTCCCTAGCAAAAACATCAAGAAGCCGCGTGCGTACTGCTCCATGGCCTCCTGGGTCATCGGGGCTGCGTCGATGAGGGTGGGTTGGACCCTGAACTGAACCTCGAACCAGGAATATCGAACAAAGCCGGGACGTGCCAGAGGCGGAGCCTCGCCAAGCAAGTAGACCTGGGCCGCGGTCCACTCATCCATATCAATGTCGAAGGGGATCGGATCACCCCCTACCCCGATGCCGGTAAGCATCGCGAAGTCGTAAGGAGTCATCGTCATGTCCCCTGCCATCGACAAGTGGAATGAATCCGTGGTGTCCCACCACCTCTCTGCCAGGGCCGCAAGGAGAGGCCTGCAGGCGGAGAGTCTGGAAAGTCCCCTGCAAAATGCGCCGAAGCCGGCCCGATCGACGATCTGACGGACTGCGTCAGGAAGCTCGGCATACCACTCTCGAGCGACGGTATTCCCATACCCGCGGATGGCATGGGAACCTCCCTGTTTACAAACAAACAGTTGCGAATCAATATGAGATGTACAGTTTCGAAGAAACAGATAAAGTAAGTACAAATCTAGCATGCGTGCAAGTCTTTCAGATTCAAGCAGAAACCGGGTATCGGTGTGCTTACGGTAAACTACGGCGCGTGATGCGTCAGTGTATTTCGAGTGGTCCAGTGTAAACTTGGTGCACGTGTGCACGTTTTTCAGATGCAAGCAAATGTCAGGTTTCAGTACACCAGTAGGTGGACTACGGCCTGTGATGTGTCAGTACTCCCATGGGGATCGGTATAAACATAGCATGTGTGCGTGTTTTTCAAAGTTCAAACGGATGCCGGGTCCCGGTATGTTTCAGTGAATTACCAACGTGTGATGCGTCTGCGTGTTTGTGTGATTCAGTGCAAGTCTAGCATGCGTACGAGTTTTCAGATTCAAATAAGCACCGGGTGTCGGTGAGTTCATGTCAAAAGTGCAATGTGTGCCGTGTGTTTGGGTGATTCAGGCTAGTGCAGTGTGTGTGCATGTGTGTCGGTCCTAAGCAGGTATCAGTTGTGAGGTTGTCTACAATCAACTACAGCGCACAATGTATCGGATCTAAAACAGTTAAGGGTTATAATCAGCTATGGCAGTTGACAGTTTACAGTTCTACATTGCAGAAAATAAAGTAGATCAAGAGGTTACCTCGGAAGCGCCGAAGGACAAGTGAGAGGCCGGCTCGCGTAGCAGAAGCTCCGGGTCCAGAGCCCTGTCAAAACCGCGGAAGTGGCGGAGTCCATCTGGCGGAAGCACGTGAATGGCTGGGCGGTAGGTCGCCGGATCAAACGGGCGCTCGCTCAATGGGAGGAGCTCAACCCCGGGATCCATCTCGTGATCTGGGGGAGTCCCGACGTGTGGAACGTCGTCAGCCATGGCAATGGAAGTGTGAAAATATCCGGGAAGGGAAAACCGGGTCGGAATGTGAAAGGTCAACCGAAAAAGTCAACCCCGGGCGGGTCGAAAATGGCCGGAAAGGCCGGAAGATGAAAATACACGAGAATGAAGAGAGAATCGAGGGGAACAAGTCCCGAAAAGGTGAAAACTGAGAAAGAGACTCCGAAACGGAATTTCGATCGGATGGAAATGTCCAGAACGCGAAGAAAATCGCGAATCCGACGACGAAACGGGCGTGAAACGCGAGGAAATTGACGAAAAATCGAGAGAACAAAGCTCTAGAGAGAGAGAGTGAAGTTTTTTGGCGGAGGCAAAGTGAGGAAATAGGGTTTCAAGCCCTATTTTAAAAGACCCGTGGCGAAAAGTCGAAACTGTCCCCGATCAGCAACTTTCTGCCGGTCGGCACTATTTTGTGCCGGTCGGCACTTTTTTGTGCCGGTGGAGAAGTTTAGGCAGCCGGTGGCCTTTCCACTCAGCCGGTGATGTTCCCAAGGCCTGTTTTAGGCAAATTGAGGAGTTTTGGTCTTCATAGCTCAAAGAAAGTGCAAGAAAATGCATCCCCGATGCTCAACCGGCCTCCGTTTTAACTTCGGACCGTGTTTACTGTGCGTAACACTCAAATTCAAGCAAAGATTGTATCCTTTTGTATCCTTTTGACGTTCATAAAGATTCAAAAGTTGCCCCGTGTGTGTTGCACGCGTTCATCACACTTTCCGGTGCGCCGCCTCGCGCCGTCTCGCACGTCCTTCGCGGCTTGCATCATTTTCCATCCGATGAGGTATGCGTGCCTCATCTTGCATTTCATTGCATTTCGGGGTACGCGTGCCTCGTTTTGCATTTCATTTTCCATCCGATGAGGTATGCGTGCCTCATCTTGCATTTCATTGCATTTCGGGGTACGCGTGCCTCGTTTTGCATTTCATTTTCCATCCGATGAGGTATGCGTGCCTCATCTTGCATTTCATTGCATTTCGGGGTACGCGTGCCTCGTTTTGCATTTCATTTTCCATCCGATGAGGTATGCGTGCCTCATCTTGCATTTCATTGCATTTCGGGGTACGCGTGCCTCGTTTTGCATTTCATTTTCCATCCGATGAGGTATGCGTGCCTCATCTTGCATTTCATTGCATTTCGAGGTACGCGTGCCTCGTTTTGCATTTCATTTTCCATCCGACGGGGTATGCGTGCCTCATCTTGCATTTCATTGCATTTCGGGGTACGCGTGCCTCGTTTTGCATTTCATTTTCCATCTGATGAGGTACGTGTGCCTCATCTTGCATTTCATTGCATTTCGGGGTACGCGTGCCTCGTTTTGCATTTCATTTTCCATCCGATGAGGCACGTGTGCCTCATCTCGCATTTCATTGCAGTTCAAGGTACGCGTGCCTCGTTTTGCATTTCTTTTTTCATCTTTTAAGGTATGCGTGCCTCATTTTGTATGTCATTGTATCTCGAGGTACGCGTGCCTCATGAGCATTACATTTTGCATTATGGTCTGACGAGACCTTAAATACGTATGGTCTGACGAGACCTTAAATACATATGGTCCGGCGAGACCTTAAACACGTACGGTCTAGGAGACCTTAAATCCTTGGAGGGTGCAAGACCTTCGGTATATTGACGTACACCGTTCATTGCATTTGGCATGCATTTCATCGCGCTCTTTCGCGCATCTCATCATCATTACCCCAAAGCCGGTCCGGCGAGACCTTAAATACGCACGGTCTAGGAGACCTTAAATCCTAGGAGGGTGCAAGACCTTCGGTGCATTGGTGCGCACACTCTATTTGCATTGTCATGCATCATTGTAAATATCGCATTGTCATGCATTTCAAAAAACAACAACAAAAACAAAAACATCATCATGCATCATTTGCATTTTCAAAAAAAAAAACAACAAAAAAAAAAAAACACACGCATTGTCATGCATACATTTTGCATTCCGGTCTAGGAGACCTTAAATCCTCTGGAGGTGCAATTCCTTCGGTGTTTGTCGTGCCCGAACGACTTCCGTGCTTGCGGTGAGTTCCTAGGAGACCAACGGGGACGGTGAAAACTAGAGTTCGAATGGCTCATGCCTAGAACGCAAAGGTTCGGGATTTCCGAGACTAAAGTCTGGTTTAAATACCCAGGGGGTGTACCCTCGGCTTGAAACCTGTATGGAAGCCCCATAGGTTGAGGTAGTGTGTATACACCTCAATTCTGGATACTGAACCAACCTAGTATACCATCCTGTTGGGAGAATAGGGAAAATTGCAATCATGGTCATTGCATCATCTGCATTGTCATGCATTCATTTTGTGAGCATCCATCTAGGTTGCATTGTAGGTTGCATGCATTTCACTGCATCATCTTCCATCCATGGCTCGCACCTTTCCTTGTTGAGCTTGGTCTGGTATGTGCTCATACTTTTCACGTCTATACACTCATAGTTCTGCGTGCGCTCGCGCCTTGAGGGCTTCGACACCTTTTCTATGTTAGACATGGCTTGTACGTATACATGCCCTTCCTAGGCGAGATTTGGTTTGGCCCGCGTGCCATATCCATTGTATCATCTATCCATCATGTTACATTGTAGTGTAATCGTTGCATCCGGCATTAGGATCATTGCTCTTTCCTCAGCGGGTCACCACCCCACTTATGTCATTCCACCCAATGCTTGTTCTTGTGTCTGTCTACATTATTCATAGTTCTGCGTGCGCTCGCGCCTTGAGGGCTTCAACACCTTTTCTATGGTAGACAGGCTTGTTACCTCCATCAATCTATTTGACATTTGTGTGGTTTTGAATCGCTCATGAATGAATCATGATTCAATTGCCTTGCATGTAGTTTGCATATAGTTTCAATTGTATTGCATTTCCATTTGCATTGTTCATACATAGTTTTGTATACATTGCATATCATTTGCATTACATTTAGATTCAATTGCATATCATTGCATTGTTTTGTGCACTTCATTTGCATTGTCATGCATGTTGCTAACAATATTGTACCTGTTAAGTTTGCTTTCTTTGCAGGCACGATATTGTATGTACGGTTCATTCGAGGCCGGTGAAACCGGACGAACCGCGCAGGTATTGTATCTCCCGAGTGAGACGTATTGAGAATTGCATAATTCTCTTACATCCTTTCTGCATTGTAGTGTAGTTTGGAGTATGCTAGCTTAAAACTGTTGCACGTGTGCTTCGTTACAGCTTTCTTTGCATGATCATAAGTTATGCTCGGCTTCTTGCATTGTCAGTTGCATTTTGCCCTTGCCTTCGGGCGCATACCTTGCTTGTCGTGCATGTTTGTCTGAGTCTTCGGCCTTGTCAAAAATGGGTCGTCTCTGGGCTTTGACATTCACTCCCGTCATTATTATGACTTCCGAGTTCTGTCAAAGAGGGGCAACTGTAGACACCCCATTTTTGACCGTCCTTAAGACTTGGACGTCACCGTTGGAACACTCGGTGATTATCCTTGCTTGTGTTCGTTTGAAGTTCCCGGAGTTCTCGGCTCGCGCGCCTTGCCTCAGGACCTCCGAACTCGACCGTTTTGCGTTTGGTTTTGCACCAAACACTTGTGTTTTGCCCTAGAGGGGCAGGGAATGTTTTGTGAGGCATCCCCACACACCACCGGCTCTGGCTAGAGGCCACCGGCTGGCTGGTGTTGCCACCGGCACTATAGTGTGCCGGTCGGCACTCTTTTGTGCCGGTCGGCACTTGTTTTGGCAAAATGACCATTTTGCCCTGCCGACTCTTATATAGTTGTTTTCTGAGATATTTTCAGACAGCTGTATGCCTTTTGTTTCCCCTCCATACACGTGTATGGAGGGATGAGCCCTTTGATGCCTTAACTTGTAAGCTTTGGTTGCCTATAAGGAGAAGCCTCTTCTCTTGGCTAAAGGGTTGGAAGGTTGACACAATTTTTAGACATCCTTAGACAGACCAAGCTCTGGTTTTTAGGGTTAGGATAGATACACATCCTATCTCTCTCTTTTCCTTTGTGTTCTAGGTGTTTTAGTTCACACTATTGCACTAAGGCACCTAGTCTTTCACCTTTTCTTGGTGTTCTCAAAGATCAGAGCTTGTTCTTAAGATTTTTGACTGGTTTGGAACTCAAGGAAGCAACAACATCAAGCTTGGTGAAGAAGTCTACAAGGGTGAGCCAACTAGTCCTTTTTTCCCCATTCTTGCATTCCATTTTTGCCTAGCTTAGAGTTGTTTTTGTGCTTAGTCTTTAACACATAAAAGTTCTGATTTTTAACCCTCTTTATTGTTTATCAAGAGTGTTTTGCACTTTGGGGAAGTTTGACCCCCTTTAGGCCTTGAAAAGGTCCCATTTTAGGCCATTTTGTGAGAGCTCCGAGACTTTGGTGCTTGGGCCTCTCCACCACTGAAATCTTGAGGGATTTCAGTGGTGGAGATGGTGCCATAAAGTCTCCAAAAGGAGGGGGCCACCCCCTCTCCTTAATGTCCTTGAAAAGGGCAAGTTTTGGCTTCCTTATGGAGCTTCATGCTTGAGTGTGTGTTGAGCATGTTTGACTTGTTTTTCATGCTTATATTGCCATGTTATAACATGACTTTAAGTTGGTTTTGGTCTCTTATGCATGCTTAGCATAGTTGCCTTGTAATGCCCTTTGATGCCTTAACATGCCTAGGTTGTGTGTCCTAGTTTGAGCATGCTTTAGGCCTAGATCCATGAAGCTTGTATGCTTATTTTTCCATGCTTTAGGTCTGTCCCAAGTCATTTTGGTCAATCTTAGCATGTATCTTGTAGCCTCTTTGTATTTGGCTTGTTGGCCTTAAGAGCATGAGTGTGTAGCATGCCTTGCTTGCTTTATTTTTGATGGTTTGGAACCATTCAACATGTTATTTCAGACCCTTTGGTGCGCCTATATGCTTGCCTTAGTTGCCTCTTTAATGCTTTAAGAGTGTATGTTGAATGCTCCATGTCTTGGCTTTAATGCATGCCTTCGGATTCATGTCATCTAGATGCCATCTAGGTGGTCCTTTAGGCTTAGTTTTATGTGTTAAAACTCTGTTTTTAAGTGTTTAAGTATTGCCATGTGTGGTTGTGCTAAGTGTGGTTCAAAGCCCCATTGACTTGCTTTGAACCTTAAGCCATTTGCATGCTTTGTTTGGCTTGCTTTGTTGCATGATTTGGCATCATGTTTTGCATGAATTTCAGAGCTTTTCATGTATACTAATAGTCCATGTTTGTGTCTCTTATATGTGCTTGAGAGTTGCCATGTTTGTGCCTAAGTGTTGGACCATGATTGCATGCATGCGTGTGTGCATTTTAGCCCTCATTTCTTTGGTTTTGGCCCTTGTTTTTTAGCCTTTTTAGAGTTGCCCAATTCATGTCTAAGTCCATCATTTACTTGGTTTGCATGCTTGCCTTGCATGTTTGCTTGGATGCTTTGCATAAGTGTATTGCATAGTCCATGTTGCATGATAGATAACATGCTTAGGGTTGTATTGCATTAGCATGCATACTAAGCCTCTTGAAATAAAGTATGATGGAGGTTTGGCACCCTTGTTTGCTTGTTTGCATTGCATGCATTTGAAATCAAAGTTGCATTGTTGGTTCTTAGGGCCATCATGCATGGAAATGCGCGATTGGTGGTCCGGGAATCGAGGCACATGCCCCTTTGAGTCAATAACATGATAAGGGGTGTGTATAGTGCATAAATACCTTGAATCACATTGCCATGCATGTTGTTGTCCTCTGCTGCTGTGGGTTGCAGGTTCTGCAGGTGTTAAGTGCCGGCCGGCACTATTCAGTGCCGATCGGCAGTCAATTTCCAGCCGATAACTTCATCTAGTGCCGGTGGCCTCCTTCTTCAGCCGGTGGTGCTCTAACCCAGCCGGTGGTACTCCCCAGTCCCCTGAGAGGCACTCCTGGGACTTTAGCATTTTTCTGAGGAGGATAGCAGGGGAAACAGAGGCAATCCGTGCATGGCAATGCGGTTCCGAGCCAGTCCCGAGCGCGTGCTGCATTTGGTCCTCATCCCGAGGCGATTTACTGTTTAATTAGATTAATTATTTTGTTTAATTAATTTAGTTGATTTGTAATATTTTAATTAGCTTGCGTAGTTAATTAATTTGTATATTCTTTCGGTCCCTCCGAGCGAGGGCAAAGCTGTAATAAGTGTGTGTGAGTGGGTGTATGTCTTCCAATCCCCACTTCTTTCTTCCCTTTTATTTACCTGCTTACGATGGTAGATTAGGGCACATTTAAATTAGCATACCTTATGCAATGCATGCGTGCATTCATGCATTTGTTTACATGCACCGGGCTCGGTACATCATACAAGCTGCATCGTATTCTCGATTTCCGAATTGAATACGTGCTACTCGCGCATTCCACATGCCATATTTAGGGTTAGCCGAGCCTACTCTAGATTGCACCTATGCTTGTGTTGCATTAGCCATTTAACATGAACTAGGTCATGCATGTTTTGCTAACTAGTTTATTGTTTTGGCACGGAGTACGATGTAAGTATTTTTGCTTTAGCATACCACATGCGTGTGAATGCTAACATGACAGTATGCTTACCATGCGGCTAAATGCTTATGTGACATTACTGTTTGAATGCCTGTGGGTGAAGGTTGGATTGCTTGAGTTGGAACAACTCATTGAAATCCGTATTTTAGCCTACTTGCGAGTAGCAAAATCTAACACGTTTTTCGAGACAAAACGGATATGCAATGTTTATTTCCAAGTTAGGCAATCTAGTCTATACTTTTGTGTTGTGCGCATCACATAGTAATTCTAGGTTAATAACCGGAATAAGAATGCATAAAGTTTTCAAAAACGGATATCATGGTTAGTAGAGGCCGGTCTTCGGACCGAGCGAAAGGGGGTGCTCATAGCTGACCTTCCCCGATCGTACCCAAGCTCCCGAGCCAAGTCACTTTGGTGATGACGGACACGTGGCCTTCGGCACCGAGTCAGGGTTTCCTAAATTTCCCATTTTAAAAATATTTAGGTGGCGACTCTGTAATCTGGCAAAGCAGTCCATGTTTGACACTTCTTTTCAAAATCAGTTTTTCTTCAAAGCGATTTGCCAGAGTTGGACTCTTTGGTTCAAGATTTAGAACCGTGACGTTTTGAGTCCTTCGAACTGTAGTGACCCAATATCGAACCAGAACGGGGGGGGGGGACTCGCACTCCCTTTTCCCCGGGATGCGTTCGGGGACGTCTACAGCCAGCCATGAAGAGGCATGGCCGGCGTAATGAAAATGAACTGCTGGCTATTTGTTGGTCAGTAGTTCTCTGAGTGGTCGAGCTAGAAAAAATAAGGTTTTGGTTCAAAGGAGGTGCAAGGTATAGGTTTTAAAGCTTGAAACCCAATCATTTTGCTGAAGAACTAAACGATTGCACAGCGTAACATTTCATCATCAAGTGTTTAGAGTGAGGCGCCAAAGTCTTAAGGGCGGTCAAAATGGGTGTCTACACTTATCAGACATTGGACCATTGCCGAGTATACACAGCAATATGGAGAGTATGCCGAATAAAGGATATCTGAGCCATAAGGGTGAACCAAGTGTATCGGGGAAGTCAGCTCCACCAGGTTAGACGAATCCAGATTGTCCTTTCTTTTAATAAAATCTTTTTTAAAAAATATGATAAGGAGATAGGACTTGACAGAGTAATGATGGAAGGTTATGCTACGTGGAGAAAAGATCAATAAGGATAAAAGGAAGAGAGAAGCCCAAGAAAGAGGTATGTGCAAAAAACCTTGAACCTCAAGAAACTAGAAAACACCAACCTTTCTACAGAGATTAACTTGCCCGTCAGATTGCTAATTCTCGCACCATTGCCCGGAGTTTTATTTCTATTTCAGGTGATAACAGGGAGGATTATCTAAGATCTTGTTTGAATTAGAGAAGTATTCCATATCCATTTCCACATAATTGGTGCCGTTTGTGGGAATACCCAAACTTATCCATGGCGAGCCTAAACCAAGATCTTTCTGTAACAACCCCGACCCATGATCAACATTAATCCATGCTTCATTATGCCTAATAAGTAATTAAAGTGAAATTTTACATCATATGTTGCCTTATGTGTGTTTATATCTATTTAATGTATAAAGATCTGTTCATATTTTTGTTTCGGTTTGCGAATTGAAGGCCTTATCGGCATTCGATTCAAAAATTGACTTAATTTATGTGTTAAGTGGAATTTCTAGAATTTTATGGTAGGTTTAATTGAAATTCGATTCGAAACAATTAAATTAGAATAATTAATGCTCAATTAAGCCTTTTATACCTCCATTCATTTTTTTCCTTCATTTTATATACATCTTTGTGCTCACAAACACACACAAACGTGATAAAGAGATAGTAGGAAGATTTGGTTCTAAGCTTGAGAATTTTGTGAGACTTGAGCTCAATTAAAAGGAATTGCTAGAAAAGAGAAGGATTTGGAGAGAAGTTGGAAAACTAAGCTCCTACACTTGAGAATTCAAGGCTTGAGGTAGAAAATTCACTCCTTTAGTTGTATATTTGTAGTCTTTAATGCATGAATTCAAGAGAGTTATCTAATTAAGCCAAGAATTAAGCTTAGGAAGAAGAATTAAGAAGATAATCATACTTGCATGCAAATTCTTTTGTATTTAGAGCTTGATTTGAGGAAGTCTCACATGTATGCATTGATCATGGCTTGATTTTGGAAGTTCATCACATTTCACATGTTTTTACCTCATTTGATTATGGTTTGGAAGGTTAAAACTCATACCATTACATGCAAGTTTTATTTTCAACATTTCAAGTTTGGGTTTTGTATAATTGACAAGTTTTTTAGGCATAGATTTTACGAAATGATTTAGAATTCTCATGTTTCTCAAGTTTACATATGATTTCTCAAGTTTTTGGCCCAAAAGGAAGAGTTTAGTAGTGTTTGAATTGAGATTGGAAGCTTGGAGGTGAATTTGGAAATTCCAGAATTCGACCTCTACGCTCGAGCGACAATTCCTGCGCTCGAGTGACCACCTTTATTTTTGCACTTCCGCTCGAGCGACCAAAAGTCTGCTCGAGCATAAAATGCATACTCCTAGAAGTTTGCGTGTTTTGCAGACCGCTCAAGCGACAAAAGTTGCGCTCGAGCGAGGGTATGAGTCTCACGCTCAAGTGAGCGTCGAGCGAACATCGAGTGAAAAAATCAAGCAACCAGCACTTTTGCAAAGCTTACAGACTGCTCGAGCAAATGAATGTACGCTCGAGTGACCACTCACATTTTGCATGTCCGCTCGAGCGAAGAAAGCTGCGCTCGAGCGATACCCCTATTTTCAGCAATTTTTGTTAAGTGTTTTCAAATGCATTTTCGCATCCTCATTTCATCCTAGGCATTCCTAGGCCAAGATTAAGGCACTATAATGAGGATAAAAGTAGAAACACACCAAGATAAGAAAGAACCAAGTTGATGATTCCGGCTGCGTAATTCAATACGTATTTATTCTATATCTGTGTAGGTCACGTGCCACAAGATATCTGAATTGCCTACTATGTTCGTTTACTTGAAGCCATTCGTTATCTGTGAGTAATAACTTAGTAAAGCTATGTTCAAGTTAAATTATTACTGTGAGTATATGGAATAAGATCTGTTCTATGAAATGCCATGTTTTATACTATGAATGATTGTCCAACTCTGACAAATGTTTGTGGTATTTATGCTATGATTCAAGTCTGCTATCTGTACCCGGACTGGAGGTTCCTTATGGAATTGATAAGTTATCTGTACTCGGCTGGAGGTTCTTTTATGGAACTGACAAGTTATCCGTTCCCAGTTCGGAGGTTCCTCTATGGAACTGGCAAGTTATCCGTACCCGGTCGGAGGTTCCTTATGGAACTGAAAAGTATGACCCTTGATGTTCTGTACGAGATCTATTAGCGCTAATAGATAAGCCATGTAAGATTAAGCTTGAACTTTGATTTCTGTATATGCTCAGAACAAGAATACGATAGTGAATCTGTTTTGATATGAAATCTAGTTTCCGAATTAGTTATGGGACATCATTCATTTAACCCTTTACTCTGTTATTATTCACTGGGCCCTCGCTTACTGTTTATTTATTATGTATGTAGTTGAGCAGGCTCGTGACCAAAATTAAGGTAATGCCTGAAGAATTTTGTGTTGTCAGCCATCTTTTGCGCCTCCTGAGGAGGTTCCGGACTAAGTATATGACTCTATTTTACTTCGGCAACCCTTGTTTATATGTTATTCTATTAAGAGGCTTGGGTAATCTAAGGATTACTGGCCGGTTACGATGCTAAACCCATAGGGGTGGGTTTGGGTCGTGACAAAGTGGTATCAGAGCATGTGTTTTACCACACACATGAGTCCATACGAGCTTGGGCTGTCCTAGTGAGAAGTAGGGGCATTCCATCTGCTTGTGTGAGTGTGTTCATTAAAAGAGGAAACTGAATCTAACCATGATCATATAACATTGAAACAAGTGAACTGAATACTGTGAAAAGGACTATGTGCCTATGTTTATCGTGTTCTGTTTACCTATAGCAAATGGAAAATACAAGAAGCGATGACACAGCTGAATCATCTGAGGCTCGAATGAGCCGTATGGAACAAATACTTGCAGCCTTAACTGAGGCAATGATTCAACAACAGAGGCAACAATCTTTACCTTCCACGCCTCTACCGGTGCAAGCTGAACTAGATAACAATGATATTTTCAACTTGACCCAGAAGTTCATGAAAATGAAACCACCGACCTTTTTAGGTGGAATTGAGCCATTGAAGGCAGAAACATAGTTGCTTGAGATGGAAAAATTATTCGAGGTCTTTCCTTGCTCTGAGACTCAAAAGGTTCTTTTGGCCATCTACACCCTAAAAGATGAAGCCCGTAGATGGTGGTTGCTAATTCGAAGCAGTAATGGGAATATGACATGGGCTCGTTTCAATGAGATCTTTTATGATAAATACTTTCCTCAGTGCTTCCGGGATCGGAAAGTTTTTGAATTTCAAGAACTTAAACAAGACAGAATGTCAGTGGCTGAGTATAATGCCAAGTTTATTGAACTGGCTCGATTTGCTCCACATATGGTGGATACTGATTACAAGATGACAAGGAAATTTGAAGGCGGTTTGGATTTAGAAGTATTTAATCGAGTAGGTATCTTGAGATTGCCTACTTATGTGGAAGTTTTAGACAGACAATAATGATGGAAGCCACCCTGACAGCAATGAGATAGGCCAAAGCACCAATAACAAAATGGAGAAGTAAAAGGTCTAGACCCAATTTTCGGAAGGGTCGTTCATTCTTTTCAAACAAAAAGCAAAATACCGGATCTTCAAACAGTTTAAGCCAAAACAGTGGGTCTACGCCAACCTGTTCAGAATGTGGAAGGAATCATAAAGGCATGTGTCATCGTCCATCGGGTGAGTGTTTCCGGTGTGGCAAGACCGGCCACATGATTAGAGACTGTCCAATGAGGTTCAACAATGTTAACCATCCTACAACAAGTTCAGTTGGATCTGCTCCTATAACGAAGGTAAATACAAGAACAAATTGTCACGACCCAAACTCGCCCCTTTAGGTTTAGCATTGTAACCGGCCAGTAAATCTAAGATTACCGAAGGCCTCTGAAACAAATTAACAAAATAAGGGGCTAGCGGAAGCAAATACATAAATATAATTGTCCAATAAGCTATGCTGACTTATATGAAACAGAATATTAAAACTTTATATACACATCCAAAATTCATTCTTACATTGTACCTGTAGACACCCCATTTTTGACCGCCCTCAAGACTTGGGCATTACTGATGGTTTGCTCGGTGTTGAAAGATGTGCAGGGCACAGGTCCGGTTTCTTCAGCAAGGAGAGAGGAAAGTCTTTCAAAACACTTTGTTTAGAGGTTTGGAATTGAAGAAAAGAGGAGAAGAGAGGAGAAAACTGGTCTGGGAGAAATTCGGCATGAATCCGGGTAGGAGAGAATCGAGCAGCCCTCGCTGAATCGGGCTTATTCAATTGCATACTTGGAGTTAAGCTATGAGGCCACCATCGTTGGAAAGAAGACTTCCGGGGCTTCACTTTGTACTCAAGAATCTCCCAAAGCCAAGTCCGGGCGGAGGAGATATGATTGGTTGAAGCTGGGCATCACCCCGTTTGGATCGAGTCTGCGCGGCTTCACTAAAAAGGGCATAACTTTCTGTACAGGAGGAATTTTGATGCAAGGTTTGTGCCATTGGAAAGCTAACTTCCGGGGCTTCAATTTTCATACCCACCGGCCATTTTTTGACCTTGGAATCATCTATCGGCAATCTATTTTGCCGACTGGAAAAATATTATGCCGACCGACACTTTATTTTGACCGACGACCAAATTTTCTGGCCGGTTTGCACCCTTTGCACCCTCCAAGCCTGGTGCATCCCAGTTGTGCCAGTTGGAATGCACCAGCACACTCCCCCATGCATATATGTTGCTATTTTGAGCCCTTGACCACCTTTGGACCCCTCTTTTGCACCCTTTGCTCAAGGCTTCTTGAGGAAGCCTTGACCCCTTGTCTTGGCTTCCTCAAGAAGCCTACCAGCTGTCCAAGCTTCTCCAATAAGCCTTGACCTCCCCTTAGACCCCTTTGACCCTTTGAAGCTTGTCTTAGAAGCTTAGCATTGCCTATATAAGAGAGGTCCCTTCTCCTTTGTTTGGGTTGGAGATTTTAGAGCAAAAAACCAGAGGGAAGAGATATATATATGATATACATACATACACCCTCTATATCTATCTTATCCAAGCCTCCAAACACCTTTGTTCTTGCACCATTTGCCCTACAACACCTAGCACAACACCTCCATCCTCCATTCCAGCACTTGGGAGGCCATTTGCAGAGGTTAGAAGCTTAGAAACTTGGACCAAGGGCTGCTGGTTTGCTGCTCTTCAAGGGTAAGCATCCATTTCCCTTAAACTTGCATTTTTTAGCTTCATTGGTTAGCCTTATTTACAAGTATTTTTGAGCCTCGATGTAAACTGTAAAGAGGCTTATTTTGAGCCCTTCTTCAACATTTAAGAAGGGCTCAACACTGTTGGGGACCTCCATGTATGACTTGCTTCATTACCCCTCTTTGGTCCCCATTTTTGCATGTTTGTTTAGCTTATTTTTCTTCTGTTTTTCGGCCATGATCAGAACTGAGAGTGGCCATATTTTGACCCTCTTGACATGTTTCATTAAGGGTCTTTGGCTGTTTGATGCATTTTTTGTATACTTCATGTTATAGCCCTCTTGTGGCCTTAATCTTGCATTGCATTTTAAGGGTGTTTGTATATTGATTTGGGGGCTGTCATAAACTGTGAGTAGTCATATTTTTGGCCCCTCTTCAGTGTTGTCGAAGGGTCTTTTTCATTTTGGGCTTTGCATCTACCACTTGCTTCATTACCTAGCTTGAGGGCCCGTTTTTGCATGCTGTTTTTGCCCTATCTATACTCACTGTTTGGCCATGCTTTGAACTGAAAAAATGCTTTTTTTGGGGATGCCTTGCTTCTGTTTTCATGCTTCATGTCCAGATTATGCATGTTTGATATAGCTATAGGTCATTTCATGAGCCTAATCTTGCATTTCGGGGCCTATAGCATGCATTGGGTGACATGTTTCCATGTTTTGGGACCATTTGGCATCATGTTCCAGCGCTGAAATTCACATGCTTGTATGCCATCTTACATCCCTTGCCATGTTTTGGTAGAGTTGCATTTTCGTGCCTTAGGTTTGATTAATGCATTGTGCATGTATCCCATGTATTGTGTTGCCTTACTTGCCTCATTATGGCCACTGATTTTGGCATGCTTGCGAGCTATCCATGTTAGTTTAAGTCCATCGTTGCATGTTGTTGCATGCCATGTTTGTTTACATGTTTAGGTTGCGCGCCTAGCATACATTGTTCATTTGCATGTTCATGTTGCATACTTAGCCTCTATGCCTAGGTTGCATTTCATTAAGCATGCATCCCTTGCCTCTTGATCAATCATGATAGAGGTTGGGGCTCTTTGATGTGTTTTGTGCTTGCATTTCATTTGATACCAAAGTTGCTAACTTGGCTTTTGGGCCATCATGCATCGAAATGCGTGATTGATGGCCCGGGGGTCGAGGGCCATGCTCCCTTGAGTCCATTGCATGATAGGGAGTGTGTCCATGCACACATTTGCTTGAAATTCCATGCCATACACTGTCTGTCCTTGTTGCTATCAAAAACCAGATTCTGCAGGAATTGTTTGCCGACCGGCAGTAAAGAGTGTCGACCGGCAATGTATTGGTGGCCGACAACCTCATAAGAAGTCGACAGACATTTTACAAGGCCGGTGGCCATTTCATCCAGCCAATGGTGTGAAGCAGTGTGCATAGAAGGTATTCTGGGACTTTGGCAGTCTTTGGAAAGGTAGGACAGTGAAAACAGAGGCAGCAGTGGTATGGTGCGGGTTTTCCGGGCAAGACGGATCGAGCAAGCATCATTCACGCATCCCGAGGCGGACGGCTGTGGCCACTTTTCTTTTTGCATTTAATTTGTTAATTAGATTAGAGGTTTTGTAATAATTAATTCAGTATTATTTATTCGGCCTGTATATTCTTTTGGTCCCTCCGTGTGAGGGCGTATTTGTAATAATTGTGCGTGAGTGTGTGCATGTCTTCCAACACCACGTCTTTCTTCCCTTTTATTTACCTGCTTATGATGGTAGACTAGGGCATATTTAAATTAGCATACCTCATGTTATGCATGCGTGCATCATTCATCAGTATCGCATGCACCGGGCTCGGTACATCATGCTAACTGCATTGTATTTCAATTCCAAATTGAATACGTGTTATCTGTCGCATTTCACATGCCATGTTTAGGATAGCCGAGCCTATTATAGTTGCATTTTGCCTGTGATGCATTAGCCACTTAACATGAACTAGGATCATGCATTGATTACTAACTAGTTTCTGTTTTGGCACGGAGTACTAGGTAAGCTTTTATGCTTTAGCATGCCGCATGCGTGTGAATGCTAACATGACAGCATGCTTACCATGTGGCTAGATGCTTATGTGATAAACTGCTTGAATGCCTGTGGGTGAAGGTTGGATTGTTTGAGTTGGAAAAACGCGTTGAAATCCGTGTTTTAGCCTACTTGCGAGTAGCAAATTCCAAAGCGCTTTTCAAAACAAACGGATATGCAATGCTTGTTTCCAAATTAGGCAATCTAGTCTATACTTGTTTACTGTGCGCGTAACATAGTAATTCTAGACTAATAACCGGAATAAGAACACACAATGTTTTCAAAAATAGATATCATGGTTAGTAGAGGCCGATCTTTGATCGGGCGAGCGGGGGTGCTCACGAAGTGACCTTCCCCAATTGTATCCAAGTTCTCGAGCCGATGCAACTTTGGTGATGACGGACACGTGGCCTTTGGCACCGAGTCAGGGATTCCTAAATTTCCCCATAAAAAATATTTAGGTGGCGACTCTGTATCTGGCAAAGCAGTCCATGTTTGGCACTTCTTTCAAAAATCTGTTTTCTCAAAAATGATTTGCCGGATTTGGACTCTTTGGTTCACCGTGACAATCGAGTCCTTGAACTGTAGTGAACCCAAACGAACAGAACGGGACTTAACCCTCCCGGGGCGTTCGGGGACGTCTACAGTACCCACACACATTATAGCATCTTAAGTACAGCCAACAAAAAAAAAAAAAACAAGTCTCATATATAGAAACAGCCAGATCTTACAACAAGAGACACTTTTGGAACCTCCACGTGAGGCACAATGGTTGGCTGACAACAGAACACAGATCCAGACAAAAGTCTTCAGGCCTGATCTCCAGAACGCTCACCTATACATATATATATACACACAGTGAGCTAAAGCCCAGTGAATAACATTAAGGTAAAGAGGTTAGTGAACGAATTTCGAACATTCATAATTATAAAACAGATCATAACATAATCATCCTCATATCTGAACATAATAATGGTATATCCCATAGAACATATCACATCGTCATCCGACTAGAGTAATCGGTTCCGGATATCGATTAAACACATATCACCATAATGAAGTGGCTAACGACATCTCGTAATCATATACATATCATGGACCTGCATTAACATGTCGTCCTCCATGAATTGGGACTATCTATGGATGCCATAATAGATTTCAAACATAGGACATTCGTTCACGTAAATAATCATCATTTCAGAAATCATAACTTATCAAATCACATTTGGAACATAATTCATATAAACATATCTTTACAATAACGTTACTCACAATAGGATTCCAAAAACGGTTGGTCAGTCTTCGAGTCTTGACCTACAAACACAAATGTACATAGCACAAAACATGTCTCATTATCACTCATTTATATGGCCATTCATGGCTTAGCTTCCTTGCTTTAACTTCTTATTCATTCCATGCCACATAACTTGTTCATATTGGACCACATACTCGGATTCAACACATATTTTCTAATTCACTTACGTATGATGTTTCTTAGCTTATTAATTCTTAATGGCTCATAAATCATGCCTAAGAATGCCTGGAAAGAGATGGAAGCGAAGATATGTACTTAAAACATCTTTTGAAAACATGCTGAAAATAAGCTGGTGGCTAGAGCCAGTTGAAGGCAAAAACTGAGCTCGCTCAAGCCACCATTCTTTCGCTCGAGCCAGCTTTTGCAGAGTTCAAAATACTGGGAGCTCGTAATGTTGGCTCGAGCCACCACTTTCTCACTTAAGCCAGCTGTGAATTTTTGGGCACCAAGCTTAACAAAAATGGCTTCCAAACAACTTTCAAAACTTGGGGTCTTGCATGATTTGATCAAACACATAAAATAGCTTTAGAAAACTTTAATACAAGACCCTTAAAACATCTTTTATTCAAAAACTCATCAATTCTTGAAAGATTTGAACCAAAACTCCTTCATGCAAGATTTTTCAACTCTTTTCATGGTTTTTCATAACATGCAAATGGTGATCAACAAACTCATAAATTTCTGAAACAATGGACATGATTTAAACTCACATGATGCAAGGACTTTAAAGCTCAAACTCAAAATGATAAAATCAAAGATGATCTACCATGAATACACATGAAAGTCATCTACATGTTCAAAGGCCCATTTCTTGCACTCTTATGAAAGTAGCTCAAAACTTGATAAAATCATGATGCATGGAGGAATAGCTACAGAAATTAGACAGAGAATCCTTACCCAAAGCTTTAGTTTCAGAAATGTGAGATGAATCTTCCTAGTTTTCTTCTTCTTCTTCAAACTTTTGAGCTCTCTATCTCTAAAGCCAAACTCTCTCTGTTTCTCTCTCTCTCTAGCTTGAACTCTCTCAACACAAAGAACCAAATAAGCAAAAGGAATGATACAAACATTCCCTCACTCAGCTGAATATACACAACACACACCTCACTTCTTAAGCACAATACACGTGCACATCTATGCAAAACTCCAACACACACATAAGGGTTTTAATCCCCTACTCTCAACATAAAATGCCCAAATCATACTACACTTAATCAGATGTTGAATCATAAATAGGACCAAATTAGATACTAATCATGTATCATCTTAATTAAACACAAGTAGCCTTGATTTATCAAGGTTTGCACAAAATTTAATTAATCAAAAATAGTTCCAATTAAGGCTAAATTTAATCACATGCGATTTTACTGAACTGAATCAACTGTTAATAAAATTTGCCATATGATTTTAAAAATTCCGAATAACATATTGATGTAACCAATTTCGATTTCGGAGGCCAACAAGGCTTTCAATTTTCAAATCAAAGCAGAATTCTAGACAGATATTTCTACAAGTAACAGATAGAAAGCCAAATAACATACAAAATACACAATTAGCACATAATTCATTTTAACTACTTAATTAACACCCTTAATTATGGATTGGTAATTAATTACAGATCGGGGTTATTACACAAATGCCAGGGGTAATACCAGGAACGAAACGCTAAGGCAATGAAGAGTGTTTGCATTAGTGCCTGGGGATGTACAGAATACTGAGTTAGTGGTGTCAGGTATAATCTCTATTTGTGCTCAGAATGCCTATGTACTGATTGATTGTGGTTCTACGCATTCATTTGTATCGCATGCTTTCTCTCAGAAATTAACTAAACTGGTAGAATCTCTGAATTGCATACTACCTGTGTCTACACCATCTGGAAGTTCTATGATATGTGCTTATATTTATCCGGCATGTGATATTATGATTGGTGATGTGACAATGTACGTTGATTTACTGCCTTTGAATATTGACCATTTTGATTGTATATTGGGTATTGTGTGAATAAAACCGTCATGTTCAAACCACCTAGTGTACCTGAGTTTATTTTTACTGGAAATGGGGTAGTTCCTCCACCATACTTGATTTCATTTATGAAAGCCAAAAAATTATTAAGAAAGGGTTGTTGGGGCTACTTGTATTGTGTGTTGGCAGAGTCTTTGGATGCTACTAAAGTGGAAACAATACCCATAGTCTGTGAATTTCCTGATGTATTTCCTACTGACCTACTCGGGGACTTAATTGATAGGGAAATTGAGTTTACTATCGATGTAATACCAAGGACACAGCCTATCTCCAAGACTTCTTATAGAATGTCCACTTCTGAATTGAAAGAATTAAAAACTCAACTCCAAGAATTGTTAGACAAAAAGTTTATTCATTCGAGCACTTCACCTTGGGGTGCTCCAGTGTTATTTGTCAAAAAGAAAGACGGGTCCTTAAGGTTATGTATTAATTACCGTGAATTGAATGAAGTAACTGTCAAGAACAAGTACCCATTACCTCGAATAGATGACTTGTTTGATCAACTTCAAGGAGCCCAAGTGTTTTATAAAATTGACCTTAGATTCAGGTACCACCAGTTAAAAGTCAAGGCAGGAGACGTAGAGAAAACTGCATTCAGAACTAGGTATGGGCACTACGAATTTTTGATAATGCCATTTGGAGTAACTAATGCACCTGCTGCCTTTATGGACCTTATGAATAGGGTGTTTAAATCATATATGAATGAGTTTATTGTTGTATTCATTGATGACATACTGATATATTCTAAAAGCAAGGAAGAACATGAGAATCATTTGAGAACTACCTTACAGATTCTGAGAGAAAAGAAGTTATATGCAAAACTTTCCAAGTGTGAGTTTTGGCTTGACAGCGTAGCATTTCTGGGACATGTGATCAACAGCGATGACATATCATTGGATCCGTAGAAACTTGAAGCTATTGTAGACTGGCCTAAATCGACAAATGTGTCAGAAGTTAGAAGTTTTCTAGGACTTGCAGGATACTACAAAAGGTTTGTGAAAGAATTTTCAAAACTCGCTATGCCATTGACCCAGTTAACCCAGAAAAATATCTCATTTGATTGAAATGATCAAAGAGAGTTTGCCTTTCAAGAGTTGAAGACCAGACTGGTAACTGCACTAATTTTAACTCCACCTAATGGAACTGATGGGTTTTAGATTTACAACGATGCATCCTACAAAGGTTTGGGTTGTGTACTAACGCAAAATGGTAAGGTAATTGCTTATGCCTCTCGGCAACTCCGTCCCTATGAAAAGAATTACCTGACTTATGATCTTGAGCTGGCAGCTGTGGTCTTTGCTTTGAAAATTTGGCACCATTATCTATACGGAGTAACTTGTGAGGTGTATACTGACCATAAAGTTTGAAATATTTCTTCACCCAAAAAGAATTGAGCATGAGACAGAGGAGATGGTTAGAGTTGATCAAAGACTATGATCTACAGATTTTGTGTCATCCGGGGAAAGCTAATACTGTTGTAGATGCATTGAGCCAAAAATCTATTGCCAATTTGTCATGTTTGCTCACCGGCCAGAGAGAGTTGTTATATGACTTAGAGAAGAATGAGATTGAAGTTGTATTATGTGAACAACGTGGAACCTTAGCCACCATTTCTGCTCAGCCAGCAATCTTTGAAGAGATTAAAGAAAAACAACACGAAGATGAGTTTATGAGGAAAATTGTTGATGAGATTGATTCAAAACCGAAATCGAGACTTGTGCTTGACAATGATGTATTGAAATTTCAGAATTGTCTTTGTGTGCTAGATTGTTTTGACTTGAGAAAACGCACCATGATTGAAACTCACAATTCGAAATTTGCTATGCATCCGGCAAACAAAAGATGTATCATAACTTGAAACAGAATTTCTGGTGGCCGGGGAATGAAAAAGTGTATTGCAGATTTTGTGGCTAGATGTTTACACTGCCAACAAGTTAAAGCCGAACATCAACGACCTGCTGGATTACTTTAGCGGCTTCCAATACCGGAATGGAAGTGGGAGCATATTACTATGGATTTCATTGTTGGACTGCCTCGTTCTCCTCGAGGTATGGATTTTATCTGGGTAATTGTTGATCATTTAACCAAATTTGCTCACTTTTTAACTGTAAAATCTTTGTATAATGCGGATAAGTTGGCTAATTTGTATGTCAATGAGATTATGAAATTACATGGAGTTCCAGTGTCCATAGTATCTGATAGAGACCCCAAGTTTACTTCGAGATTCTGGCAGAGTTTGCAACAAGCTTTGGGGACTGAATTGAGATTAAGCAGTGCTTACCACCCACAGATAGATGGTCAATCTGAACGAACCATTCAAACATTGGAGAACATGCTATGGATGTGTGTGTTGGACTTTCAAGGCAATTGGGAGACTTACCTTCCTCTGGTCGAATTTGTGTATAACAACAGCTATCATTCAAGTACTGGGATGGCTCCTTATGAAGCTCTGTATGGAAGAAAATGTCGTTCTCCTATTTGTTGGGTTGATGTAGGTGACAGACCATTATTCGGACCAGAGCTTGTGCAAGAAACAACTGAGAAAGTGAGATTGATTCAACAACGCCTAAGAACCACACAAAGCCATTAGAAGAGTTATACGGATGTCCGGAGAAGAGATAGAGAATATGAAGTTAGTGATCATGTGTTCATAAAAGTAACTCCTATGAAAGGTCATACGTGATTTGGGGTGAAAGGCAAGTTGGCACCAACATATGTTAGGCCATATGAAATTCTTGAGAAGATCAATTCAGTGACATACCGAGTAGCCTTACCTCCGGTGATAGAGCATACGCACAACGTTTTTCATATCTCAATGCTTTGAGATTACTTATAAGATCCGCTCCATGTGATAAAATCGACTCATGTGCTTCTGAAGAATGATTATACGTACGAAGAGAGACCAATACAGATCGTTAACCGCCGAATTAAAAAGCTAAGGAACAAGGAAATATCGTTGGTAAAAGTTGATTAGCAAAACCACGGAAGAACCTATGCAACTTGGGAAACGGAGGAAGATATGATGAAACGATACCCTGAATTGTTTCCTTTGAATCAAGTATTCTTCCAAAATGAAGATAACTTGAGTTTGGAGGACTAAACTCTTTAAGGGGAGAAGACTGTAACAACCCGACCCATGATCAACGTTAATCCGTACTTCATTATGCCTAATAAGTAATTAAAGTGAAATTTTGCATCATAGGTTGCCTTATGCGTGTTTATATCTGTTTAACGTAGAAAGATCTATTCATGTTTTCATTTCGGTTTGCGAATTGAAGGCTTTATCGACATCCGATTAAAAAATTGACTTGATTTATGTATTAAGTGGAATTTCTAGAATTTTGTGGTAGGTTTAATTGAAATTTGATTCGGAACGATTAAATTAGAATAATTAATGCTCAATTAAGCCTAACTAATGAAATTTTGATCTAAGCCTATATAAGGCACCTTTTATACCTCCACTCATTCTTTTCCTTCATTTTATATACATCTTTGTGCTCACAAATACACACAAACGTGAGAGAGAGAGAGAGAGAGAGAGAGAGAGAGAGAGAGTAGTAAGATTTGGTTCTAAGCTTGAGAATTTTGTGAGACTTGAGCTCAATTAAAAGGAATTGCTAGAAAAGAGAATGCTTTGGAGAGAACTTAGAACACTAAGCTCTTACACTTGAGAATTCAAGGCTTGAGGTAGAAATTCACTCCTTTAGTTGTATATTTGTAGTCTTTAATGCATGAATTCAAGAGAGTTAGCTAATTAAGCCAAGAATTAAGCTTAGGAAGAAGAATTAAGAAGATAATCATACTTGCATGCAAATTCTTTTGCATTTAGAGCTTGATTTTGAGGAAGTCTTACATGCATGCATTGATCATGGCTTGATTTTGGAAGTTCATCACATTTCACATGTTTTTACCTCATTTGATTATGGTTTGGAAGGTTAAAACTCATACCATTACATGCAAGTTTTATTTTCAACATTTCAAGTTTGGGTTTTGTATAATTAACAAGTTTTTTAGGTATAGATTTTATGAAATGATTTAGAATTCTCATGTTTCTCAAGTTTACATATGATTTCTCAAGTTTTTGGCCCAAAAGGAAGAGTTTAGTAGTGTTTGAATTGAGATTGGAAGCTTGGAGGTGAATCTAGAAATTATAGAATTCGACCTCCACGCTCGAGCGACAAATCCTGTGCTCGAGCGACCACCTTTATTTTTGCACTTCCGCTCGAGCATTCAAAAGTCTACTCAAGCGTAAAATGCATACTTCCAGAAGTTTGTGTGTTTTGCAGACCGCTCGAGCGACAAAAGTTGTGCTCGAGCGAGGGTATGAGTCTCACGCTCGAGCGAGCGTCGAGCGAAAAAATCAAGCAACCAGTACTTTTGCAAAGTTTACAGAACGCTTGAGTGAAGGAATGTACGCTCGATCGACCACTCACATTTTGCATGTCCGCTCGAGCGAAGAAAGCTGCACTCGAGCGATACCCCTGTTTTCAGCAATTTTTGTTAAGTGTTTTCAAATGCATTTTTGCATCCTTATTTCATACTAAGCATTCCTAGGCCAAGATTAAGGCACTATAATGAGGATAAAAGTAGAAACACACCAAGATAAGAAATAACCAAGTTGATGATTCCGGCTGTGTAATTCAGTACGTATTTATTCTATATCTGTGTAGGTTACGTGCCACAAGATATCTGAATTGCCTACTATGTCTGTTTACTTGAAGCCATTCGTTATCTGTGAGTAATAACTTAGTAAAGGTATGTTTAAGTTAAATTATTTTCTATATATGGAATAAGATCTGTTCTATGAAATGCCATGTTTTATACTATGAATGATTGTCCAACTCTGACAAATGTTTGTGGTATTTATGCTATGATTCAAGTCTGCTATCTGTACCCGGACTGGAGGTTCCCTATGGAATTGATAAGTTATCTGTACTCGGCTGGAGGTTCCTTTATGGAACTGACAAGTTATCCGTTCCCAGTCCGGAGGTTCCTCTATGGAATTGGCAAGTTATCCGTACCCGGCTGGAGGTTCCTTATGGAACTGACAAGTATGACCCTTGATGTTCTGTACGAGATCTATTAGCGCTAATAGATAAGCCATGTAAAATTAAGCTTGAACTTTGATTTCTGCATATGTTCAGAACAAGAATAGGAAAGTGAATCTGTTTCAATATGAACTCTGGTTTCTGAATTAGTTATGGGACATCATTCATTTAACCCTTTACTCTGTTATTATTTACTGAGCCGCCCTTGTTTACTGTTTATTTATTATGTATGTAGGTGAACAGGCTCGTGACCAAGCTTAAGGTAATGCGTGAAGAATTTTGTATTGTCAGCCACCTTTTGCACCTCCCGAGGAGGTTTTGGACTATGTCAAGTTTGGTGGTCATATTTTGTGAATGTTTAAGACTTTGTCTCTTTTGTTTTACGAACAAAGTTTCTGTTTTTATATATATGGGATGACGTGTAAATACTGTACGTTTATGACATTATATGTATGCTTTTAAATTTTAAGATTATCTGTCCCATGTATGTCTACACAGCTCGATGGACTATGTATATGATTCCATATTTACATCCGCAGCCCCTATTTATATGTTATTCTATTAAGAAGCCTTGGGTAATCTAAGGATTACTGGCCGGTTACGACGCTAAACCCATAAGGGCGGATTTGGGTCGTGACACCTTCGGTCACCGTTGTCAATAATACTACACCAGGAACAATTTTAGGCCCAGAAGAAACCCCGCAAGGCAATCTCTGAATTTTGACCCGCAAATCCTATTTCAACATTCAACATCAGCAGAGGATTCCATGCAAACATTGATGAGTCGAAAGTAGTGTAGTGAACAGTATCTCGAAAACATAGCAGTGGAAAACGAGCATTTGCGTCAAGAGTTGGCAAAGTCCCAACATTTACCACTTTCCCATGAGCGTGGTCAATCGCTAAGAGTGCAAAAGAGACGACAATGTTAGCCTTAGAGGCACAGTAGCAGTATGTCAGATTCCTCTTGGGAAAAACCTAGAAAAGTAAGGCTGAGTAGACGCATCTAGCTCGTCCGATGGGGGAAGTCCTCTGCAAGAGCATCACAGACGAAAAAAGAGAGACGATGATTCAGACTCAGAGGACAAGCACAATCCTTTCATATGTCGTATTGCCAACGCCGTCCTACCTAAGAAGTTTAAAGCACTGTCGTTCATTTTTTACGATGGAAAGTTGGACCCCACGGATCACGTTCGTCATTACAAGCAAGCAATGACACTACATGCAGACGATGAGACACTTATGTGCCAGATATTCCCCAGCAGTCTGGGACTGCTTGCCGTCAGATCGTATTACAAGCTTAAGCCGGCTTCGATTGAGAGTTTCCATCAACTCCAAAAGTCCTTCAAGGCTAGGTTTATCACCAACGATACCCAGTCGAAACAAGCCGACTCACTGTGGGCAATGAAAATCAAGACTAACGAAAACTTGCATGAGTATTTGGCACGTTATTGGGAGTGCTTTAATTTGGTGGATGACAATTGCAAAGACTCTATTACAATAATAACCTTCAAGATGGGATTGCATCCTGATAACTTGTTCAAGAGTTCATTAACTCGAAAACCTCCCAAGACAGTCTAGGCTTTGATAAAGAAGGTAAAAGAATATTACAAAGTGGAAAATGATGCAATACGAGTTAAATGTGGACTACAAGCTACAGAAACGGTAACACCTATCCTAGTACGACCATTGACTATTGCACCACCAAACAAAACCCCACCAAAGAGAAGCATAGAGCCAAGATGCCGATCAAGAAAGGGAAAACTGCCTAGATTCGCGCTGACAAAACGAGCAATACCAGGTAGAAAACATGCACTCTAGGCGGTCAGATAAGAAATATGCAGAGCTGACCGAGCTGATCAGTAAGATTCTGCCAAAAACCTAACATCTGGCTTCCTGCAAATGGTCGATCAAGATGCTCAGGCCCCCTGATATGAGACGACGATACCTGAAATACGACTATCACAAAGACCATAGGCACATGACCGACAAATGTTATGCCCTGAATGATCATGTAGAGGGACCTGGTCCAAAGTGGCCGACTAACTGAATAACTCTCCAAAAAAGTTGACCCACCAAGTGTACTGGTCATACGCCCCGATTCACCTCCACTCAAGGTAATTCACGTGATATATAGCTTCCCCTCGCCAAATAGGATGAATATGATCCAGTCACAACGATCTTCCCAACTAAGTTCTGAGCCCAGTATATCATCCAAACGGCAGCGATTGTCAAATGAAATTAGCTTCTCCGACGTCGATCTCGAAGGGGTCATTGTGCCTCATGATGACGCCCTAGTAATCGAGCTGCGAGTAAATAAGTTCACTGTTGTATCCTAGTTGACCAGGGGAGCACCTCTGAAATAATGTACTATAAAACGTTTCTTAAACTCGGCTTTAAGGATATGGATCTCATGCCGGCCGACTACCCCCTTTTTGGTTTCAATGCCAATCTGAAATATCTCCTGGGAAAGATTGTGTTATCGGTGCGGGCAGGCCTTAGGACACTAGAGATTGAATTCCTAGTCGTTAAGCTCTCATTACCTTATAATATAATCATGGTCTGACCGTATCTCCACGCAATGCAGGCCATACCGAGTACTTACTGCCAGCTCTTCGATATCCAACTCAATTCGGCGTCGAGCAAATCGGCGGTTCACATAAATCGGTGAAGGATTATTATCTCATTGTCGTTGAGAAGAGACCAAAGGAATTGGAAGTGAATTCAATTGAAATTTACAATCGGGAGTGTTTGGAGGATGTTAGGAAACTTCTAGCTAAGAAAGTATCAGAGGATCTAGACCCAGTGCAAATCAATGATGACCTTGAAAAATTATTTTTAGTCGAAACGAGTCTTGATGCCGCCGAGCGACAAGAGTTGGTTTCCTTCCTCTACGACAACATCGATATTTTTGCTTGGTCATTTTACGATATGCCAGGGGTAGACCCTGACATAGCTATGCATAGCCTGAATGTCAATCCCAAATTTAAGCCTGTCATTCAACAAAGCCGGCATTCAGCTGCCGAGTATGCTGCAGCCGTAATTGATGAAGTTGACAAGGTATTGGATGTTGGGGCAATTCGCGAAGTTACATACCCCAAGTGGTTATCCAACACTGTTGTCGTAAAGAAGAAGATAGGGTCATGGTGTGTTTGCGTAGACTTTACGGATCTAAACAGGGCATGCCCCAAGTATTGTTTTCCCTTGCCCAGAATTGATCAACTGGTGGATGCAACTGCCCAGCATCAGCGCATGAGCTTCTTAGATACTTATAGGGGTCATCACCAAATTTCCATGAATCCAGCCGACTAAGACAAAATGGCATTACTCACTCCTAGGGGAACCTACTGTTACAAGGTCATGCCCTTTGGACTGAAAAATACCGAGACAACATATCAGAGATTGGTCACTGCCATGTTCAAAGATCAAATCAACAAAACCATGAAGGTCTGCATCGATGATATGGTGGTGAAATCCAAGGAAAAGAAGGCACACCTTTCAATATTCTTTAGAAATACAAAATGAAGCTCAATGACTCAAAATGTGCATTTGACATTGGATCAAGCAAATTCTTCGGCTATATTGTCAATCATCGTGGAATCAATTAAGGCCATCATGGAGCTTGGCTCACCAAGTTTGGCCAAAAAAGTTCAGAAGCCAATGGGAATAGCTGCGGTATTGAACAAATTTATCGGTAGATCCTCAGATCGGTATAGACCATTCTTCCAAACACTTCGGCAGGGCAAACAATTTAAATGGACTCCAGAATACCAAACTTCTCTGGAAGGGTTGACAGCCTATTTTAGTTCTGTCCCGCTTCTGGCTACCCCCTCGCTAGGTAATGTGCTTATCTTAGAACTGGCGGTATCCGATCGGGCAGTAAGCGCCCTCTTGCTTAAGGAGGAACTCGGCAAGCAAAAGCCCATCTTCTATGTTAACAAGGCAATGGTGGATGCCAAAACTTGATATCTACCCCTGGAAAAGTTAATCCTAGCCTTTGTAGTGACCGCCATAAAACAAATGCATTAGTTTCAAGCGTATAACATTAAGGTTCTAATAGATCACCCCCTCCGTTCAATTATTCGCAAAGCAGAATCATCCGGGCGAGTTTCCAAATGGGCATTGGAACTCAAGAGGTAGGCCCTGGCCAACTTTGTTGCCGAGTTCACTACACCACAAGACGAGCTAAATCAGGACCAGCTGGCTTTCTAGTCACAGCTCGAATGGAGAATATATGTCGGCAACATCTGACAGTTATATCAGGTTATCCAACCAACACTGCGGTGCGACAGGAGTAGTTATTATGATCCCCAAAGGAGTAGCGGTAGAACAATCGGTTAAACTTGGATTTGACACCTCCAATAACGAGGCCGAATATGAAGCCCTATTGGTCGGCCTTAGAAACTCGCTTCAAATGGGAGCTAAATGACTGCAAGTCTTTTGCGACTCAAAATTGGTCATAAACCAGTTGAAGGGTGAGTATACCGCTAAGAATGACCGCATGGCGACTTACATGAGGATATCCAACTCCTTGTTCATGAAATTTGATAGTCATGAACTGAATCAAATTACTCGCGATTAGAATACACAAGCTAATTCTCTCGTTTGCTTAGCATCGCCGGTGAACTCAGAAGTTAAGTGCACCATTGAAATGGGTTTCATTCCGGAGCTGAGTATCAGTGCCCCTGAGTATCCCGTTGTAAACAACATTCAAAGGGGGCCTAGTTGGATGGATCCCATTGCTGCATTCCTTACTGCGGATCAATTATCGGAGGACGAGAAGGAAGCCCACAAGTTGCGGAATAAGGCTTTGAGATATTACCTAGATCCTCACGGAAAAATTTATAAAAAAATCTCTCTTTGGGCTATATTTGTAATGTGTCTATTTGGACAAAGTTGAAGATTTTTTGGCTAAGATTCATAAGGGCAGTTGTGGTGCTCATTTAGGAAAAAGGTCATTGGCTCATCGATGTCACGCAGGGGTATTGGTGGCCGACCATGCGTACTGACGCTGAGGATTATGTCAAGAAATGCGAACAATGCCAAAAGTTCTCTCCACTAACACATTTTCCCGCCAAAGAATTGAACTCCGTGCCTAGTCCTTGACCTTTTGCTCAACGGGGCTTGGACATAATTGGGCCACTACTGAAAGCTCTACGCAATAAGCAGTTTCTAATTGTTGCTACCAATCATTTCACAAAGTGGGTTGAAGCAGAACCATTGGTACATATTCAGGATACAGATATCAAGCGTCTTGTTTGGAAGAATATCATCACTCGATTTGGCATACCCAGGGCGCTTATTTTCGATAACAGCACTTAGTTTGATTATGTCGTCTATCTAGAATTGTGTGACATGTATGGTATTCAGCCCTATTTTTCTTCACTAGCCTACCCGTAAAGTAACAGACAAGCAAAAGCTTCTAACAAAGTGGTCCTGGATGGCATCAAGAAACGTTTGGAAAAAGCCAACGGCAAGTGGGTTAAGGAGTTGCTGAGTGTATTATGGGCCCATCACACTACGCCAAGACGTCCTATGAGGGAGACCACACTTGCCTTGTGTTTTGGAAATGAAGCTATCATCTCCCTAGAGATTGGCCTACCAACCCTTCCATCGAGGGCCTTTGATATAGGCCTAAATAATATGATGTTGGCCTTAGATTTGGCCTTACTTGAAGAATGCTGAGATTAGGCCCTTATGACTATAGCGTGATATCAACAGTAAGTTGCTAAATTATACAATCAACAAGTGCATCTGTACCGGTATACTCTTGGAGAATTGGTCCTTAAAAAAAGTACTCCCTACTGCTAAGAATCCTGCACATGGAAAACTCGGCGCCAATTGAGACGACCCATACCAGATTGATTCCATCGCCGAGGCAGGGACCATATCAACTCTCCGACATGAATGGCAAAAAGTTACCCCAGCCTTAGAATTCCACTTATCTCTGCAAATTCTATCATTAGTATTGATGGTTATTTTGCTTGGCTTTTGTGTATAGTACTACCTTGTAAACGTACAAAATCAATGATACAAAATGTTATTTTGCTTATTTATTTAATTCTGAATGCCTTACTCATATTCAGAAGCACCAGCAGCTAAGTCTCCAAATTCGGAGCGCTCTTCATGCTCGGCATGAAACGCCATCATCTAAGCCTCCGAATTTGAAGCGCTCTTTATGCTTGGCATGAAGCGCCATCATAAAAGCCTCCGACTTTGGAGCATCATGTAAAGTAATATCTACCAACAAGATTTTGAGATATAAACCTCTTGGCAAAGTTGAACAAATGAAATTAACATTTTTATTGATGAAAAATTATGACATTCATATTACATTTCAAGAACATTTTTTATCCTAAGGCTAATTGGTATCCTAATTACATTATTGAAACTCAAAATTGAACTATTTACTACGTCGGCTAGCTCTGCTCAGGGTTTGCGACCTCATTCTTCATCATCTATTTTTTCGGCATCTGTAGACACCCCATTTTTAACTGACCTTAAGACTCAGACGTCATCGATTGAGCACTCGGTGATGGTGCATGTTGTGCTTGTCCTGAGGTTTCGGAGTTCTCGGCTGAGAGCCTTGCCTCCGAGCCCCGGAACTTTTGTGCTTTGACTCGGTTTGCGGATCAGGTCTTGTTTTCTCTTCCCGAAGAGAGGGAGAGGTCTTGTAGACCATCTCTTAGTGGTCGTAGACTACTTTTCGTGGTCGTAGGCCACTGTTCCTGTTTGGAGATTAGTTTCCGATTTTCAGGGCCGTCGGCCGTGCGCCTTGGCTCGGGACCGCTTAACATTCTCCGTTTGCCCTGGTTTTTGGAGCACACCTTGTTTCCTCTGTCTAGAGGGACACTGTGGCCCGGGAAACCACTTTTGTGGTCGTACGCCACTTTTGGTGCTCAACAGCTAGTTTTTCGGGCCACCTGGCTGCGCGCTTTGCCCCCCCGAACTCTCGTTTTGCATCCATGTTGGTTCATTTTTGGCATGAACCTTGTTTTCCTTGTTTGGGAGGTGGTACAAGGGTGGGAGACCACCTTTTCTCCTTGGAGATCAGTTTCTCCCCGCCAGCCGGCTTTCTTGTCAGGAAGCTGGTTTTCTTGGTCTTTGGGCCACATTTACTGATCTCCCACTATACCACTGACTTGCTTTCAGTGTGGAGACCACCTTTTGTGCCTACCGACCACCTTGTTTTGTGGAAGACCACTTGCCCTGGTCGAACCGACCAGGGAAAGTGGTCGGCCGACCACCTCTTCTGGTCGGGCAGCTTCCTCTTGTTTTGTATGTCTGAGTACATGCCAGTTGTGCCAGCTGGAAGGCACAGATTGGATCCTCCATACAATGTATGGAGGATTTGCAACCAAGTTTTTAGCTTCTTGGAGAAGCTTTGGCTTTGAAACTCTATAAGAGAGGCCCTCCCTCTCCTTATACCAGCTTGAAAAATTGCTCTAAGGCAAAGCTTATATCTCTCTCTTTGTCTTTATATTTTAGGCTTAGAAAGTACTTTGTTCTTGGCCTATTGCGCACCACCTCATAACCATACACCTCCACCATTGTTACTGAGTTGCTGGAGGGTTTTGAGAGGTCTCAAAAGTTGGGTTTTGGTTCAGAAAAGTTGCTGGTTTTGCAGAGCTTCAAGGGTAACCACTTTTCCCTCTTTTAAGCATTATTTTGATCCTTCTCTTACCCGTATTTGCATGCTTATTTGAGCTTTGTTGTCAACTGAAAAAAGGTTCATATTTAAGTGATTTTCATGTTTGTTTAAGGCTCTTTTGGTGTTAGGGGTCATCTACCCTCTTGCATGCTCTATTTAGCCTTGTTTTGAGCCATGCCATGAGACCTTTGTATTGAGATTTGCTTGGCCCTTTAGCCACTGAAATCCAGTAGATTTTCAGTGGTTGGCATGTAGTTTTGAGGGCCAAAATCAGAGAGGGGTGGCCCTCTCTCTTTTGGCCTTGTTTGCTTGCATTTTTGGCTTTCCAAGGGAGCATATATTTCCACACTTCCTAGCCTTAGTTCAGGCACTCTTTGGTGACTTCTAGGACCTACCTAGGCTCTGACCATGGCTGGTTTGGTCCCCCTTTTGCTTGCTTCTTGCATGTGTAGAGTAATCCCTTTCTTGGCTTATCAAAGGAGCATGTCATTCTTGCATTTATTGGTCTTGTTTCAGTGGGTTTTTGGCCATCATTTGGCATGCCATGACTCTTTTTTTGCTTGGTTTGGTAGTCCTTCACATGCTTCATATGCTTGTAGTGTAACTCATGTTCACTAGCTCACAATGCATGTTGTTTTGGCCCTCTATTCTAGCATGTTTTGGCCATACTTCAAACTGATTTTGTTCATATTTTAGGCTACCTTAGCTCTGTCTTGAGTCCTCTTGGTCAAAAAATGCTAGCCATGCATACTTGTTGTGTAATAGCATTGACTAGCTTTGAATTTGGAGGTCCCTTGCATGCTTAACTTGAGCTATTTACATGTTTTGGCATCATTGGGCATGACATTTCAGAGCTTATATGGGTGCTACACTTCCATATTTTCCATGCTTTAAGTGCACTTTAGAGTTGTGCATTTATGCCCTATTTGCGAGCCATTGCACGAGCTTCACTTTTGTGCCTTTCAAGCTATCATCTCAACCCATTTTGCTACTGTTTTGGGCCTGCATAGGGTCTGTTTGGGGTTAGTTTCATCATTTGAGCATCGCTTTGCATGCCTATAGTGTAATGCACTTCACTAGTTTCAATGCTTGGGCCATTCAACATGCATTGTGTGAGTTGTTTGCATGATTAGGAGCCATTTTGTATGTCATTTTAGAGCTGGAATATGTGTCATTGTATGCCATATTTCATCCTTTCAATGCTTTTGTAGAGTTGAATTTTGTGCCCTTGGGCTTAGGTCCTTGCATTGTGTATACTAGCATGAGTTTTGGAGTCTTGTTTTCATCATGTTTGGCCACTGATTTGGGTGTGGCTGAGGCCCATCCATTTTGGTTTAAGTCCATTTTGCATCGAGTATGCCATTGTAGTTCATAGCATTGAGTGCCATGTTGTCGCATGATTGATCACTGCATTGTGCGTGCCTTGTTTTTCTCATTGTGTATGTTAGTTTCCATGTGCATTGCGTATGCTAGTGTCATGAGCATTGTGCATGCCATGTAGTTTTAGCATTGTGTATGCTAGGTGCATGTTTGATGGCTAAGTGGCATTGCCTTAGGATTACCTGCTAGAGTTGCATTGGTGCACGCCATGTTTGTTGCATTGTGTTTGGGATAGGAGTTAGCCCAAACACGGGAAACGAAGGACGTTTCATACTCGAAGTGATGAAACGTGCCTCGATTCCCGGTTGCTGACACTCTTGACTACACATGATGGAGTTTAGGCATTTATGTGTTCATATGTGCATTCATTCTATATTAAGTTGAGCAATTCGGTTCCTTGGCCATCATGCATCGAGATGCGCGATTGGTGGCCCGAGGATCGAGACCTACACTCCCTTGAGCTTGTACAATGATGGGGGAGAGTGGGTCGTGCACACATATGTTGAAAATACCTTGCCATGCCTCTCTCTTGATCCTCGTTGCAGAAAATCAGAAACCAGAGGCAGAAACTGGTCGGGCCCGACCAGCTTTTTTGGCAGGCCGACCACCCCTTTTGGTTTCTCCCACAAAAGGTGGTCGGCAGGTGGTCTCCAAGGCCAATAGCTGGTTGGCAGTCTTCCCACAGATTCCCAGGGTGGAGTTTTAGCCTTCTGGAGCCTTGTGTAGTGTTCTGAGGTCAATTGCAAACAAAGGCAAGTTGGGGCGTCGCGAGGGATTTCCGAACAAGGCAATTCAAGCATGCATGCATCCTTCATCATCCAAGGCAAAGCTGAGGCAGTCCGTTTCATGTAGTTTGCATGATAGTTTAATTGCTTATTTAGCTAATTTGTTAATTAGTTAGAATTATGTAATAATTAGCTGTAATTTGTTATTCATTGTGGTTGGGTAATAACTAGTTTAATTAGATTAGCTTATATTAACTAGTTGGTTTTGTATTATTTATTCGGACCCTCCGTCGAGAGGGCCAACTGTTGTAATAAGTGTGCGTGTGTGTGATGCATGTCTTCCAACCCCCACGTCTTTCTCCCTTTTATTTACCAGCTTATGATGGTTAGTTTTAGGGCATGTTTCAATTAGCATCCTTATGCTCGCATGATTGCATCCATTCATCTGTCTTGCATGCACCGGGCTCGGCGCATCATACTAACTGCATTGTACTTCAATTCCAAGTTGAATATATGTTATCTGTAACATCTCATATGCCATTTTAGAATAGTCGAGCCTATCTTAGTTGCATCCTGCATGTGTTGCATTAGGCATCTCAGCATAGTTAGGATTCATGCATGATTTCTAATTAGCTTCTTTCTTTGGCTCAGAGTACTCGGTGAGTGTTTATGCTTTAGCATCCTTGCATGTGTTTGAGTGACTGCCATGATAGTATGCTTGCCATGAGGCTAACTGATTATGTGATATACTTGCCTGAATGCCTGTGGGTGAAGGTTAGATTACTTGAATTGGAACAATTCATCGATTGCGAGTTTTAAGCCCACTTGAGGGTGGCAAATCCACGTCTTAGCCTACTTGCGAGTAGCACCATCAAACCATTTTCAAATAAACAAACATGAAATGTTTTGTTCCAACTCAGGCGATCTAGTCTATACTTGTATGCTGTGTGCATCACATAGTAATCCTAGGCTAATAAACCGAATAAGAATGCATGTGTTTTCAAAAAACTCGATATCATGTTTAGTAGTGGCCGATCTTTGATCGGGCGAGCGGGGGTGCTCATTGCATGACCTTCTCCAATCATACCCAAGTTCCCGAGCCGAGACAACTTTGGTGATGACAGACACGCGGCCTTAGGCACGAGTCAGGGTTTCCTAAACTCCCCCAAAATAAAATATTTAGGTGGCGACTCTATATCTGGCAAAGCAGTCCATGTTTGGCACTTCTTTCTAAAAATCAGTTTTTCAAAACGATTTGCTAGATTTGGACTCTTTGGTGATTTATCGGCCTCACATTACACTTTGCGGGATTAGATTCAGAACCATGACATTTGAGTCTGAACTGTAATAAGCCCAATGAATAAAACGGGATTTTCCCGGGACGTTCGAGGACGTCTACAGCATCATAGGCTTCAAATGGCACTATATAGCTCTAATAAAGTGGCAAAACAGAGTCCACACCCGCCACTTGTAGAGCCTTTATCCACCCATGTTTGAATCCCCGATTTTTGTATCAGCAGATGTCGTTGGCCAATTGTTCCGTTATTTTGTCAACACCGATCTTCCTCCCATCAAAGAAGCCTTTGTTGTAAGCTTTGCTCTCTATTGCCTCCCTAACGAAGATGCTGGTCATATCTCGATCAGCTATTACTCCGTCTATAAGGCGTTGGACTACTTTGCCTGTGGACTCTACTGTCCTTGCCGACTTGAGCTCAACTATCTTCGCCTTCTGAGCCTCGTTCTTGGCCCGTTCTTCAGCCTCTCTCAGTCGGTGGTCTAAGTTTCGAATTCACCCATCTTTATGTTCAATATCTTTTCGAGCGGCGCACAAGCGCATACCAACTTCGTATGCGCTGTACAACTCTCTGACGGCCGTATGGACTCCTTATCTGAAGACCTCATAGTCACCTTTATTGGTCATCGATTGATGTACTTCGGGAGGGAAGATCTGCCGAGTGAATTCAACAGCGATATTTGGATCTTGGACAACTGAGTCAGCTTCAGTCATGGGTTTTTTCCCAAGAAAAGCAAAAAAACTCAACAGACGTAACAGTCTATTTGGCTCATTTCACACTAAGCCATGGGCACCAGTCATTTTATTATCCTCTCTCCTTTGGGTCCCACCTCTAGGAGGCTTGTTTCGTTCATCCATTCTGGGCGATCTATTTGGTAGCCGACGCTTGGGCGACCGATGCCTGTTCAGTCCATTCGGTTCACCGATATTTCTGTGCACAAAGTCGTTTGGCATTTGATGGGTTATTTCTACGTCCAATTTTGCCAGTGTCTTTCTCTCCCCTCTGTTATTAAAGAACAGTCTACTTGACATACACGCACTGTTGAGTTTCAGTAGAGGTAAGTCTCCCAGCTATGCTCTGTTCTTCACCGGTGACAAAATTTGAGGTGCCTCCTCCTACTGTGAGCACACAAAGTGAACTTTCCCTGTTAGAAGAACAAACCATCACTTCGAAATGGAAATCCTCCTCTAGTATGCGCTTTTAATAAACTGCTTTAAATTACCCACAAATGCGCCACTCCCCATACTACTTAAACAAAACCACGTGTCAGCTATCTCTTCAATCATTAGCAAACACGTTGCCGATTGCTTTCCACTCGATCAGCGCACACATTACCCTGCTTGTGACTCAGTGTAGACATCCCATTTTTTACCAACCTTAAGACTCAGACGTCATCGATTGAGCGCTCGGTGATAGTGCATGTTGTGCTCGTTTCGAGTTTCCGGAGTTTTCGGTTGAGTGCCTTGCCTCTGGACCTCTGAACTTTTTGTGTTTTGGCTCGGTTTGTGGACCAAGCCTTGTTTCCCTTCCCTGGAGGGAGAGAGAGGTCTTGTAGACCACCCTTTTGTGGTCGTAGATCACTTTTCGCTCTTTGAGACTAGTTTCCGATTTCTGGAGCCTTCGGCCGCGCGCCCTGTCTCGGGACTGCTTAACGTTCTCCTTTTGGCTTGGTTTTTGAACCATGCCTTGTTGACCTTGCCTAGAGGGACACTGTGGTTTTGTAGACCACTTTCTGTGGTCGTAGACCACTTTTCCCTCGTAGACCGTTTTTGGTGCCCGTAGACTAGTTTTCGAGGCTTCCGGCTGCGCGCCTTGCCTCCCGAACTCTTGTCTTGCATTCCTTTTGGTTTGTTTTTGGCACAAATGTTGTTTTCCTTGCTTGGATGGTGGAATAAGGGTGGGAGATCAGTTCTTCCCCTTGGAGACCACTTTTCCTGCTTGCTAGCCAGTTTTCTGGTCGGCCAACTAGTTTTCTTGGTCTTTGGACCACCAATAGTGGTCGGCCACCACACCATTGCCTTGCTTTCGGTGTGCAGACCACCTTTCCACCATGGCCGACCACTTGCCTCCCTGGCTGACCATTTTCACTGGTCGGCCGACCAGTGTAAGTAGCTAGCCGACCACTCCAAGTGGTCGGCAGCTTTCCATCACCTTTTTGGAGATCTTTTCTTGCCAGCTGTGACAGCTGGAAGGCACAGAAAGTCATCCTCCATACACGTGTATGGAGGGATGGCTTAGAGCCTCAAGTGTGTTCAACAAGCTTCTTGCTTGATTTTCTATAAGAGGGAGGCCCTCCCTCCCTTCTCCAGGTTCAGAAAAGTTGGCATGAGCTATAGATACACATATATCTCTATATCTCTCTTCGTCTAATTTTTGTGCTTGAAAGTGCATTTTCACCATACTATTGCACACAAACACACACTCAAACACCACCCTTTTGTTGCTGAGGCCCTTTGTGGTTGGTTTTGGAGTTTTTGGACTGGTTTTGATCCAAAATAACTGCTGGAGTTGTAGCTTTAAAGTGGTTCTACAAGGGTGAGCTTCTAACCTCTTAATCCCTTGATTTTGATTAAGCTTTTGGCCCTACTTGAATGTTGTTTTAGGCCTAACTTTCTACTAAAAAAAGTTCTAATTTTGCATGCTTGTAATGTTTGTTTAAGGCTTCTTTGGTGTTTGGGGTGATCTACTCCCTTGCATGCCTTGTTTGGTTTTGTTTTGCACCATCACTGTAGGCCCTTGAGATCACTTTATCTTGGCCTTTTAACCACTGAAATCCAGTGGATTTTCAGTGATAAAACTTGTGTTTTGAGGTCCCAAATAGGAGAGGCTCATCCCCTCTCCTTGTATCTTGAATGCTTGTCTTGTATGCCTCATGTTTGAGCATGTTTGTTAAGCTTGTGTTGGCTTATTCTCAACTTGTTTTTGGGGTTGTTTTGACATGGCATACCACTGTTTTGACTTAGTTTGGTCACCCCATGCATGCTTTATACACTTGTAGTGTAAATGTTGAAAACTAGCTTTGTGTGCTTCATGAAGTAGCATGTCTTTCTAACATGTTTTGGGTCCATCTCAGTGGGTTTTTGGTGTTATTTTAACATGCCTTAGATCTTTTTTGGGTTGGTTTGATGGCCCCATGCATGCTCCATGCACTTGTAGTGCATTTTCATTTACTAGCCTAACATGCACCTTGCTTTTGGACCATTATTCTAACATGTTTTGGCTTAACTCTGAGAAGCTTTTGGCCATATTTTACCATGCTTAAGGTCTGATTTGTGTTTTTTTGGTCATGCATGCATTGCTTTGTATAGCCATGGTTCAATCCAGCTCACTAGCCTTGAGTTTCCAAGCCACTAGCATGCATTGCTTGAGCTTTTTTCATGATTTGGCATCATTTATTATGTGATTTCAGTGCATGTAGTGTGGTCATACACTCACATTTGTCACTTTTTCCATGCTTTGGAAGGTTCATGCTTTATGCCTTAAATATGAGTCATTGCGTATGCCTTCATGCCTAAGCTTGTGAGCTATCATTTCAATGTGTTTTTGGGGTTATTTTACCATGATATAACTCTGATTTTTGTTGGCAAAGCCATCTCATGCTTGGTCTTAGTAGGTGTAGTGTAATCCTCCCTTTTGGCCTTGCATATTTCATGCTTCATGCTCACTATGCTAGCTTACTTTGGCTTTAGTCCATGCATGTTTTAGTATCATTTTGACATGTTCTAGGACTGTTGTGGGTTGTATTGGCCATATGCTTCATGTATTGCATAGTTGTAGTGCAATTGGTCATGCTAGCTTTGAGTTTTGAGCACCATAGCATGCTTCATTTGTGTTGTTTTCATGATTTGGCATCATTTACCATGTTATTTCAGAGCATATAGCATTGCCATGTTCCCATTTCTTTCACCCTTTGAGTGCCTCTAAGGGTTGTGCATTGTTGCCTTGCTTATGGCCTAGTATGTATGCATGCATGCTTAGACATTTGAGCCTCCATCTTAGCATGTTTTGGTCATTGTGTTGACCTATTTGAGCTCTGTCCGTGCTTGGTTCATTCATTTGTGCCATGTATTGCATGCCTCTTGTGTAGTCCTCTTTGGCAGATTTATGCTTTAAGGACCCTAGCATGCTATCCTTGTATTGTTTGAGTGATTTGGCATCATTTCATACTTGATTTTAGAGCTTATAGTGTTGTCACACTTCCATACTTTTCACTCTTTAAGTGCTCTTGAGAATTGCACCGTAATACCTTAATTCTTGAGCCAATGCATGTGCATGCATGTCTTCCCTTTTGGTGCCTTAGTTTTGGCATTATGGCCGCTGTTTTGGCATGACTGAGGTCTGTCCATGTTCGGTTTAAGTCCATTGAGCATGTTTGTTTACATGATGTTTGCATGCTTATGTTGCCTTGCATTGAGTATACATGTCCTTAGCATTGATACGTTGCTCATGTTGCATTGCATTGTGCATGCATACATTACATTGTGTTTAGAATCTTATATTGCATTGCATTGTGTATGCATGCCATTAATATTGATAGGTTGCTCATATCGCATTGCATCGTATATGCATGCATTACATTGTGTTTACCATGCTTGAGTTGCATTGCATGTTTGCATGCTTGAGTTGCGTTGCATTTGTTTGGGTTAGGTGTTAATCTGAACACGGGAAACGAGGGACGTTTCATACTCGAAGTGATAAAACGTGCCTCATTTCTCGATCACCGACCCTCTTGATCAAGCATGATAGAGGTTAAGGCTTTATGTGTTATGTGTGCATTCATTTACATTGATTTGTGCAATCTTGCCTCCTCGGCCATCACGCATCGAGATGCGCGATTGGTGGCCCGAGGCTCGAGAACCGCACTCCCTTGAGCTCATGAAATGATAGGGAGGGTGGTTGTGCACACATATGTTGCAAATACATTGCCATGCCCCTTTTTGTTCTCTATTGCAGCAAACTGGAAGTGTGGCAGCAAAACTGGTCGACTGACCAGAAAAACTAGCTGGCCGACTACTTTTTCTGGTCTGCAGCAATGGTAAGTGGTCGACAGGTGGTGGGCAACATCAACAATTGGTCGGCAATTCTCCTACAGGTTCCCAAGGTGGAGTAGACACTATCTGGAGCTTTGTGTAGAGTTCTGAGAACAATTGCAAACAGAGGCAAGTTGGGGCATCGCGATGGATTTCCGAACGAGCCGACCGAACATGCATGCGCTTCTCGCTCCGAGGCCCCCTTCTATTTACTTTACTTCAATGCTTTACTTAGCTAGCTAATGCCTTGGTTTTGTACTTAAATAGTTAATGCGCTTAACTATTCAATTTGTGTTGTAATAACTAGTTAGTTAACTTGTTAGTTAATTAGCTTGTTTTGTAATAATTAATTAACTAGGATTAGTTAATTAGTTGGCTTGTACTAATTAGTTTAATTAGCTTAGATTAGCTAGTTAGCTTATTATTCGGACCCTCCGTCGAGAGGGCACAATTTTGTAATAAGCGTGCATGTGTGTGATGCATGTCTTCCAAACCCCATTTCTTTCTCCCTTTTACTTATCTGCTTTCAGTGGTTAGTTTTAGGGCATGTTTCAATTAGCATTCTTATGCTTCGCATGCGTGCACCCATTCATCTGTATTGCATATACCGAGCTCGGCGCATCATACTAACTGCATTGTATTTCAATACATTTACTTGAATACGTGTTCAACAGCATGTTATCAAGTTGCATTCACATGACATCTTAGAATAGCCGAGCCTATCTTAGTCGTATTTTTGCGTATGTTGTATTAGCCACCTTAACATGAACTAGGATCATGCATGATTTCTAACTAGTTCTCTGTTTTGGCTCGGAGTACACTGTGAATGTTTACGCTTTAGCATACTGCATGAGATGTGTATGTTGCCATGCTAGCATGCTTGCCATGAGGCTAATTGTTTAAGTGATTAACTGCTTGAACACTTGTGGGTGAAGGTTGGATTGCTTGAATTGGAACAATTCATCAAAATTGTGAGTTTTAAGCCCACTTGAGAGTGGCAAAATCATATTTTCTAAGCCCATTTGAAGGTGGCAAAATCCACGACTTAGCTTACTTGCGAGTAGCACCTCTAAACAGTTTTCAAACAAACGAACATGAAATGTTTTGTTCCAACTTAGGCGATCTAGTCTATACTTGTATGCTGTATGCATCACATAGTAATTCTAGGTTAATAAACCGAAATAAGAACGCATGTGTTTTCAAAAACAAAATATCATGTTAGTAAAGGCCGATCTTTGATCGGGCGAGCGGGGGTGCTCATTGCATGACCTTCCCCTCTCGTACCCAAGTTCCTGAGCCGAGGCAACTTTGGTGATGACAGACATGTGGCCTTAGGCACGAGTTAGGATTTCCTAAATTCCCCCAAAATAAAATATTTAGGTGGCGACTCTATATCTAGCAAAGCAGTCCATGTTTGGCACTTCTTTATTAAAATCGCTTTTCCAAAACGATTTTCCGGATTTGGACTCTTTGGTGATTTATTGGTCTCACATTGCACTTTGTGAGATTAGATTCAGAACCGTGACATGAATCCGAACTGTAGTAGCTAATGAACAAACGATTGGCGCCCTCGTGCTCGGAGCCGGGAGTTCTCGGGCGGTCTACACTCAGCAGGATGTACTAGGCCAATTTCATCTCCCTTCGTTCCTAAGCGGGGTAGGGGCAGATATATGGGTCTATTCGGCGCACATATTGCCCCGTTTGTAACTCAGTAAGACGCATTGTGCCAATTTCATCTGCCTTCGTTCCCAACCGGGGCAGGGGTAGATATATGAATCTATTCGGCATTCAGCGCGGAGTATACCTTGCTTGATGAAAGTACGTTTGACTATGTGACGATGGTGCACATAATCAGTGGATAAAGTTCAATTGCATTAACACGTTTAGTTGGCTTATAGTTGTATTACTAATAGTGGTGCACATATTCGGCTAATTAAAAGTAGATGAATAGATTTATACTGCTTAAACAAGTATTGATTTAGAAAATATTGAAGTATAATGTTACAGAAAGCAATTTTGACACACAATATAATGTTTTCATTTATAAATTGACTTGATACATATGTTGGTCACTTTACATATGAAAACGTCTATAATACATCAATTCTAAAAAACAAAACAAAACAAAATAAACAAATAAAAAGATGATTATAATTGAAACCTAGTCTAAACTGTTTGACATCAGACCTACTCTTCTAGGTCCGACTCTAGCGGCTCTACTTCTTCCTACTCAAAAGGAATCGGCATGTTCAGAGTCACTTGAGCGGCGGCCAATGCCTTGATCCAACCATGCTTGAAGTCTTGATTCTCAAATTTCAAGGCCTTGTCGGCATACTTCTCCATAGCAGACAACTCCCCATCTCAGAATGCTTCAGCTGCCACCGACTGCACCTCCTCCATAACCGTCTTCACTGCTAGAAGCTCGGCCCTAAGCTTTTCTTGGTCAGCCTTTGCTTTTTTCAAAGCGGCATCTGAAAAATTCACCTTTTCCTCAATAGCACGATGAAGCAGGTCGACGTGTTTCATCTTTTCCTCTTCGACGTCGGTCCACAGACACTCCTCATCGGCTCTTTTTGCTTCAGTTTTATCCCTCTGCGTCGCCACAGCCAATTCGGCATATGCTGACTTCGCCTTACCCTGCTCAGCTACCACATCTCCTTTAAGCTAGTTGATTAACTCGATGGCGTCATGGTGGCGACGACCAATTTCCATAATCCGCCCAGCTACCTGCAAAAGAGTGTTTATGTTAAGAAAACAATGAGGTTCTACCGACCTATATGTTTGTTGAAATCAAACTCACCAAAATAGTCGATTGTGCGGCCATAATGATTGAAATGACATCCGACTCGGCGTGGAACGTTGCCTTGTCCAAAGGCAGCATGATGGCTGTAGCCATACTTAGCGCAACGGTAGGCTCATTCACCACCAATGCACCCGTGGGAAAGAGCTACCCCTCAATCTTTGGTTGAATTGTAAATGGCGCTGCCAGATCCAAAACGGGTTAAGCCCTTGATCTTTTCTCGATCGGGCACTCGATCGACTGAGTGGACTCGATAGTGTACTTCTCACCCTTTGTTCGGCTACCATTTCTTCGATTAGTGGCTTAGGAGTTGGTTGTGCCGACTCCGTAGGAGTAGGGGGAACAGTAATTTCTTCGGGTTGGGTCACTGCTAATGGGGGAATCTCTTGACTATTTCTAGTGGCTCCTATCTTCCTTATTGTTGACATCCTCTCAGAATTTCTCTTCTTAGCTAATTGGGTGAGCGAAAGGGACTCGCCTACCATCTCTTCGGCTTTGGACCTAGATAAGTTGTCCAAATCAAAAAATATATCAGCCTCTTCCTAAACGCCTTCCAAATCGGCTCGAGCAGGGGACGTCACTAAATCCAAACGCTGCTGGTTGGATTCTTTGCTTTCGACGATCTCGACGACCGAATCAATGCCCTAGTGTGCTTGATTGACGCGTATGTTATCCGTGCCTTCACTACGTTCGGCACCTTGATCGACTTCTCCAGCGCTTGCTTCGCTACTTTCACTATCCATTACTTCAATGGTTCCCACGTCCCTTAAATTGACGAAACTTTTGAAAACCAAAGCTGTTAGCTGCTGTTCTCCTTCAGGAATGAGAATGTGATTGGCAACAGCACAAGTAAAATAAGATGGGTCGTATCTGAGAAGAATATGTGCAGCAAGACCTTGCCCTTCAAGATTTTTTGGGCCAGTATACTCTAGAGTAGTCATTGATTTAGGCCAAGACGGCTTCATCCTCTGAGGTATCAGTTTCTTTAGATCGTTACCTGCAAGGAAACAAAGTTGTTAATACATTGAGAGCCGAACAGAGTTGAAAGCAACTATAGAATTACTCGACCACCTAGTTTTCCTTTTTTGCCTAGGAATCGAGTCTGAACGATCTTCCTCCAAGTTGAATTCCCAATTTCCACTCACTAGGACCATGACATCATCCACCCTCTTGCCTGAGCTAGCAAGCATGGTCACCAATTGATGATCCGTGTCCTTGGCCCTGAGGAAGAATCATCCTAGCCACCTAGATGATTTGGCAAGGACGTAGCAGTGCCGAATAGCAAAGATGCCCAGATTAATTCTTAAGCTACGTTTGAGCGCCATGATACCCATGATTATTCGGTAAAAAATTACATTTGGTTGTGAGGGAATCAACCCCCAATAACGAAGAACCATTCAAATAAAAGGGTGCAGGGGAAATCGCACTCTGCCTTCAACAATGGCTAGTGGTAGAAACACTATGGTATCAGTGTTCGTCCTCTCCATATCCACCACCATGTATGCAACAAGCTCTATCTGAACATCGACGGGAATGGAGTAATGATGGTGCAAAGCGAAAACCTTGCTCTCAGAGAGCAAAGCTTTTAGATAGTTTGCCATGGAAATGCTGAATGATGGACAGACCAAAGGCAAAAAGGTGGACTAGTGGTACAACAAAGTCGAAAACTCAACAAAAAAGCCCAACAAAGATGAAAATGGGGTTAAAAAAACTTACAAGATCAAAGCGAAGAGTGTCTGAACAAACGAGGGCTGCCACAGTTGTAATTAAGTGGTAGAAACTAAAGAGGTGAAGAAATGAAGTCTTTTAAGAAGCGAAATGGCAGAGGCAGCTGATTTTTTTGAACATGAGATAAAGAAGGGACGGGAAACTTTACGTATCCCCCATTGGGTCTCATCCATTGTGTCAGGTGTGATAACGTGTCTACTACGCACTCGTATTTCTAGGCACAAATTATGATTAGTGCAATACATCTATATGAAGTCAACCCAGCGGGAGTCGAACACGAAGCCCGCTTGGCATATGAGTTGACCCAATACTCGGGGGGCATTTGTGGGGGCCGAGAAGATGATCACCGAGAACGACAAATAGAGTACATTCAAACCCATTTGAGATGGGCCGAATAAAGCCCAAGCTCATCAAACGTTGGACCATTGCCGAATATACACAGCAATATGGAGAGTATACCGAATAAAGGGTATCTGAGCCATGAGGGTAAGCCAAGTGTATCGGGGGAGTTGACTCGACCAAGTTAGACGAATCTGAATTGTCCTTTATGTTAATAAAATCTTTTAATAAAAATATGATATGGAGATAGGCCCTAACAAAGTAATGATGGAAGGCTAGGCTACGTGGAGAAAAAATCAAGAAGAATAACGATATAAAAGGAAGAGGGAAGCCCATGAAAGAGGTATGTGCAAAAAATCTTGAACCTCAAGAAACTAGAATACAACAAGCTTTCTACAGAGACTAACTTGTCCGTTGGAGTGCTAATTCTGGCACCACCATCCAGAGTTTTATTTCTATTTCAGGTGACAGCAGGGAGGATTATCCAAGAGCTTGTTTGGATCAGAGGAGTGTTCCATATCTACTTCCACACAATAATGAAGACAATATATCTTGATTATGAAAAGGAAAATAAAAATGAGGTAAAAAATTCTAAATAAATATAAATAAATAATATTCACATATGAATAAGGATTAAAACTCCTAATGTGCCATGAAGAAATCAAGTAGCATGTAAATCTTTGGAAATCTTGCACATTTTTATTTTGGGGAGATTAAAAAAAAAAAAGTTTAAACTCGGTAACAAATTAAACTCTAATTTTTTAAATTATTTTAATTTAAACTCTTAATTTTTAAATTGTATCAATTCTAACTAATTATTTATTTGTATTCGTTAATTATAACTAATGGAGAATAGACAATTTAGACAATTCAATCATTTTTTCCCCTTCATCACTATTGATAGTCATTACTCTTAGGCCATGTTTGTTTACCGATGTGGGGGGTAGGATTGGATTGGTATGGCTGTGGGTCCCACTTACAGCTTGTTTGATGATGATTTAGAAGGGATGATTAATAACGTGAGAGGTTTAGTAATCCTCCTCAGTAAGGGAATTAACTTGGCTGGGTTTTGGGTGAGATTAAGAAAATAGTGAGTGGATTGAGTATATTTTATATAAAAAATTATTTCTTATTTTTATTTTTTTTTTATCAAGTGCACCTGTTTGTTTTAATATTTGTTTTAGTTTTTTTTAATATAGAAATAATTTATTTATTTATTTTATATAAAAATAATTTAACAATCTCATCACTAATCATCTCTCACACTATCATCAAAATGAACACTCTTTTACTTAATTCTCTCACTAACAATGCTCACATTAACAATCACCTCACTAATCATCATTTCACTAACAATCTTATTCAATTTAATCTGACAAACAAATACGGCCTTATTGTCGGCGATCACCATCCCTCTTTCTTTCCAACTCACTAGCACCGTTTCATTTCTTTCCATGTTCACTACAGACAAAAGATGATTAAATTATTTAAATTATTCATGTTTCATTAGTTAAAACTGACGAATAATTAAAATTGATATTTAAAAATTGAGAATTTAAATTGAAACAATTAAAAAATTAAGATTAAATTTATAACTGGATCAAGTGCTATAAAAAACAATTTTCCTTCTTATTTCGTATGAAACTATATATGGGCTAACATTATTCCCCCCCTTTTTTTTTTCGAGTGAAAAGGCTGTCCAGTGCCCTAGTCTTTTCTGTTCCTGGAATCCCAATGTATTTGATGGTCTTTGATTATTACTTCACATTATTTATGGTGCGATATTTATTGAGTTGTCTCTTTAAAAGTAATAAAAAAAATTAATAAATTTTACTGTTTTAATCAATAAAAATCAGATTGAATATCACCTTAACTTACCTGAGAATACCAAATAATTTTGTCAATCTCATACATAATAAACTCTACTTTATAACAACAGAAATAGAAGACTAATTTAATCAACACTTACAAAATCTTGGAAGGAAGGTGATTTTTTATTTGAGATTTTATGTGTACCTAATAATTTACGCGCACTCACTTATATATAAATTACGAGTAGTAGATATATCAGACCCATACAAGTGTATACATTATTAGGTTAAAAAATTATGTGTTTGGAAATTAAACTTTTTAATTGTAAATGTAGTTATATAAAAAATATGATTTATTAATGTGTATGTTTATTTTTTGTCTTAATATTTCATTTTGTCCTTGTAAAAATCAAGACATGTGTTGATCTTCTTCTGATCTTTTTACATTGATGGATGACAACCTCTATCAGTTTACACCTTTTATTTTTAGAATTGAATTTTTTAATTTTTAAAATTTTATAAATTTTTTAGAAAAAAAATTAAAAGTAAAAAGTCACTTTGCAAATGAAATCTAAAATTTATTTTGGAAGCTTACCATTTTAGTTAAAAAGTTAACAAAATCACTAAAAAAAAAAATAATTCTTCTCATTACTTTCTTAGATATCTTTTTTATAAAAAATTATAAATTAAAAAAAAGAAGAGAGAAAACCTTTTCATTTTTTTTTTTTTTTTTAAAGAAAACGGCAAACTACTGCAATTTAAAAAATAAAAAATAAAACAAAAAAACTAACGGGTCAGAGCCCACCTGAGACTGGTGATGGAAACGTGGTCGTGGGTCAAGTTGAAAAAAATTATTGGTTGATTTAGGATACTGCATAACTATATCTCTCGTCAACTATAAATTATTACGTCTTTGTTGGAGTAATGACTTAGAAATCATTAATAGGTGAATAAAAAATTAACTTTAAAGTGTACCATTTGAGTATGATTTTAAGGTAAAATTTATTTAATTTAAAATTAAATTTATTTGTTATATTTTTAGGTCAAAATTGAACCAGATTTGATTCAAAATTCAAATCCATTTGAAAGAATAGTCATATCTGTTCTTTGTATCTATTCTCCGATTGTATCTATTCTACGAAAGAGTTGTGTCTTTTCGTAAAAAGGAGATGCGTCTTTTCATTGAAAAGTCACAACGACCTTTCGAAAAACCACCAATTCACTTATATAAATTACCCCCCTTGTATTCATTAAACATGTAACTCATCTTGTGTTTCTTTCCTTTTGCACTCTATTTTTTTTGTAAAAGAATTCTACACAGTAAGATTCGTCAGACTTCCCGTGGTAGTTCTACTTTTGCTAGGTTCAATCGTTGTATCTTGGGAGACAAATGTGCGATAAAAACTCGTAAGCACCATAGCGAAGGACAAATTTGTCTTAAAGAAATTGTGTCCAGCACAAGTGTTGATCACAATTGGTTTTGTTTCCAGATTTTACAATCTATTTGTAAGTTTTCTACATCTGTAAGTATTTCTGATTCTTTATATAAAGTTTGGTTTGGTTTTACCCAAATAATTTACTTTTTGCTGAACTTATTTTTTTTATATATATAATTTGGTAATATATTTGATGCAATAATTGTGTATTTTATACCGTACACATAAGAAATTATTCCAAAAGTCCCTTCATATTATCTAATCACCTAATATAAAATCTTGAGTTTCATCTCATTCACCAAATCATAATGCATATGAAGCACTATGTGGCGCTATTCTAGACCAACCAATAACTTCTCGTCAAGATGCACTACTACAAAAATAGTTAAAGATCATACTTTAATAAATGAAAATATCTCACTTTTAATGGAAGTGTGGTAAAAAAAAAAAAAATTAGATTGATATTTTAATCACACTTAATTTGATTGAGTGCGATAATATTTATTTTTTATGTTACTTTTTAATTAAGTGTGAATATATATATATATATATTTTAATTACACCTTTTATTTAACATGTGACTATGTGGGTGTTTGGAAAATGGATTTTTTTGTAGGTTTTTTTAGTTGTAGGATATTATTGGAGAATTTTTTTTTTTGTGTTTGGGAAGATAGTTGGGTTTTTTTGTGGTTGGATGTGATGTTTGTAAGAGAAAAAATGAAATGATTATGGGGTTTGATGTGATATTTTGTTTGGATTTGTTTTTTTGGTTTTGTAACCAATTTGTCTTTTAGTGAAAAAAATAAAAAAAAAACTACTTCCCAAACAGCGCCTATATTTATTTTTTATTTCACTTTTCAATTAAGTGTCATTATATATAATATTTATTTTTAATCACACTTTTTAAATAAGTGTGATTATATATATATATTTTTAATCACACTCCCTAAATAGGTGTGATTGTATAAAATATTTCAATTTGATTTTTATATGAAATTTGATTCCCAAATTGGCGCCTATTCTATACTCACTATTAAGAGCAAACGACTCTTGCCTTTCCCAACAAGATTGAATCTCTTCTCTTTGCCTTCTTTTATGAAAAGAAGCCCTTCATTTTCTTCATCACAGCTCCGAACCACCATTGAAGTTACTCACTCAAACCACCATTGAAGTTTGTCTTTTGAAATCAAAAACCTCTTGAAGTTTCTGGCGAGTCCTCTGGTTGTTATGCCCCTTTTGTGTGTATTTCCGTTGGTATATCAGAATCACAAATTTTGCAGTTTTCTTCTGTGTATGTGTATTTGTCCTCTTGTGGTATTGGATATGGATGTGTATTTGATTGGCCTTTTAACATGTTGGGTGTATATTTTGTCATTGTATTTGTATATATTATGCCATTGTTTTGTAACTAAAGTTTCCAATTCCCTTCGTTCTAAAACCATGATATTACTTTCTTCAATCTTGTTGGTTTTCTTATAGGTCGACTGAATCTTTTATGTAACACTCTGCAATTTTTTGTTATAGTACCAGTTGGATGTAATGTTAATATGCAACTCCATTACACTAGTGACTATACACACACACACACACACATATATATGTAAATATATGTATAATATATTGTAGACACCTCATTTTTGACCGTCCTCAAGACTTGGACATCACCGCTTGAACACTCGGTGATCATTCATATTTGTGTTCGTCTTGAGTTCCCGGAGATCTTGGCAACGCGCCTTACCTCAAGATCTCTTGACTCGACTGTTTTGTGTCTGGTTTTGCACCAAACACCTGTGTTTTGCCTTTGAGGGGCAGGGAATGGCTTGTTGGCCATCCCCACACATCACCGGCCATGGCTTGAGGCCACCGGCCACCGGATTGTTGCCACCGGCCAAATGTTTGGCCGACCGGCACTATTTGTAGTCGACCGGCCATCTATTTTGGTCAAATTGCATTTTTGGCCGGCCGACCACTGTGCATCTGCTTTTGCAGATATTTTTATGCCAGCTGTGCTAGCTGGCATACATCTTTGCTCCCCTCCATACACGTGTATGGAGGGATTTCCTTCTTGACTAGCTTACTTGATAAGCTTTGCAAGAGGGATTGTCTATAAAAGGAGGCCTCTTCTCCCTCCATTAGGGTTACAACATTTTTCCAGAGGGCTCTGATATTAGGGTTAGGGTTTGCATATGCCCCATCTCTATATCTCTCTTTTGTGTATAAGTGTGTGTTTGGTCTTATTATTGCACACAAACACCCACCATTACACCTTACCTTGGCCACTGAGGTGCTAGGGAGCTGTTCTTGAAGTTCTTGGGTGGTTTTGAGCTCAAAGAACCAGCTGGACCATTGTTCTTGAAGGAGGTATACAAGGGTAACAATATTGCCTCTTTTCCCCCATTTTTGCACAGCTTTTTAACCTATCTTGCAACTGTTTTTAGACTTTGTATATAATTAATAAAAGTCTTGTTTTTGAGTGCTTAACATAGTTGTTTAAGAGTGTTTTGAGCTTTGGGGTTGTTCGACCCCTCATAGGCCTTGTTAGGCCCTATTTTTGTGCTATTTTGGTGAGCTCCGGGACTACCTTGTTTGGGCCTCCTCACCACTGAAATCTTGAGGGATTTCAGTGGTGAGGATGGTGCCTTAAGGTCCCAAGAAAGAGAGGGCCACCCCCTCTCCTTGTTGTCCTTGAAAAGGGCCATTTTTGCCTCATGTGTGAGCATCTTGTTTAAGTGTATGATGACCATGCCTTAGCTGTTTTTTGTGCTTATTATGTCATAATATAGCTATGTTTTTACTTGGTTTAGACACACCTTGCATGCCTTGCATACTTGTCTTGTAATGCCATGAATTGCCTTAATATGCCTTGTGCTTTGAGCCTTGTTTCTAGCATGTTTTTGGCTTAGCCTTGTGAAGCTTTTATGCTTGTTTTGATATGCTTGAGGTCTGTTTTTGGTCATTTGAGTCATCCATGCTTTGCTTTGTATAGCTACCATGCAAACCCTCTTGTATGCCTCAAGCATTGACCCCTCTAGCATGCTATCCTTGCATCATTTCAGTGGTTTGGAACCACTTGTCATGTCATTTCAGTCCTCATGGTATGCTTGTATGCTTGCATTTGATGCCCCTTTAATGTTTTACAAGGTTGTCATCCTATGCTCCATGTGTGGCCTCTTTTGTATGCTTGTATGTTTAGACCACTTAGATGCCATCTAGGCGTGTCCTTAGCTTTGTTTAGGTCTGCCTTGGACCTGTTTTAAGTTCTTTTAGCTTTGTGAGGCTTGTTTGACTTAGCCATGGTTTAAGCCCTTTAGGCTTTCCTTGAATCTTGGACCATTGTTGCATGTTTAGCTTATCTTGTTTACTTGGTTTGGCACCTTTATAACATGATTTGCAGAGCTTTCTATGCATGCTATTTGTCCATGTTTGCATCCTCTTAAGTGTGCCTGCGGGTTGCTTCTATATGCCTAAGTGTTGGTCCTTGTTGCATACTAGCTCACATGTCCAGAATGCATTGCATTGACATGCATGCTTAGCCTCTTGAATTGAGTATGATAGAGGTTGAGATCCTTGCTTGTTTATGTGCATTTCATTTGAAATCAAAGTGCATAACTTGGTTTCTTAGGCCATCACGCATCGAAATGCGTGATTGGTGGTCTGAGAACCGAGAACCATGTCCCTTTGAGTCATGAACATGATAAGGGATGTGTTGGTGCACACATTTGCTTGAAATGCATTGCTATGCCTTGTTTTGCCCTCTGCTGCTGTCAAAACAGGATTCTGCAGGAAGATTTGGCCGGCCAGCCGGCCATCTTTAGTGCCGACCGACCAACAATTGATGGCCGGTGATCATTTCCAGTGGCTGGTGATCATTTCCTTTGGCCGGTGACCATTCTCCTTGGCCGGTGGCATCCCACAGGGTTCATGTAGTGCATCTTGGGATTTGTGCAATGATCAGAGGAGCAAAGCAGGGAAAACAGAGGCAACTTGTGCATGGCAGTGGACTTCTGAGCGGAGCCGAGCACGCATTGCATTGGGCCCTCTTCCTGAGGCTGTTTACGGTTTCATTAGATTAGTTAATTTGCTTAACTAGTTTAATTGGTTCATAATATTTAATTAGCTTGTAGGCTAGTTAAATCTGTATTATTCTTACGGTCCCTCCGAGTGAGAGCTAATTTGTAATAAGTGTGGGTGCGTGTGTGCATATCTTCCAACCCCCACTTCTTTCTCCCTTTTACTTACCTGCTTTTGATGGTTAGTATTAGGACATGTTTAAATTAGCATACCTTATGCTATGCATGCGTGCATCATTCATCAGTATTGCATGCACCGGGCTCGGCGCATCATGCTAACTGCATTGTATTTCAATTCTAAGTTGAATACGTGATAGTTGTAGCATCATCATATGCCATATTAGGATAGCCGAGCCTATTCTAGTGACATTCTGTATGTGTTGCATTAGCCATCTTAACATGACAAAGTAATGATGGAAGGCTAGGCTACGTGGAGAAAAAATCAAGAAGAATAATGATATAAAAGGAAGAGGGAAGCCCATGAAGGAGGTATGTGCAAAAAACCTTGAACCTCAAGAAACTAGAATACACCAAGCTTTCTACAGAGACTAACTTGTCCGTTGGAGTGCTAATTCTGGCACCACCATCCAGAGTTTTATTTTTATTTCAGGTGACAGCAGGGAGGATTATCCAAGAGCTTGTTTGGATCAGAGGAGTGTTCCATATCTACTTCCACACAATAATGAAGATAATATATCTTGATTATGAAAATGAAAATAAAAATGAGGTAAAAAATTCTAAATAAATATAAACAAATAATATTCACATATGAATAAAAGATTAAAATTCCTAATGTGCCATGAAGAAATCAAGTAGCATGTAAATCTTTGGAAATCTTGCACATTTTTATTTTGGGGAGATTAAAAAAAAAAAGTTTAAACTCGGTAACAAATTAAACTCTAATTTTTTAAATTATTTTAATTTAAACTCTTAATTTTTAAATTGTATCAATTCTAACTAATTATTTATTTGTATTCGTTAATTATAACTAATGGAGAATAGGCAATTTAGGCAATTCAATCATTTTTTCCCCTTCATCACCATTGATAGTCATTACTCTTAGGCCATGCTTGTTTACCGACGTGGGGGGTAGGATTGGATTGGTATGGCTGTGTGTCCCACTTACAGCTTGTTTGATGATGATTTAGAAGGGATGATTAATAACGTGAGGGGCTTAGTAATCCCCTTTAGTAAGGGGATTAGCTTGGCTAGGTTTTGGGTGAGATTAAGAAAATTGTGAGTGGATTGAGTATATTTTATATAAAAAATTATTTTTTTATTTTTATTTTTTTTATCAAGTACACCTGTTTGTTTTAATATTTGTTTTAGTTTTTTTTTTAATATAGAAATAATTTATTTATTTATTTTATATAAAAATAATTTAACAATCTCATCACTAATCATTTCTCACATTATCATCAAAACGAACACTCTTTTACTTAATTCTCTCACTAACAATGCTCACATTAACAATCAGTTCACTCACTATCATTTCACTAACAATCTTATTCAATTTAACCTGACAAACAAATATGGCCTTATTGTCGGCCATCACCATCCCTCTTTCTTTCCAACTCACTAGCACTGTTTCATTTCTTTCCATGTTCACTACTCTGACAAAAGATGATTAAATTATTTAAATTATTCATGTTTCATTAGTTAAAACTGACGAATAATTAAAATTGATATTTAAAAATTGAGAATTTAAATTGAAACAATTACAAAATTTTTAGAAAGTTGGTAAAAAATTGACTTTTGGCTTTTTATCAAGTTTTTTGACTTTTTTGGAAGTGATTTGGGAAGTTGGTAAAAAGCTAACTTTTTGCTTTTTAGTTTAATATTTATTTATGGTGTCAAATCAAATTAAAATGACCAAAATACTCTTACCCAACATAAGAGATTTATTTTTTTATTTTTTTTTCATAGGCCCTAATTTGTAATTTTACAGCTACGTTTTTGGCACTTGCCAAATGGCTTTTCTGACGTTTTTGGCAGCCATGTCCAAAAACGTGACTTTTTACCATGTTCCCAAAATGGCACTAAGATTAAATTTATAACTGGATCAAGTGCTATAAAAAACAATTTTCCTTCTTATTTCGTATGAAACTATATATGGGCTAACATTATTCCCCCCCTTTTTTTTTTCGAGTGAAAAGGCTGTCCAGTGCCCTAGTCTTTTGTGTTTCTGGAATCCCAATGTATTTGATGGTCTTTGATTATTACTTCACATTATTTATGGTGCGATATTTATTGAGTTGTCTCTTTAAAAGTAATAAAAAAAATTAATAAATTTTACTGTTTTAATCAATAAAAATCAGATTGAATATCACCTTAACTTACCTGAGAATACCAAATAATTTTGTCAGTCTCATACATAATAAACTCTACTTTATAACAACAGAAATAGAAGACTAATTTAATCAACACTTACAAAATCTTGGAAGGAAGGTGATTTTTTATTTGAGATTTTATGTGTACCGAATAATTTACGCGCACTCACTTATATATAAATTACGAGTAGTAGATATATCAGACCCATATAAGTGTATACATTATTAGGTAAAAATTTTATGTTTGAAAATTTAGTTTTTAGTGACTTTTTTATGAGGTGAAAAAATTATGTGTTTGGAAATTAAACTTTTTAATTGTAAATGTAGTTATATAAAAAATATGATTTATTAATGTGTATGTTTATTTTTTGTCTTAATATTTCATTTTGTCCTTATAAAAATCAAGACATGTGTTGATCTTCTTCTGATCTTTTTACATTGATGGATGACAACCTCTATCAGTTTACACCTTTTATTTTTAGAATTGAATTTTTTAATTTTTAAAATTTTATAAATTTTTTAGAAAAAAAATTAAAAGTAAAAAGTCACTCTGCAAATGAAATCTAAAATTTATTTTGGAAGCTTACCATTTTAGTTAAAAAGTTAACAAAATCACTATAAAAAAAAAAATTTAATTCTTCTCATTACTTTCTTAGATATCTTTTTTATAAAAAATTATAAATTGAAAAAAAGAAGAGAAAAAACCTTTTCATTTTTTTTTTTTTTTTTAAGAAAACGGCAAACTACTGCAATTTAAAAAATAAAAAATAAAACAAAAAAACTAACGGGTCAGAGCCCACCTGAGAGTGGTGATGGAAACGTGGTCGTGGGTCAAGTTGAAAAAAATTATTGGTTGATTTAGGATATCGCATGACTATATCTCTCATCAATTACAAATTATTACGTTTTTGTTGGAGTAATGATTTAAAAATCATTAATAGGTGAATAAAAAATTGACTTCAAAGTGCACCATTTGAGTATGATTTTAAGATAAAATTTATTTAATTTAAAATCAAATTTATTTTTTATATTTTTAGGACAAAATTGAACCAGATTCGATTCAAAATTCAAATTCATTTGAAAGAATAGCCATATTTGTTCTTTGTATCTATTCTACGAAAGAGTTGTGTCTTTTTGTAAAAAAGAGATGCGTCTTTTCATTGAAAAGTCACCACGACCTTTCGAAGAACCACCAATTCACTTATATAAATGACCCCCCTTGTATTCATTAAACATGTAACTCATCTTGTGTTTCTTTCCGTTTGCACTCTGTCTTTTTTGTAAGAGAATTCTACATAGTAAGGTTCGCTAGACTTGCCGTGGTAGTTCTACTTTTGCAAGGTTCGATCGTTGTATCTTGGGAGACAAATGTCCGATAAAAACTCGTAAGCACCATAGCGAAGGACAAATTTGTCTTAAAGAAATTGTGTCCAGCACAAGTGTCGATCACAATTGGTTTTGTTTCCAGATTTTACAATCTATTTGTAAGTTTTCTATATCTGTATGTATTTCTGATTCTTTATATAAAGTTTGGTTTGCTTTTACCCAAATAATTTACTTTTTGTTGAACTTATTTTTATATATATATAATTTGGTAATATATTTGATGCAATAATTGCGTATTTTATACCGTACACATAAGAAATTATTCCAAAAGTCCCTTCATATTATCCAATCACCTAATATAAAATCATGAGTTTCATCTCATTTACCAATCATAATGCACATGAAGCACTACGTGGCGCTATTCTAGACCAACCAATAACTTCTCGTCAAGATGCACTACTACAAAAATAGTTAAAGATCACACTTTAATAAATGAAAATATCTTACTTTTAATGGAAGTGTGGTAAAAAAAAAAATTAGATTGATATTTTAATCACACTTGATTTGATTGAGTGCGATAATATTTATTTTTTATGTCACTTTTTAATTAAGTGTGAATATATATATATATATATAATCACACCTTTTAATTAACATGTGACTATGTGGGTGTTTGGGAAGTGCGTTTTTTTGTAGTTTTTTTAGTTGTAGGATACTATTGGAATTTTTTTTTTTTTTTTTTTGTATTTGGGAAGATAGTTGGGTTTTTTTGTGATTGGATGTGATGTTTATAAGAGAAAAAAATGAAATGATTATGGGATTTGATGTGATATTTTGTTTGGATTTGTTTTTTTTGGTTTTGTAACCAATTTGTCTTTTAGTGAAAAAAAAAAAAAAAAAAAAAAAAACTACTTCCCAAACAGCGCTTATATTTATTTTTTATTTCACTTTTCAATTAAGTGTCATTATATATAATATTTATTTTTAATCACACTTTTTAAATAAGTGTGATTATATATATATATATATATTTAATCACACTCCCTAAATTGGTGTGATTGTATAAAATATTTCAATTTGATTTTTATATGAAATTTGATTCCCAAATTGGCGCCTATTCTATACCCACTATTGAGAGCAAACGACTCCTGCCTTTCCCAACAAGATTGAATCTCTTCTCTTTGCCTTCTTTTATGAAATGAAGCCCTTCATTTTCTTCATCACAGCTCCCAACCACCATTGAAGTTACTCACTTAAACCACCATTGAAGTTTGTCTTTTGAAATCAAAAACCTCTTGAAATTTCTGGCGAGTCCTCTGGTTGTTATGCCCCTTTTGTGTGTATTTCCGTTGGTATATCAAAATCACAAATTTTGCAGTTTTCTTCTGTGTATGTGTATTTGTCCTCTTGTGGTATTGGATATGGATGTGTATTTGATTGCCCTTTTAACTTGTTGGGTGTATATTTTGTCATTGTATTTGTATATATATTATGCCATTGTTTTGTAACTAAAGTTTCCAATTCCCTTCGTTCTAAAACCATGATATTACTTTCTTCAATCTTGTTGGTTTTTTTTATAGGTGGACTGAATCTTTTTGTACCACTCTGCAATTTTTTGTTACAGTACCAGTTGGATGTAATGTTAATATGCAACTCCATTACACTAGTGACTATACATATATATATATGTAAATATATGTATAATATATTTATTTGACACAAACAAAACAAAATCTAGGAAAAGAGAAGGACCCATATATATTCATCTATATATATATAAGCATATGGTGGAGAATTGGAGTAAGAGAACCATAGAGGTTCTATATGTAAAGTGAGTTTTTGAATTGTGTTGTTTTGTATTATTAGAGAAGATGAAAATATTTCAAGTTTCAGAAACTTTTGATTAATCAAAGCAGAGCACTTTTGATGAAGCTAGTAAAAAGAACAAAGACTCAAGAAATTTAAACGATTGTGTTGAAAAAAAATTCTACATTGCTTAGAACATTTTCCTCTCTTTTATGTGTTTTTGTATCCTATTTCATGCAAGCTTACATTTCCACCTGATCTACAAATTTTAAAAATATCAAATAAGCACATATAAATGAATTGGCCAAGAAAAAATAACGCAGACAAAAAAAATGCGATTCAATTTCACGAACACCAATTGATAAAGCAATACTTATACATTTAAAAGAAAATAAATACTAGTAGAGGTGTCAAAACATACATTACCAAGTTGGACCAAAGCAGCCTAAATAAATCCAATCATGCAACTCTGCTCACATACAAATGCGACTGAGACATTATTTTAAATAGGTTCACAGTCATAGCCTTGCACTATATCTAATTTATTTGCTTGTTGGGTGTGCTTGTCTGGAAGATGAATGTATGCATTCTTACAAATTTTGGAATGAAGCCATTAATTCAAAAGAATGCATCAGTTAGCCACCCTTCACAACAATAACAATATAGATTCTAGCTCACTGATTTATTACTACAATCACTCAACCGACATATGAACAATTCCAACTCAAAAGAAAGTAGTTATCAAACACAAAATACTATAACAAATATATCCTCACACCACTCAACTCTCATCAATTACATCCCTTAATTAAGGACCAGCTAGTACCTGCACATAAACACAACTAGAAGTATAAAGATCTCACAGCCACTCAACCCACAAAAGGTATGTAAAACAAACACAATTCACAGCCTAAATATAAGGGCTCACCATCCCTCAACCCACACATCCCTACATTGTGTACCAACTATGACAACATGCATTAACAAACAGTTAGCAAGAATATGGTGCTGCCATCACTCATAATAGCAGATGTTCCCATCATAAATGACAACAGATTAATCCCATCTACTAATACATTTCAATTTTAGATAAGGATAAATTACACTAAATTCAAACATAAATGGATAGTAATGCACGTCAAATAAGGATTTCACTAAAGCAAAACAATGTTAGTAGGTAAACTAACTAGACAACTTTGGCTTCTTATTTTGGTAATATCAATATACATAAAATTTCAAAGCATAAATGGTCAGTCTAAATTTGCTTAATCAACTAAAAGTGAGCAGTCAAAACATCCACTGGACCTATAATGGTCTTCCAATTTCTAAGCATAAATGGTAAAGGGTACTGTTTTGGTTTGTTGATGCTGGGTTGCTGGAAAGTGTTGTTGCTGCTGCTAGATGTTGTTAACATTTGTTTTGGTTTGTTAATGCTCTTGTTGCTGCTACTACTGCTACTGCTGCACTTAGTTGTTGGCAGTTGCTGCTGCTACTATTATCCTTTTTTTTTTTTTTTTTTTTTTGGATCAACAAAAGAAGCGAACTTTGTTGATGATAATAAAACATACATTACATATGGGAAATCATCAATAAAGAAAAGACAAGAGCAAGATAGCATCATAGCACCCCAACCGAATCCCAACTAGGTTGGCACCAAGAGGGACACCTAATCATATGCTAGCTCAAGTCTAAGTGTTGGTGAGAAACCAACCAAAAAATAGAAAATTCACCCCAAAACAGAGGAGTAACATATACTCAACTAACCGAACCTGTTAGATCTACCAAACAACAACAACCACCTAACCTACAAACAACAATCTCAAGATCCAAAATTAGCCCAGATCTTTGATCCTATATTGCTGCCTTAAGCAAGATCTTACTTGCTGAAGGTTGAACACCACATCATTAATAGAAAATTTTACCCCATATATGTTATATTTCAACCATAAAGCAATTCTAACCTTTATCAACTCCACAATCTGGTTGAATTTCATGGAACAAACATTCATTTCTGAGCTTCCACACAGACTACATGATAGCAAAAGGAATAGAATGCCATATCCTCTTTTCAAACCTGCTGCAACTTGTACCTAACCACCATTCCAGAAGACCTCCAATAGACCCAGGAATTACCCAACACAAGTTCGACCAATCCAATAATTTAGACCACATTTTCCATACCAAAGGGTAGTGTAGCATGATGTGATTGATAGTTTCCACATTCTCCCTGCAAAACAGACAGTAATTGTTCACATTGGGGTCCAAAACTCCAATTCTTTGAAGATAGATAGTAGTTTTTACTCTACCCCTCCAGGCCAACCAACCAAAACATTTCACTCTTGGTGGTGCACCATTAGCCCACAGTAGTTTAGTAATCTTGAGAGATGGAACTTAAGCATATTCACACCATCTTCTGGCAGAGGAAACTGAGAAATAGCCAGATGGGTCTGCTTGATCATCAATATTGACCCTTAGATTGGGGGCATCTTTCAACACCTCAATGGGCCTTTTATCCTCCTCCTCTTCCCAAGCGCTCAAAGGTCTTCTGAATGAAAACTGCCACCCCCCTGCTGAATCTCTAATTTTAACAAAAAACTTCAGGAAGCCATCTTTATGCTTTGATAAGCTAAAAAGCCTAGGGAAAGCATCCTCCAACTTTCCAATCTCCAACCATTTGTCTCTCCAAAAATGTGTCATTCACCATTACCAATCACAATTTTAAAATTTTTAACAAAGAATGAATACAAATCACTATTCGATAGAACAGATGATAATATATCTTGCCAAATTAAGGACATAGATCTAGTAATCACCACATTTAGGCTCTAACCCCCACCATCATGACCATATTTGCTTATCACAACACTTTTCCATAGTGATCCATTCTCAGAACCATATCTCTACTACCATTTTAGTAGCAAACTCTCATTGAGGTCCTTAATTTTGCCTACTCCCAATCCACCTTACTCTTTAGTTTTGGTAACTTCCTTCCATCTCACCAGGTGAATTTTTTTCTTCGCATTTGAACCCCCCATAGGAAGGCAACTTGCAATTTCTCAATGATCTTCACAATTATCCTTTAAAGTTATAGTTTTTCCAGCCCAACCAAAAAAAGTCATTCCACTTAAGCTAGCAAAAAAAACCTTATTCTTTTGCAAGCTTGCTAGCTATGCTGCTCAGTGGAAGGCTTGTATTACCTAACATTACACTCAATGTGCTGCCACCTAATGAGTGAAAAAGGTAAAGTTTGAGGCTATACAACTAAGTAATCTCAAAGTGACATAAGCACAGAAGCAGATGAGGGGCAAGAACAAGACCAACACTGAGCTGCAGAGTAGTACAAAACTGGGAACAACCTGACCACGAAACAAAATCCAAAACATAACTCCCAAATAAATACAAGAACTATTTCCATAATTAAAGCCATGTACGTCCCACATTGAAGGCCAAAATTAGGTTCTGGAAATACTAAAAGTAATCACTAGAGACTGTTATAACCATAATGACAAAATAAAGTTTACAGACTGTGGAAACACCACCATAAGCCTTCTAGACAGCAGGCAACAGCAGAGCATTAAGCAATAACAAAACAACAAGCAACAGCAGCAGACAGCCAACAGTATGCATCAGCAAGCATGCAGCAACAGCAACACAGCAAGTAGCATGTCAACCTTCAAGTAGCCTACAAATAGTATGAATAAGCAAGCATGGTGCAGAGATGTTTTGTTGCTGCTGCAGAGATGTTTTTGCTATTGCTGCAAGTTGTTGCTTGTTTGGGAGGCAAACCACCTAAGTGAGTTGGGCTACACCTTATCATTCCACTCCCAAACTATCACAACCCAAACCCGCCCCTATGGGTTTAGCACCATAACCGGCCAGTAATCCGTGATTACCGAAGGCCTGCTTAATAGTAATAACAGTAATACAGGGTACAGGGGCTGGCGGAAGCCAAAACAGTAATAAAAGATGTCCAATGAGCTGTGACAGTCTGCATGCAAAAAAAGACTTTTCGTACATATTCACATTCAGAACCAAAACAGTATATACATACATATACAATCATCCAAGACAGGGACCTAATCCCTATTAGAACAGTACAGTACAAGTACAGTCAGTCTATACAAAAATAGAGACAGAAAGGATGAATCTAAAACACCCCGAAAAGTCCTAGCTAGAAGGACTTGGAACCTCTCAGTGAGGCACAGTGGTTGGCTTGACAAAAAGGGAGTTAAACCCAACGCTTGTAGCTCCGATCCGGTGCATGGACACCTACATATATATATATAAACAGTGAGCTAAAGCCTAGTGAATAACATATCTGTAAAGAGGTTAGGAATGAATGTCCTTTCAGTATTTAAAACAGTCAGTTATAACAGTATATCAGTCATTCAGTCATAGCAGTCATATGTGGTACATCCCATTGCAAAACAGTACAGTAGGTCTTAACAGACCGAACAGTCAGTTGATGGCCATCATATCAGTAAACAGTAGTGGTTCCAACATGGGAACCGACAGAGATCTCTGTAACAGTAACAGTAACAGTAACAGTAAATTGCTATGGATGCCACGAATACAGCTCACAAATAAGACAAACATTCCTTCAGTAAGAAATATCATTTCAGAAAGCAGTACAGTTGATCATTCAGAAAATATTCATGGTTAAACATATCTTTACAACATTGTTACTTACAGAGTTCTGAGCTACAGATAGGCTAGTGAGCGCCCTCGGATGCCAACCCTACACATTTATAGGATGAACACACACTAAGTTGCACGTTTGGGAAACAATAACTTAGTCCCTATCTTGACTCAGTGTGGTTCTATAGCATTATCCTCATTAAGATGCCTTAAACTAGGCCTAGGAATGCCTAGGATGAAATGAGAATGCAAAGATGCACTTTAAAACACTTTTCAAATTTTTGCTGAAACAAGGGTCCTACTCGAGCGTGGCTTTCTCCGCTTGAGTGGACATGCAGACAAAAGAGCTATGCTCGAGCGTGAGTTTCCTCGCTCGAGCGGACTGCAAAAGTACTAGATGCATGAAATTCATGCTCGACGGGCGCTTGACCCCCGCTCGAGCGTGAGACACAAGTCCTCGGTCGAGCGTGCATTCCCTCGCTCGAGCGGACTGTAAATACATGCAAAATACTGGATACACGCATATCACGCTCGAGCGTTACTTTCCCCGCTCGAGCGGACTGCATGAACTCAGAGTGTACGCTCGAGCGTGGAGTTCCCCGCTCAAGCGTGGATCCAAAATCTGGAATTTCCAGATTTGTCTCCAAGCATGAAACTCAACATTTAAAGCATTAAATTCGATCCTTTTGGGCTAATTTTCCGGAACACACTTTAAAACTCATAATATGACATGTTTCAAAGATCAATTTGCAAAACCAAAGCCCAAAGGTAGTTCAATTGAACCCATTTCCAAACAAAACTTCAATAACATGATGTACATGCAATATGCATGAATTTAATCAACTTCAAAGCTTCTAATATAAGAGCAAATGAGTCAATCCTTCCAAAAACATGCTGAATTCATGGACCAAAGCTAGAATATAGACATGCATGTGAGGATTTCCATGAAATCAACCTTAAAACTCAACAATGTATACATGCATGCATGAATTCCTACTCAATTCAACATATTAAGCTAATTCATGCCTTAAATCACTAACCTTACCATGAATCATACAAGAACAACTCAAACTCACAATTAAAAGGGTGAGTCTCCTACCTCAAGTCTTCAATTCAAGGTATAGAAGCTCAAATTATGCAATCTACTATTCAATTCTTCTAATTTTCCAAGCAATTCTTGTTAAAACCAAGGCTCTACTAACTCTCTCTCTCTCTAGTCGGTTTTGTCCAAGAAGATGGAAAATGATGCAACAAAATGATACAAATTCAAGTCTCAAGAGGTCTTATGAAGTGGCCCACTAATGTGGCAAAAAGGTAAATAATGCAACTAATGTAATTTAACATTATTTAATCTAATTTAATCATTCTAAATCACATTTCAATCAGATATACCATAAAATCACATAAATTCTAATTAACATAAAACACTAATCAATTTTGGATTCGGCCGCCGATAAGGCCTTCAATTTGTAGTTTAAAACATAAAACATGAACAGATCATTTAGCAGTCAAACAGATAGATTTGCATTTAAACTAATACACTCAATCAATCAGGTTAGAATTTCAGTCAGATCAGTTATTTAATCATGTTTAGTCACAGTTTAGCAGTAATCAGTGGTATTATCAGTAAACAGTGGCGAGGGTTGTCACACAAACTGACATAGTTATGTAGTTAGGATTAACTACAGTTAGGTTAAGTTGGTTATAGAGTAGTTAGAGCTGCAGTTCAGTTAGACGGTTATGCAATATATGTATGTAAGTTCATGTACTCTGTCTAGAACTCATTCAAGAGATATACTTCTTCATTCCATGAATTGCCTAATAGTTTCAAAGCAATTCTTCTTCTCCTTATTGGCACTACAGATTGGGGCATCCCACATCTCAAAAGCAACATCACCTTGTTAAGAATGAAGAAACTTTATTTCAATAAACACTATAAAAGTATGTGCACTCATTGTTGTGTGTCTAAGAGTGAGTCACAGACTCTCCTTTAGCTTGTCTAATTCTACTTACAATAAATCTCTTGCCCTCATTCACACAAATGTTTGTCCTTTATCACCTTCTATGACAGGTTACATGTACCATGTCATTTTTGTTGATGAAATTAGTAAGTTCACTTTGTTGTTTCCTCTTCACTACAAGAGTGAAGTGTTTACTAAATTTCTTGAATTCAAAGTATTTGTTGAGAACCAATTTTCTACTAATCTTGAAATTCTTAGAAGTGACAATAGGGGTGAATAGGGGACACAACTTGCCAATAGATCCAAGACATCAAGATCTAACCCAAAAACTGCATCAACTTAACACACCTAATTAAGTAAATAGCCCAAAATACATCAATTCTATAATAGTCCAACATTCAGCAAATAGTCCAAATACCATGTAGATGTTCCCATCTACTGATACATTTCAATTTTAGATAAGGATAAATTACGCTAAATTCAAACATAAATGGATAGTAATGCACTTCAAATAAGGACTTGTTTTGGTTTGTTAATGTTTTTGCTGCTGCTGCTGCTGCACTTAGTTGCTATTGCTACTACACTTAGTTGTTACTGTTGCTGCAGAGCTGTTTTTGCTACTGTTGCAAGTTGCTGCCTATTTGGGAGGCAAACCACCTAAGTGAGTTGGGCAGTCCACTTTGAGCCCTAGGGCATTTCATAGCAGTGTGTAAAGCCTGCATATCTCCTCTTGGATGTGAAACGTTTAACATAAATGATAGTATTGAATAATGAATGCCTAGATTGTTTACACTTTATGGAATTATTTTTTTTTCTTTTTTTGACTTTGCAATTATTCATAGATCAGATAAATTATTTGTTATAAGATCTAGTATTTTTTAATTTTTAATTTTTGTTACAAGTTTGTTGAGGCATTTAATGTTCCATCAAAGAAATTGTGCCTTCTCAATGACATTCCTTCGAGGTTATCAACTGTGTAGCCTCTAGTTTATTGTTTTATATTTTAATTTCTTTGTTGATATAGGTATTCAAAAATACATTTAAAATGGACAAATCTTGGATGTTCAAGGACAGAAGATCAAAAGACTATGAGAATGAAGTTAAACAATTTCTTAATTTTGCTATGATCTATGCAACTGATCTTCAATCCATACATTGTCCTTGTAGAGTCTGTGGAAACTTGAGAAGCCAACCTATTCAAGAGATTAGAAATCATCTCTTTTTCAATGGTATTGAACAAATTCATACCACATGGACATGGCATGGCGAAACAATCACTAGTGGGGCATCTCCATGTTTAAATGCACAAGATTTTTCCCAATAACAATTTGACACGTCTTCCATAGACAATGTAGTGTTGAAACAATAGAAATGGTTCAAGATGCATACGATCATTGCATGGCTGATCCTGAAGTGTTTAAGAAATTACTTGAAGATGTAGAAAAACCATTGTATCCGGATTGCACAAATTTTACCAAGTTATCTGCATTGGTTAAACTATATAACTTCAAAACTACGAATAGCCTATCTCACACTGGGTTTTCAGATCTACTGACGTTGTTGGGTGATATGCTGCCAATGAGTAATAAAATACCATCATCCATGTATGAGGCTGGGAAGACGTTTGCTGCATTGGGAATGGGATATGAGAAAATACATGCATGTCCATATGATTGCATACTCTATAGAAAGGAGTACAAAGATGCAACTTCATGTCCTATGTGTGGTACATAAAGATGGAAGTTGAAGAAGAATTCCACTAAAATAAGAAAGGATGTGCCTGCAAAAGTTTTATGGTATTTTCCACCTACCCCAAGGTTTCGAAGGATGTTCCAATTAGCAAAAATAGCGAAAGATTTGACATGGCATGCTTACGAAAGAGATTATGATGGCACAATGTGTCACCCTGCGGATTCTCCATCATGGAAGTTAGTAGACCACAAGTGGCCAGATTTCGCTGCAGAGCCAAGAAACCTTCGATTAGCTATTTCTGCAGATGGAATAAATCCACACAGTTCCCCTTAGCAGTAGGTATAGTTGTTGGCTAGTTATAATGATTACCAATCATCTTCCACCGTGGTTATGTATGAAGAGGAAATTTATGATGTTATCATTGTTAATATCAGGTCCACAACAACCTGGTGTGGACACCCCATTTTTGACTGACCGCAAGGCTCGAGTGCTGTACTCTGGACAGTCGATGATAAAAGTGGTATTGTGCGTGCTTCGAGGTTTCAATGAAGGAGTCTTGTACAAACTTCGAAACAACCCCAAACCTTCCATATTCCCATTGATCACACCCAAGAAATCTCTTTCTATATCTTGTGCCACCTTGTGTTGAGGTTGAAACAGAAAAATAGGGGAACTTCATTGAGGCTTGACCGTGCCTCATTGAGGGCCGGCAGTGGCTATTGAGGGCCGGCTGGGCTTTAGTAGCGAGAAACACTGTTCTGGGCGGGAGGCCGCCAGCTGTCCATTTTTGAAGATATTTGTCACCTTTTGTGATCAAATTCTATAAATATAACCATATGCCTTTGTTTTGGGGGTTAAACAATTGAAAGAAAGCCTATACATATAGAGAAAGCTCCTCATTCCTTCTTCTTCCATTACAAGCAACCTTTGAGTTGACCTACCAACCTTGTATCATCTATATACACCATACACGACCTTGACTCATCATCTTAGAGCCTTGTTTGACCCTTGAGAAGCATAATTCAAGCTTGAGAGTGTGTCAAGAGCGAGTTTGATCATCAACCAAAGCTTACTCCATTTTGATAGGTATAAGCTTGTAACTTTTGTTCTTGCTTTTGCTTTCTTCATTTTTACTTATTTCTTGTATTCTTGGGCTTTTTTACACCTATTTTAAGAGTTGGAACTTGGGTTTGGACAAGCTACCAAAAGTGGTAAGGTTAACACCCTTACTTGCACCTATTTTTGTAGCTCAACCCTTGGTTCTTTTACACTCTTTTTCTTTGGTTTTTGACCTGATTTTCAGAGTTGAACTGAGGTCAAAAACATGATTTGAAGTCTTGAAATTGAAGGGGTTGGCCATCCCTCCTAGTTCTTTTGCTTACATAGCTTTAGTGTCTTTACTTTTGCTTAGATTTTGAGCTCTTTTCTTACATTTTTAGCCATGGTTTTGGGCTTATTTTAGACTATTTTAGGGCTGTCTTACTCTATTTAATTGGTTCAAGCCTTGATTAGTTCATTTGTTGTAGCATTGTCCTTTGTATATAGCTTGTATCATGTTGTTCTTAGCCTTTCTTTGTTTAATTTTCATGGTAATAACGTCATTTAAAGAATTAACTTGCCACTACTTTCTCTTATTTGAGAGTTGTTTCAAGCGGTTGATGGTTATTCAACATATAAACTAGAGACTCATGCTTAATGGCTTAATCTCTATGGAGATTCATTGTCAAGGATGTAATCTCCCTTTCATGTTAATAATTACTTACCATTTGATGCTTCTCACCTTTCAGAGGACTTAATCATCACTTTGGACAAATGGACTAAAGAATGGAAATGACTGAAAGAATTGGTTTAAAAGCAACCAACACACTTAAAGAAAATGAGTCATCTTGCTTAGGCTTGGCCGAACGTTATGCCAAGTTAATCGAGTCAAAAATGATCTTGCGCTAATTCATGGCGTCTTGATGATTCTTGAATCTCTACTTCCCTCTTTGAGTTCATTCCATGATAAAACGGAAGGGTAGTCATATCCATTGCATTTCATTGATTTTTATCCAAAATTATATCCAGAATCATCAAGCAATCAATTTGCCCATTGATGGTTTTGGAAACAATTCTAGCCTTCTCTCGAGGCTTTTCTATGATAGAGAAGGAAAGAAGGGACAAACAAAGCTTGAACAAATATATCTGCACTATTTTCACTTTAGAACACAAAACAGAGTTTTGCACAAAATTGAGGCACGGCCGGCCTTCTTTATGCCCGACCGGGTTTCTTTGAGGGTTGGCTGGCCCTCAAAGTTAGGTCAGCAGTATGTTTTTGTAAAAAACAGAGGGCAGTGGCTGAGGTGAAACAGAACAAGCTTGAGGTAAATAGAGTTGTTCTTGAGCACTGTGCATGTGTATGCATGCAATTCTTGCGCATCCTCGCTTATATTATGATTATTGTAATTAATTAATTTAATGTTGTTTATTGTAATTAGTCTCGTTAATTATTAAGTGTTGTAATTATTCATTATTATTTATTCATACTTGCTGTAATTAATTAGCTTAGATAGCGAGTTTTCTTTACCTTGATTATCCTTGTTGTAATAGCATAGTTAGCTAGTTAATTAACCTAGCTTATTCATTCATTCGGTTTTGTAATAATTAGTTTAATTTGGACTTTTGGACTTTGATTCGCACCTTCTTGCATGAGGGCAATGTTGTAATAATGTGTATGTCTTCCAACCCCACGTCTTTCTCCCTTTTACTTATTTGCTTACGATGGTTAGAATAGAACATCACTTTTTTTCTTTTTCTTTTTTCAAATTAGCATTCTTATGCTTTACATCCATTGTCTTGCATGCATCCAAGGTTTGGCTCATCATGCTAACTCGATATCAATGTCCAAATTCATTTACTTGAATACGTGCTCTCTCGCATGTCTTGAATGAAACCATATGCCATGCTTATAGCCGAGCCTATAAAATACATAATATGTGTGTTGCATTAGTCATAATTGCATAAGTTAGGAGCATGTATTTTTTGCTAACTCTTTCACCTTTTTGGCTCGAAGTACTGGATGAGTAATTTTATGTTTTAGCATCGTACATTGAATGTTTGTGTTATCACGTTCAAAGCATACTTCTATGAGGCTAATTGCTTAAATGATATAACTGATTGAATGCTTGTGGATGAAGGCTAGATGCCTGAATTGGGATAGTTTGATTAAATATCCATTTTAAATCCCACTTTTTCAAGTGGCAAATTCACAAAACAATTTCAAAACAAAACATGAGATCAAATGTTCCAATTCTTGCAAACTAATCTATATTTGTATGTGCGTCACATAGTAAAGAATAGCTAATAAATTGGAACAAGTGCATATAATGTAAATAAGAATCACATCATGATTAGTAGAGGCCGATCTTTGATCGGGCGAGTGGGGTGCTCAATTCATGACCTTCCTCTCTCATACCTAAGTTCCCGAGCCGAGAGACTTTGGTGATGACGAACTAATGGCCTTTGGCACAAGTCTTGGATTTCTTAAATTTCTCAAAAATATTTAGCTGGCGACTCTGAAATCTGGCAAAGCAGCCCATTTTTGGTATTTGATTCAAACATTGATTTTCCAAAAAAGAATTGCCGGATTTGGACTCTTTTGTGTTTTCACTGTTTCACATTGCACTTATGAAATCAGATTCAGAACCACAAGTGGAGACCAAACTGTAGGGCTATTCGTCTTCCGAAAGGAGCGCAAAAAGCCAGGCTACACCTGGTAATGACATTGATGTTTACTTGGCACCACTAATTGATGATTTGAAAATGTTGTAGGAGGTAGGTGTTGAAGCTTATGACGCTTATAAAGAAGAGCACTTCAGGCTAAAGGCTATATTGCTGTGGACAATTAACGACTTTCCAGCATTAGGCAATTTGAGTAGTTGTACTATAAAGGGATATTATGCATGTCCAATTTGTAGTGAAGCAACATGTTCTCACAGATTAAAATATGGTAAGAAGAACACATATGTTGGCCACAGAAAATTTCTTCCACGTTACCATCCATATCGGAGGCAAAAAAAGGCTTTTAATGGTGAGCAAGAGTTTGGATTAGCTCCAATACCATTAAGTGGGGAGGAGATATTAAATAAGGTTTAAGGGCTTGTAACCATATGGGGAAAAAAAAAAAAGCATTAGATGTTGGTGGTACAAAATGTTGGAAAAAGAAATCATTATTCTTTGATCTTGAATATTGGAAGTACTTACATGTTTGATATAATTTGGATGTTATGCATATTGAGAAGAATGTGTGTGAGAGCCGCATTGGTACGTTATTTAATATTCCAGGAAAAGCAAAGGATGGAATTAATTCTCGCCTTGATCTTATAGAAATAGGTTTGCGTGAAGAATTGGCACCGTAAATTAGGGAGAAGCGAACATACTTGCCTTCAGCATGTCATACATTATCTAAAGAGGAGAAAAGAAGAGTATGTACAAAATTATTGGAATTGAAGGTTCTAGAAGGACACTTTCAAATTTGGGAAGTCGTGTATCAATGAAAGATTTGAAACTTTATGGTCTAAAATCACATGATTGTCATGTATTGATGCAACAATTACTACCTGTGGCAATACGATCTGTGTTACCTAAACATGTGAGACATGCCATTATCAGGTTATGTTTCTTTTTCAATGCTATTTGTAGCAAAGTGGTGGATGTGGGAAAATTAGATGAGATTCAAAAAGATCTTGTGGTCATATTATGTTTGCCATTATCAGGTTATGTTTCTTTTTCAATGTTATTTGTAGCAAAGTGGTAGATGTGGGGAAATTAGATGAGATTCAAAAAGATCTTGTGGTCATATTATGTTTGCTTGAAAAGTACTTGCCACCTACATTCTTTGATATCATGGTGCATTTGACAGTGCATCTTGTTAGAGAAGTTCGACTTTGTGGACTAGTTCACTTTAGATGGATGTATCAATTTGAGAGGTTCATGAAGATCTAAAAGGGTTATGTTCGTAATTGTAATTGTCCTGAAGGTTGCATTGCTGAAAGTTATATTGTAGAAGAAGCTGTTAAGTTCTGCACAAAGTACTTATTTGGAGTGGATGCAATCGAGATTCCTTTTAATAGGAACATGACAGTTGATGATGATATAGAAATTTGAATGCCTTTATCAAGTGGTTATGTTGTTACTGTTGATCGTAATGAATGAAAGCAAGCACATCGTTATGTGTTAGAAAATACAAGTGACATTCAACCATACATTGAGTAAGAATATTTCATGTACATTTTTTTACAATTGTATTCTCACAAGTTAGAGATTTATCTCATAATATATTGCTTTATTCATAATTTTATAGGGAGCATATGGCTTGGTTGAAGCTAAAATATCATCGTCAATCACAAAGTAAAAAATGGCTACAAATTGAGCATGATAAAACATTTATGTATTGGCTTCGTGAAAAGGTATTGGGGTAATTCAACATTTATCTTTTTCTAATACTGAATAAAATTAAGAAAAAAATTAGCTAACTATTCAACCATATACAGGTCTCAAAGGAATTAAGTGGCCAAAATAATATCTCAAATAACTTGAAGTGGATAGCACAAGGATCTCGATTGGATGCTATAAAATTCCCTGGCTATATCATCAATGGTTGCCGTTATCACACAAAAGATCAGGACAACTCACGAGTCAGCCAAAACAGTATAGTTAGTTTAGTGGCAACAACAATGCAAGTGACAGGCTACAAGGATAAGAATCCAGTGTTTGCGAATATGAGTTGCTATGGAGTTATTACTGAGATATGGCAACTCGACTACAATATGTTCAAGATTCTGGTATTTAAGTGTGATTGGGTTGACAACATAAAGGGAATTAGAGTGGATGAGTTGGGTTTCACATTAGTTGAGTTAGGAAGGATAGGCCATAAAGACGATCCCTTCATTTTGGCTTCCCAAGCTAAGCAAGTTTTTTATGTACACGATCAATTCGATCCGAGATGGTCAGTTGTGCTAGAACCTCCTCAAAAACAATATTATTGTGAAAAGGATGATGAGTTCAATGATTTTTGTATAGGGCATCATTACTTTACAAAAGTTTTGCCAGAAGTTGAATCATTAAATGTGGTTGATGATTCTATGTCATCTTATATGCGAGGAGATTGTGAGGGAACTTGGCTCGATAATCCATGATGAAAAAAAAATATGTCCTTGTAAGAATGTATGTCTAAGTGTTGTATTTTCAAGTTAAAATGTTTGACTTGTATTCATTTTCTTCATGTCTTTATATTTAATTGTCTAACTATTTGACCTTTTTCTTAAATTTTTTTTATTTTTATTTTATTCACAAGATGAATACTTCTCACGTCCTGCCTACTGATGGAGATGATGCATGGTTACTAGTAACAGAACAAAAATCTAATAAAAGAAAAGGCAGAGGTTCGACAACATTACCAGATGTCATAAAGGATAAGAGTTCCGGTGTATAAAAAGCCATTGATTATAACCAGAATGGTCAATTGATTGAAAACAATTTAATCAAATGTTCAAGCTATCATGGGGTGTTGGCACACACAATGGTTCCAATATGCTATAAAGACTGGTTTGAGGTGCTAGCTAAACTGAAAGAAAAATTATGGAGTTATGTGGAGGTAAGTACGACACTTAAACATGTATTTAAGTGCAATCAAAATTTGAATTTTATAACATTATATTTTTTGACTACTCAGTTAACATACAAAGTGGATGAAAGAAGTGAGAAAAAAGTGTTATCTTCAATTTGTTCAAAATGGAGGACATTCAAGAAAGAACTTACCAACTACATACGTGAAAACAAGTCCAATCCTGAGATCATATCAAACTCACCAGCAATTTATGGATTCGTTAAACAAAGACATTGGGACTCATTTCTTGAAAGACGACTATCAGAAGAGTTTGAGGTAAAAAGAATCAAACTTTAGTTATTTAAAATATCAATATTAAATGCTAGACCCATCAAACTTTGTATAGTTATATAGGGCCTACGGTATGCCCCTTGTAATCTTGTAAATTTTCTGTTTTATTTTATAACTTATTCACCCAAAAAACATATTAAATGCTATACATTTGGATTAACTTTGTGTGTTACATTTTTAAAGATTTTGAGCCATGTTCAGAAATTGAGATGAAGTCAAAATAAGTATAGCCATAGAATCAATCGAAAGGGCTATGCTCACTTTCAAGAAGACTATGTAAGTGGTTATAAATTTTATAATTTAATAACAATTTTGATATGATTATTTTGAAAAATTGATGTATGTGTGATTGATAGAAACTTATGATGAAGATTTGGACAGAAGCGTTCTATGGAAAAATGCTCGTCAAAATAAAAATGGAGAATATGATGACAAGACAATTATGGAACAAGCTATGAGAATTGTAAGATATTTGTGTGTACTGATTGCATTTATTTTATATTACCTCAATAGTTCATCTTTCTTATATAGTGATGCAATATTGTAGGATGAGTTGACCAAACAAAAAAGTGATGGGAGGACTGAAAGATGCAATGACATTCTTACTATGGCATTGGGTACTCTAGAATTTTCTAGTCGAGTAAGGGGTGTAGGAAATTTTGTCACACCTAGCACCTATTTTCACTTGCCTAGATGTGGGAATCAGTCACATTGGGAGAAGAAATGTAATGATCTTGAGGCAGTGGTGGTACAATTGCAATCTAGGCTTAATGCAATGGAACAACAAACACCACATACACCAAAATCTAAACATGTTAGTTCAAACACCTTGAGAAGTGGTTATGAAGGAAATTTTCAGCCTAATTTTCTCTCAATAGAAAACAGAGTGAGAACTAAGGATGACATTCCACCCCAAGCTCTTATCCAAAAGATCATAAAGGTGTGTAACATTTAGAACACCTAAAGTTGTTATATTTTCTAATACTGTTAGTGATTTTATTAGTGCTTTTGTTGTTATCTGTGTGTTTGTTATAGAGAAAATGTTTAAACACGTTGAAAAGTGGTGGTTGAGGCAATTTTCAGCATGATTTTAGAAAATAGGGTAAGAACTACGGACGACATTCCACCTCAAGATCCTAGACAAAATAAGAGAAAGCTGTGTAGTTTTTATATATTGATATTGTTATAATTTCTAATATCGTTAGTGATATTCTTAGAAGTTCCATTGTTAACTTTGTGTGTTATAGGGCAAACCGTGTAAACTCGCGGTAGGTTCCATTGAAAATATTGTTGCTCATGGTACGATGTATGAGAGAATTGAACCCAATGAAGCCATTCATACGGTGCCACTAGGAGAATCCAATGTACTTGTGTCTATTCAAGTTGTTATTCAAAAAGATGCCCCTCTTTCTTTACCTATCCCAGATAAGATGTTTATTGTTGGAGAAACAGTGGGATTTTTTGTTGCTTGGCCCAAAAATCTTGTATTGGTCGATGATGAGGTAAAATATTCAAACTTAGAAACTTTATTACACTTTCTTAAAATTAAAGTTGACTTATATTTGTTTATTTTAAAAATTTTAAACTTAGGGAGCTTCAATTAACGTTGAATGTGGAAAATATCAAGAGTCCATTCAATCTTTTGTTTCATTAGTCGAGCATATCAAGTATGATGAAGCCATAGACATTCCACTAGAGAAAGACATATTTTGGTAGGAGATCAATATCCAATTTCAAAGAGTAGACATGGAGTACATATGTCATGTAAAAGAATTATCTGTTACATGTATCATGCTGTACATAAGGTAAGGAAAATTTGCTACATGAATAGCTATTTCTGCAGATTTTATGAATTACGAATTTAATTGACATTTGTTTCTTTTATTAGTCATCTCCATCAGGTGTTGAAGGCTTCCAATTGGAGGAAACAATTTGTATTTGTTAACCCCTTGTAACGTTAGTGGAAAAACTATGACTAGGGAGAAATCAAAATCAGTGTTGCTTACAAAAAGATTAAAGGAGACTATGCTAGAACAATTGATTTTAATTCCTTATAATATTGGGTAATTATCTAAAACTATTTATTTCAAGTGTTCAAATGATAATAAACTTATACTTGTAACTTGTTCAATTGTAGACATCATTGGATATTGTTAGTCATTGATCTAACATTAATGATTGTGTACTTGTTTGATCCGACTAATTCTAAAATAAACACAAGTCTTGAAATTGTAATAAACACATAAGTTTGGCTGGTTCGTACATTTTTAAGCAATTTGAGTTACCCTAAAAATATTTTGACTTCTAGAATTTTTTTTGTAAAGTGTTTTGAAAATTTATGAAACTACCCAAAGGAGGAGGAGGACCAATCCAGTTTGGAAAGTAATTTATGTAATCAATATCATTTTCTCTAATTTTATCATACTTATATTTATGCTAATGGTTGTTCAGCTTGATCATAACAGTTTACATGTAATTTCTAATAATAATGAAAATACTTTCATGTAGTCCCCGCAACAACCTACAAACGTGGAATGTGAGTTTTATGTAATGAGGTATATGAAAGACCTTATTGGAGATCAAAGCATCCTAAGAAAACAAAATGTGAGATAAATTCTAAACTTTTATTATTATTATATTCATAATACTTGTACATCTTCTTCGTTATCTAATTATTTCTAAATAACCTCTTGCAGTTCAATGGAAAAAAGACTTACACGGAAACCGAACTTGATGAAGTGCGAGTTGAATGGATTAATTTTGTACTAAAGAATATGAGTTGAAATCCAACATGTAAGTATGATCTAACTTCCATTCTTTAAATTGCTAATAAATAAATTCTTTAGTTGGTAAGGAATATATAATCACTTCAAGATTTCATTTTGGATTTGTTGATTCTATGCATATTTGGTTTTATGACTTTAAAATATCTGGCCATACATTGAAAATTTTCATTTTGAATTTATTGATTCTATGTATATGTCATATCTATATATGGTAATCCAAACATTTTATACCAGTAACAATCAAAGTTGTTATTCCTTTTCTATCGATGTAGGAGATGAAGAGTCAGTGTGATGAGAAAATGTCTGATTTTATCTTTTGTAAAACGGGAACAGTCTCTACAAAAATAGTAAGTTTATTCATATGCTTCTAGCGGTTTCTGAATTAATTTGTGTTTTTATTTTTCAGGTCAGAAATTTCTTGGAGAGATGCAAAATATGGTCAAACAATTCAAGAACTTAATTTTTTCAAGTTTTTTCATTTTTTAATATATGTAATCACAGTTAAAAACTTTTTATTAATTCTTTTGTATATATACTTTTGAACATTTAACTTTCATTTATGAAATATATGACGTTATTCCATTCAATATGTGGTTGTGATTCAAATATATTATATAGTGTGTATTATATTCTTCAAATGCGCGTACAAAAATAATATTGATTATTCTTCAAATATGTCGAACTTTTTTTTTTATCACACGCATTAACTGTGATGAGAAATGCATATAACGTGTGATTTTATCTAATTATTAATCACATGTTTTATTAGATATTAATCACACTTAAAATCTATGATCTAAATATTTATTATCACAGGTTTTATTAGTTATTAATCACATTTAAAAGATGTGATCTAAATGTTATCAATCACATTTAAAAAATGTGATCTAAATATTTATTATCACACTCAAAATATGTGATTAAAAATGATTCACTTTAATCACATTCGCAAACACCACACTTAAATAAAATTTAAAAAATGTAATTAAATAATATAAATTACACGAAAGAATGTGATATATTTATGATTTTATAATAGTGGTGTCATGATTTTTGGATTGAATAGACGTGCAAGTCAATCATGACATCAACAGTTTTATTTTGAAAAATAGAAGTCAGTTTTTTGATTTTTTTTAAATGTAAAAAAAATAGAAAAATAATAGTAATGCAATTTAAATAAGTCAATAATTAATAAATTATTTTTTTTCTTAGTTGCCAAAATAGGCTTAATTTTTCCCAATGGTTGTCTGAATGCATTTCATAAAAATTATTAGTTACTCCAGTTTTTTAAGAACCTATATAAAATCAAATTTTGAATTCTGATAAATTATATTACACGTCATAAAATTAAATAATTTTATTCTTATCCTCACTTGCTCAGGCCTCCCACCCACTCGTCATCAGTACCATTTTTTTTCGAAAAATTTGGTCATATCTCCCTCACTATCTAATTTCTCTTTCAAAAGGACAAGAATTATATATAAGTACTTTCAAAATCTCTTGATATTTTAAAACTTGTTTCTTTTACTATATTACCCTCATATCTATCAGCTCTCCTATTAAGACATTTTCATTATGTATTTTAGAGTAAAATTTTACTCTGTATGAAAGTAAAATTTTACACTCTGAAACTAAAGTAAAATTTTATTCTGTATGAAAGTAAAATTTTACTCTGTATAAAAGTAAAATTTTACTCTGAATGAGAGTAAAATTTTACACTCTGAAACTAAAAGTAAAATTTTACTCTGTATAAAAGTAAAATTTTACTCTGAAAAATAAGTAAACTGTGAGACTCTGAAGTTAAAAGTAAAATTTTACTCTGTATAAAAGTAAAATTTTACTCTGGTTCTGTCAAATGAAAAAAACAGAGTAATAGAACCAGAGTAAAATTTTACTCTGGCTCTATCAAATGAAATTTGATGTTTACTCTGAAAAATCGATGGAATTTTGAGCTTTGAGCTTTGACTCAGGCCTATAATCCTTGAATCAATCGATGTTTACTCTGAAAAACATTGAATCATGCCTCTAATCCTTGAATCAGGCCTATAATCTGAAAATTTTAGAGAAATCTCAATTTTTCATACCTAGATTCTTCAGATTTTTCAGATTTTACAGATTTTTCAGATTTTTGAAACTTTGAGCTTTCAAAAATCTTGAGATTTTTCATACACACAGATTTTTCAGATTTTACTTTAAATCTTTAAGCTTTTGAGTTCGAATCAAATGATCGCCGAGACCGATCTATGCAATCATTCAAATCTCCGATCTTAAAGACTCAAAACACACATATATAGATATATATATATATATAGATTACAGATCGGAATATGTAGATATATATATATTCGAATTCAAATCTCAAAACACACAAACACACACATATATATATAGATATATATATATATAGATTACAGATCGGAATATGTAGATATATATATATTCGAATTCAAATCTCAAAACACACAAACACACACATATATATAGATATATATATATATGTATCAGCGCGATTTGCAAGTTCTCCACAGCTCCGACCATGGAGAAAGCTAGGGTTAGAAGAGAGAGACGAGATAGAAGATGAACAGTTGAAGGAGAGTTGAAGGAGGAGAGTTGAGAAGATGCGGAGAGAGATCGTCGGAGCTTAGGAATGACACAGCTCCGGCCATGTAGGAAGCTAGGGTTAGAAGTGAGAGACGAGAGAGAAGATAAATTTTGTATCTGGATTGTGTATATGTGAGGGTATAATAGTCTGATAAAATATTTAAATAATAAATTTTGTCCTTTATGCAAGACTTTATAATTATGAGGGGGTTTAGAAAATATAATTTTTTTCTTAGTCCTTCTAACAATGAAAGGAAGGTACAGGGGGTTTATAGCCAAATTTTCCTTTTTTTCCCAGCTAATAGGACGAGCAAGGATCCTCTACTTACTTTCACTACTTCACTTTTTTTTTAAATGATCAAGATTCATTTTAAGAGAATTTAATGGTGGAGATCATTCTAAAATAAATATTTTTCAATTTTTAATAAAGTAATCTGAGTCATTAAATTATTTTAGGATAAATATTAACCATTACAAGGAGGAAGTGAAGTAGGGAATGCAATAAGAGAATCCTTGCTCTAATAGGACACCGCTACCACTTCTTTGTTGCCACTATTGCTGTGAGGATTTCATTACGTGTAGTAATTAGTATTTAATTAATTAAAAATTTTGAATTTTAATTACGTATTATGTTGATTCAATTTGAAATTTATGAAAATTATGAAAACTGGTTCATATATGATTTTATTAAAAATTTATTTTAGAATTAGAAATTGAAAGCCTAAATAGTTCAAAATAGTATAATTAGTGAATTGAATTATTTTAATTTTGAGTATCAGGCCATATAGAAGTTTAATTAAATGTTCGATTCAGTTTTGTAAATTGAGATTTGATTAATTAGGTCCGAATTGAAATTAATTAAGTTATACGAATTAGGAATTAAATTTATTTATGAGGTGCATAATTGAATATGCAATTTATTGACGAAAATCTTGAGTTGATTTGAAATTGAAGGCCTTAATGATGTGAGAAACCAAAGTTGATGATGAAAATAAGTTTGATTTGATATTTGGAGCCTTTTGAAAGTTTGATTAAAAATCTGATTCAAATTGATAAATTTAAATATAATTAATTGGGTTCTAATGGAAGTCAAATTAGATTAATTAAACTATGTGAGATTTGTGATTAATTATAATTAATTTAATTATGTGTTAATGAAGATTTATTGAGATTATGTGTTGCTTAATTAAATTAATCCTAAATATAAATCGAATTATGGAAGGATCTAGAATTGTGAGTGCATGTGAAGTGTGTGTGCTGAGAAATCTATGTGGGTGTATTGAGAAATTTGATTCTGTATATGCGTGAGTGCTGCGTTGGAGGATTGAGAAAAGGTGCATGTGTGCTATGTGTTGTCAACAAGGGAGGTGTGCATGTGTATATTATACTAGTTTCAAAATGGGAGAAGTGAACTCATTTCTCATTGCTGAAGAAGTATGGAACAGGGAGAAGAAAACCGAGAGAGAATTGCTGGAACAAATAAAACCAAAGAGAAGAAGAGAAATTGAAAATAGAGAGAGAGAGAGAGAGAGAGAGAGAGAGAGAGTTGCTAGAACAAAGAAAACAAAAGAGAAGAAGAGAAATTGAAAGGGGAGCTCAAGGTTTTGAAAAAAGAACAAGAAGAATTAGAAGAGATTCAACTAATTTTTTTTTGAAATTAAAACTTAAAGTATGGAATTTATGTTTAACTTGTGTAGAATTTTCACATTACACTTGCAATTAAAGATGAAATTGGAATCAATATCATGTAATTGGAAGAAATTAAGAAGAAAATGAAAAAAAAATGAGTTAGGTTAACTAGTATGGAAATTGATCTCATAATATCATCAAACTGATTTGATTTTAATCTCTAATCCATGCATGTAATGTAATTTAAGAGTTTTATTTAATTTTAACAAATTTTGGAATACATTAAGTTAGTTAGTTTTATTTGAATTACATATATGCAATGTTTGCTAGAAAAATTGACAAGAAAATAAAGAATTTGAGCTAAGATCAAGTTTATGAAGTTTAATTAGAAATTAATTATTTTGGGTTTGATTTTGAAAGTTACGGTTAAATTAAGCTTTATAAATTACATGCAACAAGAATTTATTGAAGATTTGATCCATGCAATGGAATATATCACTAACTTTGAAGAAAAAGGTTTGAAGATCATGAGTTCATGAAATTTGAGATTTGATTTTGAAATTAAAGAGAGTTTTGATTTAATTGAGTTGAAGATTGATCACAGTTCATATTTATTTTCCATGTTTTGATGAAAATTTACATGAGTTTTGAACATGAAATTGGATTTTGAAAGCTTAATTTATATTTTAGAATTTATGAGTTTGAAATTGGGTTTGATATGGAGAAAATGAATTAAATCTAATTTGGACAAATTAAGAAATAAATTATAATTTGAATTTGACAATCAAGAATTAGTTTGATCTTAATTTGAATTTCCTATATGTAAATATTTTTCTAAGAGCTTTATAGCTTTAATTTCATATTTTGTAAGAAAAATGAAGAAAAATTTTGAATCATTATTTACATAAAGTTATAGTTTTAATCTTGACAAATTAAGGAGATTTTTGTATTAAGATTTGGAAATTAGTTATGTGTTCATATTTATTAATGACATTACATGTTTAAATATGCATGAATCTAAGTTTTGAAATGATATTTGGAATCTAAATTTTCAGTTTTAGAACTCAGAAAATTTATAAACCGCTCGAGTACCAATTGGTGGTTTGAGCGAACATTACGAGCTTCCAGTATTTTTACAAACAGTACAGTCCGCACAAGCGACCAAGTGGTTGCTCGAGCGGTCAAGCTATTTTCAGCATGTTTTGAAAAATCACATTTTGTTTATATTTTCATCGCATCTCCTCCCGAAGCATTCTAGACATGATTTATGACTCAATAAAGATTAATAAGCTAACAATCAACATAACTTAGTTGGTTAAGGAATAAATCTTTGATTTAATAATAATTGATTAAAATATCAAGTAAGAAATCAGTCTATTGGAAAAGGACTCAGTAATAAAAGAATATGTGAAATAAGAACCCAGTTCCTTTGAATAAGAAAGAATATGCGTAGTAGAATTTGGGATTACTTAGACAGAAAAAGACAACAGAAGTCAAGTTTGATCTAGGAAATGATATTGTGTTTCAATGTGTATATGTTATGTATTTGTGTAGATCACGCACTATCGTCTATCTGATCCGTCTGATCTGCTTCTGGAGCTATCTGTGACTAACAACTCTGTAAAGTTATGTTTGATTATAAGTATTTTCTGACTAAAATGATATGATCAGATTTCTGAAATGCTATTTTGTGAATTATGAATGAATGTTCATTTTTCTGAAATGTATTTGTGGCATCCTTAGTTTACGTGGCCCTCGCTCGGGGGTAACAATACCATAACTTATGTTCATATGGCCCTTATTCGGGGGTAATAATACTGAGGCCTATGTTTACGTGACCTTCGCCTGGGGTAACAATACCATGGTTATTTGTGCACAAAAATGTTGACATTTATGGTCATCGGTATCGACTATGTATGGAGGTCTTTTGATCGATCTAATTTGTTTGCTAATAGATGTACCACATATAACTGTTTACAAATTTGAATATGTATATGAATCTGTTTCTGATATAAACTTTGATTTCTGAATCTGTGATGGACATCATTCATAAACCCTTTACCTTGTTGTTATTTACTGGGTTCCAACTCATTGTATTATTTATGTATGTAGGTGATCAGGTGCGTGACCAGGCCTAGAGCTTCTGTCTAGACTCTGTCTTGTCAGCCAACCTATGTGGCTCCTGTGGAGGTTCCGGATATGCCAAGTGGTGATGGCTATGTGATTAAAGTTTAAGTTTTTGTTTATTCTGTAATTAGGGCTAAGTTCATTTTTGTCTTATCTGTATAAATGTAATGATGTAAGTAAGGGTGATATATGATATATGCACATAAAGTTTAAGATTTTTATGTCTCATATATGCCTGCACAGCTCAATGGACATTGTATATTTGTTATTTACTTTCACTAGCCCCTAATAATTTGATTTCTGTTTAAAAGGACTTCGATAATCTACAGATTACTGGCAGGTTACAATACTAAACCTATAGGGGCGGTTTGGGTCGTGACAATTGCTACGTTCTCCTCCGCCTCCTATCACTAGCTTGCAGTACTCCTTTGTCAAGGTCACCTTCCCCTCAAGCAACCTCCTCAATTTTTGTGACTTTCCTCTCTTCTCTTTTTCTTCTTCTTAAGAAAAATGAGAAGAATGAGAGATCATGATGAGAAGAGGGATTGCAATGAAGATTTAGAATAGGGGCTATGGTCGCAATGGTTGGAGGGGAGGAGAGGTGAGGGATGGCATATCTAGGATAAAAGGTGACTTGGGTAGGGCCTTCCAAAATTGAAGCGAAGAGGGAGCAACGATGGAAGTGATGAAAAGTTATTAAGGGACAATGGGGCGTAAATGGGAGAGGGTCCGCTGTGGAGACTAGGAAGGGACTGTGAGGTGGAAAGGCCTGACTGGAACAAGGAAGAGCTAGCCAAAGTTAGGGTTTTTGACTATTTTGGTAATTTAATTAAGATATAGAATAGTATTTAAAAAATCTGAAACATGGAATATCCAACCAAGAAAATGTAATGCATTTAGGGTGTGTTTGATTGGACGGACTGGATAAGGGAGGATTAGAATCCATCGGACTTGAGTCCTGGGACTGTGAATCCCCCGGACTATTTGGCTGGATTGGATATGTATCCTGTGTTTGTTTTTTCATGGGATTAGATGTTTGGAAATGACTATTTTTAGTGAATCTAACGTTTGGTTGGACGGACTGGATAGGATAAATGAACAAAAGACTATTTTATCCTTTTTCAATTGTTTACTAAGTAATAGCAATATTAAACATATCTTTAATATTTTAATTATTTTTAGCTAGATTAAATAAAAATTTATTTTATTTTATTTTTTACACAATTAAATAAATTTATTTTTTTAAAAATAAATAAATAAATAAATAAATAAAAAGGGTAAGCATTACTGTGTTAAAATTTTTTACACCATTACTGTTTTAAAATTTTACACAATGATTTATTAAATAAATTTGTTTTAATAAAATACAGAGGACATTATTTTTTTTATATTATTTAATAAATCATTAAAATTTCATTTAATACTGTATAACCTGTATAAAAAATTTATATTATTTTTTTAATTAAAATTTTAAATAAATTTTAAATAAAACACCTATTAAAATTTAAATAATGAAATTAAATAAATTATAAACAAAATTTTAAAATAAAACATCAATAAAATATGTATAAAAAATTATTTTAAAAAATTAAATAAATAAAACATCAATAAAAAGTTAAATAAAATTATTTTATTTTTAAATTGAGACATTTAAATTTTATTGAATTTTAGTAAATATAATACATAATTAAATAGTAGAGGGTCAAAATTGTCATTTTAGCATCTAATCCCAACAGTGGATAGTCCCCCACATTCTGTTCCCCCCCCAGGACACAATAGTCCCCCATATGGGGGATAAAGAGTCCGGCCGAATTCCATGTCCGGCGGACTAAAAAAAAATCAAACGGCGGACAAGGAACACTATTTAGATTGTAATCCAAATAGTGGATAGTCCCCTCTCCAATCCCACGAATCAAACACGCCCTAGAGACTCCACCTTGTACATGAATCCCTTAATACAATAGAAATTGCTTTATTATTTCTTCAGGCCTTGTTTGGAATAAAGTTTAAAATTTAGTTTTTTTTTTTTTTTTTAATAAAAAAAATTGACTAGATAAGCCAAAATGTTAAAAGCGTGTTTGGCATTAGCCAAAAAAGAGTTATGGACTAACTCACTATGAAACCAATGAAACCCTTCTTAGATTTTGTATTTATAAAATGAAAATATTTTTTATTTAAAAAAAATATACATAAAAATGAAATATATACATTAATAGTTGGCACACGTGATGTATGTGCAATTCAAATAAATAAAAATAAAAATAAAAATAATATTTATTATATATTATGTATTACTCTAGTAATAAAAGTCTTATTCATTAGATCCAAAGTTCAAGGTTCAAGTATCATGTCTTTCATTTATCTATTTTTTCTTTTATTAGAGAAATAGACACTTGATGTTAAAGACACTACAAAAAATTAAGATTTTAGAGATCAAAATTTAGGGACAAAATTATTTTTTAGGGATTAAATATTTTTGTTGTGAAAAGTGCCGTTATTATATTTTTTGCAGCAAAAATTAGACATTAGTGATGAATTATTATCCTTTTAGGACCAAATATTTTGTCTCAAAAAATAAACCATTTTTAGACTAAATTGTTTTGTCTCTCAAAGTCTATTTATTAGTGACATTTTCAAAAAAATTTCCCTAAAAGCCTTGTTTTGAACTTTTCAAGATGACATTTTAGCGACTATCCTCATGACGATAGAAATTGGTCCCTAAATGTCGTTTGCAACAAAATTTTCAATTCTAGAAATCAAAACATTTGGTCTCTAAAATTCTTATTTGTTGTAGTGAAAGGAAAATGGCTTCAGGACACTAACTAAGGTGTTAATTTTATATAGACTAGCGGCCGAATACACGCGATTGAAAAAATTGAATATCAATGTACAACAAATCTAGGATTGTTAGAGAAAAATGTAAATTTTATACTATAACTTCAAATAAATTTGTACACACATCGCGTGTGTCTGGCCGCTAGTATAAATTTTTAAAAAAAATATGAATATAAAAATAATTTTGGCCAAACTCAATATTCTTAATTGAATGTAAATTTTAAAAAAATGAATATAAAAATAATTAAACACAGATTTAGAGACTAAACATTTGCAATCAAAGAGATTTGATAAATATAAAAGAATTAAAAAATTAAAAACTAAAAAAAAAAAAAACTCAAAGATAATGCAAAAGTATATGAGTGTGTATATATATATATCCTATAAAACTAAAATATAATGCAAAAGTATATAAGTGTGTGTATATATATCATATCAAACCTTGAAAAAAAAAAAAAAAAAAAAAAAAATTCATCGGAATATCTATTTCTTCCTTCTTCTTTTTCTTTTTCATTTTCTTTTTCTCTTTTTTTTAAAAATTTATAAAATAAGTAACTTTCAAAATATATATGAGTATGTATATATATCCCATCAAACATTGAAATTCAAAAAAAAAAAAAAAATCTGAATATCTATTTCTTCTAAGTAAACTTTCAGAATATATTTTTAAATTATTATTCCTAGTCATCCAAAAATTAAGAGAACTTTTTTGTTTTTTAATATATTATTATTATTATTATTATTATTATTATTATTATTTGTGTGTTTAAAAAAATATTTAAGAACATCCTCAATTCTTTTTTGCGTGTGCAAATTTTTTTTTATTAAAAAGTTTGGAATACTACTTTTTTTTTTTTTTTTGAAATAGTTTGGAAATTGAAAAACAATTTACTTACATTTTAAAGACAGATAGAAAGAAAAAAAAAAAAAATTAAAAACACAATGAATAAAAAAAAATTATTTCCTTTTTTGTTTTCTTTTTTCTGACTTCTCTATTAACCTATTAAATCAATGTGGGGAAAAAGAAAATTCTAAGGAACACAAAGTCGTAAAAACCTTATATATATATTTGAAATATATATAAAAATAAATAAATTTATACTCAGATTGATAATCTATATAATTTAAATTTAAGTTGATATTGTAGAATCTATATCTATCTTTACTATATGTATGAAGCGTCTAGCATATATGTGCACAAAATCTATAAACAAAAATTTCAGTCACTGAGAATATAAAAATTGAAAACTCTTAGATTACTTACTGTCAAATGGAAACAAAAGACAGTCTTCTAGTTGTTTGTATTTCCTTTGTTATAATTGAATCAAACATTCTTATATTTTTTTTTAAAAGAGAAATATGATAAAAGAAAAGGTAAAAAAGAAGAGGAAGGAAAAAAAAAAAGAAGAAAAAAAACAATATGATAAAAGTGTTAGAAATGGGTTTTGAAGTTTTGGAGAAAACATAATTTTTCCTCAACTTGGTCTATTTTTTAGGTGAGACCCATGCGCCAAATTATGCGGGTCTAAGTGATAATGCGTTCTATGTCGCGTTGTGATTCACGTGATACATTTGGTTTCTCAAAATCATTATCGGGTGAATGAGAAATTGAAGTCAAAGTGAGCTCCATGGAAATGGAGTTTTTGGTGGAAATTCCTTAAGGTTTGAATAAAGGTTTGTCCCACATTGATTTGGTGGGAAGAAATTTATAGGTTTATAAAGCTTGGGATTATAACTTGGAGAGGGCCCCAAGGAGCATTCCAAGTTTGTAGAAGGGAGAGGTTATGCGCAAATTGGGCTAGACCCATTGGACCCAAAAATAACCACACGCACGCGTCGTCGTTTGTCCATCTGGACGGGCTGGGCGGGGGTGCGTGGTTGGGTTGGACTTGTCCGGCCTAATACCTATCTTTTTGGGCCAAAAACATTTGAAATTTATTTTCTAAAATTAAATTCTAATTTTTTGGAATTTGAATTTCGGAAATTGATTTCAAAATGGGCTGCGTTTTTTTTCCCCACCCGGATAGATTCAGATTTGTTAAGTACGGGTTTTATTTGTCCAAATTTTGAACCCAACATATTTGTATTTGTTTGTTCAAACCGAACAGGTACCATACCTATTCATTCATACTTGTTTAATTCAAATTAAACAGCCATCACACCATCTATAAATAGGCAGCTCCTCATTTGATGTTTTCACTACAATTTTTGTACTTCTCCTCGGCAATAATTCTCTGCATTTTGCTGCATTAAATTTCTGGGGAAAGAGTATAAAAACTTAGTGTGTTCGTTGTGCAAACAATTTGTAGTGCTGCTATTGTTTGCTGTTGATCATTTTATCTTGGGAGATAGACGTCCACAATCTGAAAGCACCGTGGAGAGGACGAATCTGTCTTAAGGACACAGTGTTAAACACTGGACTTGATTAGAAAATTTGTTCAAGAAATTAATTTGGTAAGTAATTATTTTATTTTTTGGTTTATTATTTTTCCGTTTTCAGATTTTCATTTTGTTTTTGTAACAAAATAAAAATCTGTTTTATTTATTTTATTTTATTTTTTGGTTTGATTTTTGTAATCAAACAAACTCTCTCATTTATTTTATTTCTTCTATATTTCATTTGTTGTTGAGTACACAAACAAAATTTATTTTTTAAATACAGTGAAGATTGTCCAACAAAAAGTACATTATTGGAGAAGAAGAGAAGAAATTGAGAGGGAGCGAAAGAAAAAAAAAAAAAAAACAAAACAAAATTTTACAGTACTCAATTCATATTTTACATACCAATAACATAAATGCAAATATTTCTTTAGAGGGGGTAAACTTGCAAATTTGAGGGGAAAAATAAGTATGGACTAAACAGGGGAAAATTCAATGCTCAAAAAAAGCAGGTTTGAATTGAAAAATCAAAATTATCGTGGCAGTTAGCGAATGTGGTGTGTGTATATATATATTTTAAATTCTTCTTTAGTATGTCAAAATTGAGTATTGAGTAGTAGATTAGGAAACATTTAGGCTGTGTTTGGTTAAGGAACTTGAGAAAATATTTGGAAAAAGAAAGAGAAATAGTGTGTGTGTGAAATTAGGTGAAATATAGGTATATTTTATTTATATTTTACCTACCATTTTCCTTTTCCATTCCAAATCCCTTCTAAATCCCCCAACCATTTCCAAATCCCTTTCCAAATCCACTAACTAAACACAACATTGTGTTTAGTTGAAAGATTTGGAAAAATGATTTGGTAAAAAAAGAAAAAGAAAAAGAAAATGTAGGTAAAATGTGAATAAAATATGCCTATATTTCACTTAGTTTCATACATCTTTTCGCTTTCCCTTTTCAAATCCCTTCACAAATCTCCCAAAAAAACACAGCGTTAAGAAAGAAATGTGGAAAATGTGGGATTTGTCTTTTTTTATTTTTTATTTTTATAATCACTTAAGTTTCACGTGGTAGCACATTGTAGAAGCTTCACTACACCAATCTTGGGCCTCATTTAATGTGATAGTGTAGACAGCTCATTTTGACCGGCCTTAAGATTTGGGTGCTTTCTGTTGATTGTCTGATGATGACAATCAAAATATGTTTCTCACAGAATCCTCAAAAAATAGATGGAATTTGAGCTTTAATCCCAACCTTCACACATTTTTGGCTAAGCTATTTTAGACATAAAAATCCTTTTTTCAAAATATTTTTTCAAGTATTTCTACGATGTTCCAAGGCTCCCATTTCAATTAAAATATTGTACTTTTAAGTAAACCGAGTAAGGACAAAGTGGAAATAAATGGAAGAGAGGTGAACTCCTTGAAAAATATTTAAAAACATATTCTTTAGAAAAGAGGAGCGTATGGAAGAAGACTGGTTTACGAAAAAGATGAGCATCAAATCGTTAGGCATATCTCTTTTTACACTTGAAATTTAGATATAAGGCCACCACCATTGGAAATTAGACTTCTGGGGGATCACCTAAAAATGAGTCCGGATAAGGGAGATATGCTTGTTTGAAGTTGGTCTTAAGAGTAGATTTTGTAGACCTGGCCTGAGGGAAATGAACAACCTTCACTGAATTAGACATAACTCTTTGTACACTTGGAACTTATATGTGAGGTCATCACTAATGGAAAGTAGACTTTTGGAGCTTCAATTTAGACCCAAGAATTACCTAAAACCGAGTTTGGACAAGGGAGATATGCTCGTTTGAAGTTGGGCTCAAATTATGTTGACCTGACCTGAAACAGCATCAGACCCTTTTTTTTTTGGTTTGGTTAGGACACCTCATTGACCCATTTTCTAATATATTCGTCACCAAATGTATATACATTCAGCCTCCATTATCTAGTGCTTGATCCATTAGAGATAAGGCTCCACTTTTGTCTCCCATTAGCTCCATTAGCTCCATTATCTTCTTTTTGTCTTCCACCTTGTCTTCCACCATTTCTCCACTTGCTTAGCTTATATGTATACATCAGATTGTTGAGAGGAGCATGAGGATAGATTAAGAAGAGAACATTTGAGCTGGAGAAAAGAGTGAAAAAAGAGAGAAAGGTTGAGTTTTTTTTTTTTTTTATCTAAAAGCACTTCTATTTAGATCACTTCTATCTTCCACATAGACCCTATGCCTTCCATACAAACTGAAATTCCATCTTTTCTACAACCAAAACTCCCCAAAAAATTCTAAAATATTTGAATTTCAGTAGCTTTGAACAAGAGGAAGAGTGGGTGTTGGTAAAAGTGAACAAAAACAAGAGAGATAATCATTTTTCACCACATATACCTCCAAGCCATCATTCTAGCAAGAATTCCAAACTTTCAAATTGAGGATTGAAAACATAATTCATACACTTGAGGGTGATCAAAAGTAAGTTTGGAAATCATGAAGTTCATCATTTCTCGAAATGTGAGTTTTCAATTTATTTTATTTTCTTGCACCTTGTCTTCCACCATTTCACATACACCCATATCTATTGTTTTTAGTTCTGTTTTAAGCATAAGAAATAGGCATTCAATGCTAAATGGTTTAATCTCTTCAAAGGTTCATTACCAGGGCATTACATCTCTCTCTCATGCCAAAAACAAACTTCTTGTTTGACGGTTCTCTTCATTAGTGGATGTAATTATCACTTTTGGACAAAATGATTAAAGAATGGAAAGGTAATAACAAGGGCTAATAAAATTGGACTAAAAGAGGTACAAGATAATAAAATTGAGTTGGGTTCAATCGGACGTCATATTGAACCCATTGCATTTCTTACTTATTTTGCTCTCTTCTTTGATTTCTTATTATATTATATATTGTTGTAATCTAATTGAAAGTGATGAGTTGAGACTCCCATATATATTGCCTTTAGTTCTGTTTTTTTTTGTGAAAATCTAAGAAAACAAAGTTTGGCCGAGTCTACCAAGCTACCCGGTCCGTTAGTTGGTCTGGTAGCCACCTAAAAGTACACTGTTATGCCTGTGACCTTCATGACCGTACCCACGACCTCTAGGCAATGACCTCTCGGCAAAATCAAGCAGTCTTCTGACATGGAGAAGATCAACCTTCGATGGTCTTTGAGGCGCTTGAAGTTGCTATTTTGTCATGTTTAATTTATTTTGAGTGTTTGTGAGGATTTTTATATTGTGTTGTAATATTTATTCATGTCCCTCAGATTTGTAATATTTAAAATGTTGTAATAATTTTCCGCCCCACTTCTTTCTATCCCGTTCTTTTACTTGCTTTCTTTATTTGTGAATATGTATCATATTTTGTTTTCATTATATCCATGCTTTGTATCCATGTTTCATGCATCTTAATTCGTTTACATTTGTGGATTTAATTAATTCCTATGTGATTATGTGTGCTACCTCATGTTTTTGAGATGATTCACATGTCATATCTTATAAGCTGAATCTTTGGTTGCATCTCATGAGTGAATTGCATTAGGATTTTGCATATAAGATCTTGCATATTTTACTAACTTTGTTTTCTAGCTGTTTGCAGGACGTCGGTAAATATATAAGTTTTTATGCTTTAGCATCCTGCTTGTGTGTGTTTTTCTTATTATGTTTAAGTATCCTACCATGTGGCTACTTGCTTACTTGATAATGTCGGTGGATAGAGGTTGTGTTGCTGAATTTGGAATGATGTTGATTTTTCATGTTTGTAAACTCAATTTATTTGGGTTGTACATCTTCAAAACTCTTTCAAAATACATGAAATCAAATGGTTCCAAAATGAATGACATAGTGTATACTTGTATGTTTCACATAGTAAATTTTAAGATTTATTAAATAAACAAAACATGAACATATAAAGAAAATAAAATTCATATCATGGTTTAGTAAAGGCCAATCTTTTGATCAGGTGAGCGAGGGTGCTCAATTAATAACCTTCTCCCTTCATACCTACGGTTCTGAGCCAAGCATCCATGTTTATGACAAACAGTGGCCATGGCATGAGTCACGGGTTTTTTAATTTTTTCAAAATAAATATTAGCTGGCGACTCTGAGATCAGATGATGCAGTCCATTTCTGGCAAACGGTTTTTGCATTAAGATAGATTTTCTAAAAGTTGCCAAATCTAGACTCTTATCTATGTTTCATATTGCACTTGTAAGACTAGATCAAAGAAATCGATGGTTCAAACTATTTAACACGCACGGGTACCCCCCTCGGGCATGTTACAGCTTCTAGCGACTTTACTGGGGATTTTTATGAAACCTTGACTCGAACTCCATGATATGACTTTTATTTTTCAATTATATATTTATTGCATTGCATGCATTGGTGCACTTAAAGTCCTTGTGTTGCCCAGATACTGGTTGGAGCACAGGCACACTTTTTGTGACACTACACCTATCTTTACGTTACTTTGGAGGCCTTGTGTTATAATCTTTTGAGATCTGAAGGTTCTCAGACTTTGAAGAGAGACTATATTGAGTCTTCTGATTTCCTGGGATCTTCATTGGTTATGACCCAAAGAACTCTTTGGTAATTTCACATTGACTTTAACCCCTAGAGCAGAGCCAACCTTGTGTAGATAATGAGCTATAGTACCTTCTAAAAGTAAGACATGATGCTCTCTCATTTCTAGGATGTATGATACCACTTGTCTGAATAGTGAAACCCTAGATCATTTCAAAAGTTAGGACAGAGTAACCCTGCCCCCTATAGGGGTGTTTGTTCTCTTTCTTGCTATGTGCAATGTATGGGATCGATATAGGAAATCTCAAATTTAGATGTGTGGTTCAGGTATTTCAATTTGTGTGGTTAAGTTCAGTGTGTCAGCATGAATTAGTAGTAATCAGTGATCAATTGAGTCAAAACGCTACTAAAATTCTGATTGAGGGTCCCATTGTTTTTGCAAGGTAGTTTGCAAACATAGCTTTAGACAAATCTGATATCCCCCAAGTTTTGTGGACTCGTTCTGGCAGACTTTGCAAAATCCAGGATCTCGTTGATGGTCAGGCAGCGTTAATCTCTCTCCCACCAGTTACTCAAAGAAGAAGAAATAGGCAATTATCACCACTAGCACAGAACGCTCAGCAAACACCTGTCCGTTCTCACCCATTCAGCTCACCAATATCTAGTTCACCCAGACCAATAATGGCACAAAGTGCAGAAGAAGTTGCTGCTATGATGGCAGCGTTCCAGAGAACTATGGATACCGTGAATCAAATGATGGCCGAATAGGATGAACTTATCACTGATCTACGACGCCCATATGGGGTATCAGCATCTGCCGTGCATCCAGTCCCGGCTGCCCAGCCAAATCTTGATCCAGCACCACCAATTGAAAACCCACAAGTTCTGGATCCTCAGAATGTTTGCACGGGCTCCAGCGTATAGGCCCTTGGCATAGCCCCATGGGGAACTCCTTCCCTTTAACATTAACAATATTGATCCGACCATGATCAAAATTGCTAGGCTAGAGAAAGCACTGAAAAAGTCCCAAGGCTTCAATTCCATTCTGGATATTGAAGGCGGGTATACCAAAGCCTCGGTCAGATTGCTGGCAAAATTCAAAATGCCTCATATTGGTAGATTTGATGGGAGTGGGGACCTAATTATGCATGTTCGTCGGTTTTCAAATGTACTGAGGCTGATGGGCCTGTCATGAGCTCAGAAATTGTCCTTGTTTGGAAGAACTTTGTTAGATATGGCGGCTATTTGGTATGCCAAGCTGGAGGATTCTACGAAAAGGAATTAAGAGGAGCTGTCTAAGGCGTTTGTTAACCAATATTCATACAACACTCCGATAGAGCTAACCATCAGTGAGCTAGAAGCAACTACCTAGAACCCCAAGGAACCTTTTATGGACTTTGTCGCCAGATAGAGGGCGAAGGCTGCCAAGATGACAAATAGGCCCTTGGAAAGGAAACAAGTCTGGTTGGCAGTTTAGAATCTCGAGCTGGATATGTTACAAGGAATGATAGTAGCACCACTGTCTACATTTGCTGCTCTGCGTGAGTTGGGGACTAAATTGAAAGTGCATTTAAAAAAGGCATCATTCAGAGAACCAGCGAACCTGTGAAGAGACCGTTCACCAAGAGTACCAATACTAGCAGTAGCACTATTCCTCAGCTTGCAGAGATCAGCACCGTTGCCACAGCAGCCAAAATGGCTGATCCTTTCAATGTCATAACCTCACGACCCACTGGTCCAAACCGAAACCAAAGAAACTTTACTTCCCTTTACATGAGCCCAACCCATGCTCTTAAACTGTTGATGGAGAAGGGGCACCTCAAGCCCCTCCACTCTCGACCTTTCCCTAACCCACTCCCACCTAGACACGATCCCACCCAATACTGTATCTTTCATCAATAGCACGATCACCCTACCGGATCATTGCTATTGCCTATGTCGTGAGATCTAGGATCTCATTGACAATAAAACATTGCCCCACCCTCCAAATCAAATGTGACCACTAATCCACTTCCCGTCCATAACCAAGTCCCACTACCTAGAAACATCAACCTAATCCGTACACTACTACCCATTTTTAACCCCAACGCATATATCACCCCACCCAATCTGTACATTGTGGATACTGACCAACCAAAGCCTATGGTCATACTACTAGATTCTCTCAGCATCAACATAATTAGGGAAGATAAGCTGGGGTAAAACCTGCATAACTGGCTTGGACATGGTCTGGATGACCTAGCGAAATTAGAAAAAGACCTGGCAAATCTAGAGGAAGATCTGGAGAACCTCTACTTTTTCGAAGAAGAAGATGTAGGCAGCGTACAGATTGGGTGGTGGGATCCAAGCCAACCCGAATCCAGCAGTAGGTGGTTAAGTGAAAAAGAATCAGACATGAAGGAGTAGATGAAAAGAGATCTGAAAAGAGAGGAGGTGGGTGACAATAGTAAAGCTGTGGCCGTACCCAAGGTTGAGATCGTGCCTATAACTGAGGCCCTGCCTATAACTGAGAAGGAACGAGAGTTTGAGCAATTCCAACGAGAACGAATAGAGAAGCTTCAGAGAAAGATAGCCCAGGAATAGGAAAAGGGGAAGTGGAAAGAAAGGACTGAGTCAATAGTAGACGATGTACAGACCATAGAAAAACCTATGTGGGAATCTGGTGACAAGGGAAAAATCTTTAAGAAACTCAGACAATATCAGAAGGCAGAGATTAAATCAATCATAGAAGAGGAGTGGCATGCCAACTAAAGGAGTGATGTGAATATGCTACGGGTAGAGCCCGATAATAGCTTGGCAATGACTGTAGGGGAATAGTGAGAGGACAGTGATCTGAGCCATGCTTATACTGACGAAAGGTGGAGAGCCGATACCCCTGATGGTACATGGTATGCAAATGAGATTAACCATATAACTCGAAGTGGTCAGTATTTCAAACCCCCAGCTCTAGATTAGCCAGAATCCTCCGGGAAAGAGGCTGAGAAATTGAAGGAGAAGAACGTAGAGGAAGACCTGGTCTTAAAGCAACTAAAAAAGATCCAGGCGGATATATCAATTTGGGGGCTACTAATGGCTTCCCGAGAGCACAGACAGGTGTTGCTAGAGGCATTGAACAAAACTAAGCTGCCTATCGACACCACCACTGATCAACTGGTGTCATTGGTCACGTCCGGGGATGTTACTTCTGTATTGTCTTTTACGGTTAGAGAATTCCCACCTGAGGGTGCTAATCACAACCGGCCACTATATGTGACTTTGAAAAGTCGGAAGAAGTGGATCTCGGTGGTACTAGTGGACACCGGCTTGGCAATTAACGTATGTCCGACAAGGACCGCTTATGCCATAGGCTTGAAGCTAGCTGACTTCACATTTACAACTCAAACTGTTGGAGCCTATGACAACACCAATCGAGATGTTATGGGAACTTTCAAGAGCCAAATACTGATTAGCCCTTCCGAGCATGAGGTCGAATTCCATGTTATGGACGTGCCAGTAACTTTCAATCTGCTCTTAGGAAGGCCTTGGTTCCAACAGATGCAAGCAGTCTCATCAACGGTTCACCAGCTGGTGAAATATCCATTCAACGGTAGGATTGCTACTGTTTACAGCAATTCTTCTATCCACCCTCTCCAAGGAACTACCATGTCCTTGTTGGAAATATTTCATGGAAAAGAGGATGTGTTCCTTTTCGACTTTTCCTTGGTAGAGGCTTGGCTGGTTCAATCTATCATGGTAGAGGATGATGGGAACTATGTGAGCACCCAGTCCATTCATATGATTAATAAACAAGGACAGATTCCCGGATTGGGACTGGGCAGGAGTGGCAGGTAAAGAGGTACTATTGCCAGAGAAATAAGTCACAACCCCCATGCTTTTGAGCTAGGGTATAAGTCTATTGTTTAAGACTAGAAGAAAAATGAGGATGAGTTGAGAGGGAGACTTAAAGCAAAAAGGGCCAAGAGGCAATATGAACTAGTCCACCAGCCAATTCGGGGATCCTTGAACAGACGCTTTGTCCGCCAAGGAGAAGATTTCCTATTCTGTGTATTTTCGGAGCTATGGATCGACCAGGAAACAAAGATAAGGTACCCGGGATTTGAGATCTTCTTCGGGCATCATTTATTAGAAAATGAGGATGAGCAGATTGACCCGAGCATCAATACAGAGCAAGGCAGGACTGCAAACTTGAACATCGACGAAAAGAAACTTCTAGTGTAGAGAAGTGGTTCGGAAATACTCTTCAAGTCCTGGAGGGCACGTGTGATCCACAGTTAGTCACCTGAAAAAGAATGAACACTCTGGCCGGGGATGCCAGAATTAGCACTCCGACGGATAAGGCAGTATCTACTCTCTTGGTTGCTTATGTCTTAAGTTAAGCTTACTCGTTCTCACATACCTTTCTTTGGTTGATGTTCTTCTATTTATATCTCTTCTTGGACCTCAGGGTTGGGCCCACCTTTAATCCATCGTGTAATTATTTACTCGGCTCCTTTTGTTGTAAACTGCTCTTCACTCGGCTTCTTGCTCAACTGGTTATACGACCGATTAGGATACTGGGTTTGTATAAGACGAGGCTGAATAAAATGTATATACCTCGACTCCCCAAGTTCACTTATTCGGCCTCTTTGCATCCCCTGATACTCGGCCCCCACAATTGCCCCCCAAACACTCCACTAACAACAGTTAGCTGGTGTGTTTGGTTTCAAACTCAAAAACTCAGAGCCGAAATTCGGCGGCTAACCTCATTCTAATGCGAATATCAAAGCTCACACACCTTTCGGTCATCATTACAACTTCCTGCCCCTTTGTACACTTCTTCCATTTATTGTGATTTAAAATTTTGTTGTCTTTTCGAATGCACACTCATTTTTGAATACTTAAAGCTCTTGGTGTGCCTTCCGATTCAACTCTACAACCTCCTTTTATCCCTCATTGTTTCCTTCGCTTCTTGTAAGTTCTCTTCCTCTCTACTTCGAATCCCTTTTCCTGGTTTGTTTTTAGTTTAACGTACTCCATAAACTGATGAAAATGGCAAAGCATTTGAAAGACCTCCTTTCTACGGATCGAGTCTTTGGCTTTCGACGCCACTTTTCCATCCCTGATGACGTCCGTCTGTCACTTGTGACAGACAGCACCCTTGATATGGAGAGGGCTGATGAGAGCATAATCGTCTTCCCTCTCTTATCAATTACAGAGGGCAGAGTCCGTTTCCCCCTTCACCCATTCCTTAGAGCCGTCCTTCGCCATTGGGGTCTAATCCCTTCCCAACCTAATTTAAACTTTTTTCGAATCATAATGGGAATTATAGAGTTAAACCGTTGCCTTAGGATTAATCTTGGCATACCTGCTATTAGGCATTGTTATGCCTTGGCCAAGTCTTCTGGCCGGCATGGGCGCTATTTCCTTAGGGCCAAGGACACCTCCATCAATTAGTGACTATGCTTTCCAGCTCTGGCAAGCGAGTCGATGATGTCATGGTTGTTGTCCGAGGTAACTAGGAATTCGGCGAAGGCGAGGACCGCCTAGATCCTATACCTAGACGGAGAGGCAAACCAGGTGGCCATAGCCCCTTGCGTTTATTTTTCTTATGTTTACTCGGCTTTATCTTTGCGGTCTCATGGTTTTACTTGTGCAGGAAACGATTTGAAGAAAGTTTTGGTTTCAACCGACGATGCCATTCTTGCGGAAATTAAAGTCGCGCTCCAATACTTTGGCCATCCGAGCCTTCAGAAACAAGGGAGGGTGGCCCACATTCTTTTTCGATACGAGCCAACGTACACGACGTTTTTGGCAGTAGAAAACATCCCAGTTCCGAGGGGCGAAGAGTTTCTTACGGCCCTCATCTTAACCAACTTCAAAAACTTGAGGCAAGTTGGTTTGGATGGATCTGATTCGGAGCAAGCGGAGGTAGAGGTCGCTGAGTCGCCAAACCCATCTGAAGCTGAAGTAGATGAGGCTTTGAAGATGGCCTTTGAGGAAGCCGGCCTCAATTCATCAAACCCTCCGTCCACCTCAGGCTGAGGGGACGTTTCCTTCGATGACATCTTTACAGGTTTAGAAGACCTTCCTGGCGCGTACCCTGAGGACATGGCTGGGTTGTCACTAACACAACTTGCCAAGAAGAAAAACGCCGAAAGAATGGCCGCCCGGCGGAGAGTAGAGGCCATTCGGTCGAAAATTCTACCCAGTGGGCCCTCCCGGCCTGTTGTCGAGGGGGAAACGGCTCAAACCCAAATGGCCGAGTCAGAGCGGGTAGAGCAGGCGAATCAGGAGCAAAGGGGGAAGAAATGCCTCGTCGAGGAAAAAGCTGAGTCCATTGAAGAGCAGGTCGATAAACAGCCGCACATTGAGGAATCGGATTTGGTTGTTCCATTCACTGTTCAACCAAAGATAAGGAACATGCCGATTTCCTTTGACGCGTCAGCTTTAAAAGACCCGGCTGTGGCCTTGAGCATGGCCTCTTCGATCTCCCTACCGGCTGACAGAGCCGTATTTCGGGCCGAGCTAGATCTGCTGTTGATCGCGTTAGCGGCTCAGTCGGCTTTATTGGTATGTACTTTATATGCAGTCTTCCACCTGAATACATATATATTTTTAATATTATTTAACTCTATTTCCTTATTTTGCAGACGGTGGGTAGGATAGCCGAAATAGGCCGCTGTCAACATGACGCTATAGAACAGATTGCCTAGCTTAAAATCGAAGTTGAAAATGAAAAGAGCAAGGGTGTGGAAGCCTCTCAAAGAGCTGATTCCGAAGCGACGAAAGCGGCGGAGGAACGTGCGAGGGCGGATTCTGAGGCCGAGAGTGCGAGGAACTCCAACTAGTTAAGGCTGGCCGCCGAGGACAGGGCAAAAGCGAGTAAGGATGTGCTCCAGCTAGCCAAGGAGGTGATTGCCAAGTTGGAAGCCGACTTGGAAGAATTGAAGAAGGCGAAGGAAAAAGCCGACTCCAAGGTTTCCAAAGCGTTCCAGGTTGGACAAGAAGCCGCCTTGGAGAGCTATGCGGATGAAGTGCCCAAATTTGAGAACCGGGGCTTCAAACACGGCTGGCTCAAAACCCTTGCTGCCACGAATGTGACATTGGCCCAGCCGATTCCATTCGAGCAAGTGGACATTGAGCCGCTGGCGTCTGATCCTGAGGATTGACTAGGGTGACATTTTTAATTTTTGTTAGGCATCTTCCATGCAAGGTTGTAGGATTTTTGTTTAATAGATTTCTGTTAGTTTAAGGTAGTTTTCATGTGTAAAATGGCTACTGTCTGTATTCAATTTACTTAATGAAAATCCCCTTTGCTTGAAAACTTCCTTTGTTCTTTGCTATTATTTGTGCTTAATTTTTGCTATTTTAGATAAAATAACTGTTGTCTACTGTGTTTGCTAGTTATCGACCCAATAGGATCTAGGATTTTGAAGTGAGTGAATTAAACATCTGTGAACACATGCCGATTAGATAACTATATCTTGACAATTTAGTAATTTATCCGAACAAGTGAAACAGCTCAGGGCCTCGTCGTATGGCCGATTAGCTTCATAAATCTGCCCTTGCCCCAGCCAATGTATGAACTAGAAAGGCCGAATACCATTAGTTCATGGAGTGGCTGTAGCACGCGTAGATCGGCACCGAGCTTAGATATTTGGCCGATCAGATTAATAAATCTGCCCTTGCCCCAACCAATGTATGAACTGGAAAGGCCGAATACTATTAGCTCATAGAGTGGCAGTGGCACGCGTAGGTCGGCACCGGGCTTAGATAGTTGGCCGATTAGATTAATAAATCTACCCTTACCCCAGCCAATGTATGAACTGGAAAAGCCGAATACTATTAGTTCATGGAGTGGCTGTGGCACGCGTAGATCGGCACTAGGCTTAGATATTTGGCCAATCAGATTAATAAATCTGCCATTGCCCCAGCCAATGTATGAACTGGAAAGGCCGAATACTATTAGTTCATGGAGTGGTTGTAGCACACATAGATCGGCACCGGGCTTTTGAAGTTTATCATTAATGAAATTGCCTCGGAGGCGCTGCACCCGTTAGGAATAAATGGGGTGAGTTCTTCGCGCCCGTAAATCCCATTATTGTGTTCAGACTCAATTTAAACCACTCTGTTGAGGAAGGTTAGATATTGTGAATGTCAAGTAGACTATTCTTTAACAGGAGAGAAGAAGGGATGACATTGGCTGAGCTGGATATAGAGATGAATCGCTGTGGCGAGCCTATGCACACGGGAAGTAGGATGTCGACGGAACGGAAAAAACGTCAGTCCCCACATCGAAGTAGATCACCCAGAAAGGGAAAGACAGCAACAGGGCAGCTTCCCTTGATCGCAATCGAGAAGTGAATCCGATGCGACACCACGACCGTTGAGTTTTGCAGTTTTTGTGGGAAATAAACCGATTACGAAAAAGATTCAATTGTTCATGACCCAGGTGTGGCAGCCAAGTTCGCTCGATAGATTTTTCCACCAGAAATCCAGTAGTCGATGGTCGGTCGACAGGATTCTAAGTGCTTCGAGAGGGTATCCATGGAGTAGTGAAAGGGCTGTATACCGCCTATGAAATCGATATGCGTCTACATGCCGCACGGCGGGAGATAGAGCAGAAGAATGAACGAATTCGAAACTTGGAGGCTCGCACGGAGAAAGCCGAGCGCGAGCTAAGGAAGGCCAAAACTGCCGAGCTGTGTACGGCCAGCCAATCTAACCCGGTCGTGGAGGAAAAGGTGACCCAACGGCTGATAAGTCATGCGATTGCCGATCATGATACGGAAAGCATGTTTGCAGTAGAGACTGCGAGGTCCAGAGGTTACGAGAAAGGCTTCCACGATGGCCAGAAAGTCGGGATAGACAAGACCAAGGAGAAACTCGCCGAGGAAGTATGCTGATGCGAGAATCGGGGTTTCAGACACGGGTGGATTAAGGCTCTACAAGCTGTAGAGGCTCTCCGAGAAACAGGCGTTGAATCGGCGTCGCCGTTATACCAACGTCAGCACTTCCCATTTGGCGCTTTCGAAATCGAGAAGAGCGACGACGAGGGTGATGCCGAATAAAATTGAACGTATTGTAAACGCTCCAACACGGATTGGGTGCAAATTATGTATTTATTGGTTACTTTAATAAAACACCCTGTTTTAAATGTTTGCATGTTTCAATTTAAGCTTATATATTCTGAGCCAATCGGTCAATGTAATGAAACACTTCATTTTAAATGCTTGCATGTTTCAACTTTTGTCAACAATGCATGCTTTTTTAATTGTCATATTCATGAGAAGCACGCCGAATCCAGATTATTATTCAGCCCAAGCGCATCATGCGCAGATGGGCGCTTCGAATTCGGAGTTTTATTTGGGACACGTGACCACGAATGAGTCATTTTTATCTTGGCCAATCATGATATCCACGAAGGGCGCTCCGAATCCGGAGTCTTATTCGGCCCAAACGTGACCTGCACTGATGGGGCTCCGAATTCAGAGGCTTTTTTTATCTTGGCCAATCGTGGTCCACGAAGGGTGCTCCGAATCTAGAGTCTTATTCGGCCCAAACGTGACATGCACTAATGAGGCTCCGAATTCGGAGGCTTTTTTATCTTGGCCAATCGTGATATCTATGAAGGGCGCTCCGAATCCGGAGTCCTATTCGGCCCAAACGTGACCGGCATGGATGGGGCTCCGAATTCGGAGGCTTTTTTATCTTGGCCAATCGTGATATCTACGAAGGGCGCTCTGAATCCGAAGTCTTATTTGGCCCAAACGTGACCTGTACGGATGGGGCTCTGAATTCGGAGGCTTTTTTTATCTTGGCCAATCGTGATATCCACGAAGGGCGCTCCGGATCCGGAGGCTTAATCGGCCCAAGAGTGTCATGCACTGATAGGGTTCCAAATTCGGAGACTTAAATCTTGGCCAATCGTGATATCCATGAAGGGCGCTCCGAATCCGGAGGCTTAGTTGGCCCAAAAGTGTCATGCATTGATGGGGCTCCGAATTCAGAGACTTAGATCTTGGCTAATCGTGATATCTACGAAGGGCGCTCCGAATCCAGAGGCTTCATCGGCCCAAACGTGACCTGCACGGGTAGGGCTCTGAATTCGGAGGCTTTTTTTATCTTGGCCAATCGTGATATCCACTAAGGGCGCTCCGAATCCGAAGGCTTAATCGGCCCAAGAGTGTCATACACTGATAGGGCTTCGAATTCGTAGACTTAAATCTTGGCCAATCGTGATATCCACGAAGGGCGCTCCAAATTCGGAGGCTTGGTCGGCTCAAAAGTGTCATACACTAATGGGGCTCCGAATTCGAAGACTTAGATCTTGGCCAATCGTGATATCCACGAAGGGTGCTACGAATCCGGAGGCTTAATCGGGAAGACTTGTTTTAACGAGCTGAATTTCGGTGAGGAAATAAGAGACTTTGTATTGCAAAAGTAAAATTTGTACATGGTGAACATTCAAAACAAGTATCGTGCCTTACAAGTTAGGTTAATGATAGAATTTACGCAAATGCATGGAATTCCAAGGGTGTGGTAGACTCGATATGCCCAGGGTTCTTAGTAGCGGGAAGAACTTTCTTCAAAACCAGTTCTCCGGGTATATAACATCGTTGATGCACACGTTGATTGTATGACTTAGCGAGTTGCTGCTGATACCGTGCCATAGACGCAAAGGCTCGGTGTCGCCGTTCTTCAATCAGAGTTAGGTCCAAAGCTAGCATCATGTCGTTACGGCCCAAGTCAAAGACCTTTGTTTTCAAAGTGGGTAGGCTGATCTCCAGTGGGGTAATTGCCTGAGTCCCAAAGCACAGCACGAACCGCGTTTCTCTAGTTAATTGCCTTGGTGCAGTGCAATGAGCCCACAGTACACTGGGGAGCTCTTCAACCCACTTTCCTTTAGCTTTCTCCAGCTGTTTCTTGATGCCGTCCAAAATGGCTTTGTTGGAGGCTTCAACTTGACCATTGCTCTGTGGATACGCCGGGGTGGAAAAATAAGGCCGAATACCATACTTGCTGCACAATTCTCGGTAGACGCTGCAATCAAACTGGGTGCCGTTGTCCGAAATAAGTGCTCTTGGAATGTCGAATCGCGTTATGATATTCCTCCATACAAAACGCTTCACATCAGTATCTCGAATGTGCGTTAGTGCCTCCGCTTTGACCCATTTTGTGAAATAATCTGTCGCGACAATCAAAAATCGCTTGTTGCCCGGGGCGCAAGGCAATGGTCCGACAATGTCAAGTTCCCATCGGGCGAACGGCCATGGACTGGTTATAGAGCTCAACTCTTTGACAGGCATATGGGTTAAAGGAGAAAACTTCTGGCACTGTTCACATTTCTTCGCGTAACATTCGAAATCGGCTCTCATTGTCAGCCAATAATACCCCCGTGTCATAGCTCGATGAGCCAAAGAGCGCCCGCCAGAGTGGGCACCACAGCTACCTTCATGTATTTCAGTCAGGAGTTCCTCGACTTGATCCGGATGAACGCATTCTAGGTATGGACCAGAAATGGATTTTTTGTAAAGCTTTCCTTGTGGATCCAAGTAGTATCGCAGGGCTTTGTTTCGCAACTTGTGCACTTCTTTCTTATCTGACAGGAGCTGTTTGGAAGATAGGAATGCAGTAATAGAGTCCATCTAACTCGGTCCTGACTCTATGACATTGACCTGGACTTCTTCTGAAGGGCCAATGCTCAGCTTAGGGATGAAACCCACTTCAATTATTCGTTTAATCTCTGAGTTAATGGCGGAGGCTAGGTAGGCCAGGGCGTCTGCATGTGTGTTCTGATCACGGGTTATTTGGTTCAATTCATGATGGTCAAATTGTGCTAGCAAGGAGTTTGCCGTTTTCATGTAGGCTGCCATACGGTCGTTTTTGCCTGCGTACTCCACCTTTAGCTGATTGATCACCAGTTTTGAATCGCAAAATATAAGCAAACGCCGAGCACCTAGAAGATGTGCGTTCCGTAAGCCGGTTAGTAGGGCTTCGTATTTGGCCTCATTGTCCAATGCTTCGAAGCTGAGTTTGACGGCCTGCTCGATTATTGCTTTGTCGGGAGCCATGATCACTACTCCGGCCCCACTGCTCCATTGGTTGGATGATCCGTCACAAAACAACTGCCAAATGTCCCCAACATAAATTCTCCAGTTCGGCTTAGGTTGAGTCTGATCGAACTTATAGTCGGCGAGGCCCCCAGTGAATTCGGCCACAAACTCAGCAAGGACTTGCCCCTTGATTAAGGTTCTAGGCAAAAACTGAATATCGTACTGGCCGAGTTCGAGAGCCCACTTTGAAACGCGACATGATGCTTCTGCACTGCGGAGTACTGTCCGGAGGGGGTAGTCCGTTAGTACCCTGATGGTATGCCCCTGAAAGTAATGCATCAATTTTCTTGCTGCCATGACGAGGGCTAGGATGAGTTTTTCCAACGGGAGGTAACGTGTTTCGGCGTCGACCATTGCGTTGCTCACATAATAAACAGGCCACTGCTCCTCCAACTCTTCCTTTAATAGCACGGCGCTGACGGCCCAGTCGGAAACTGCCAGATATAAGATGAGCGGATCGCCGACTGAGGGTGTTGTCAAGAGTGGGACTGATCGGAGGTAGGTCTTCAGACCATTGATAGCGGTTTCGCACTCGGAGGTCCATTCAAAAGCTTTACCCTGCTGTAGGGTATGAAAGAATTATTGGTAGCGATCAGTGGAACGACTGATGAAACTGTTAAGTGCGGCGATCATCCCCATCGACTTTTGGACCTCTTTGACCGATTGAGAAGAGCCGAGTTCCAGGATTGCGGTGATTTACCTTGGGTTGGCTTCGATTCCGCGGTGATTGACAATGTAGCCCAGGAATTTGCCAGAACCGATCCCAAATGCACACTTGGAAGCATTCAGCTTTATTTTGTATTTGCGTAAAATGCCAAATGTCTCTTTCAGATCGGCTAGGTGAGTCTGCTCTTCTTTAGACTTAACCACCATATCGTCAATGTACACTTCCATCGTTCAGCCGAGTTGCTCCTTAAACATGGCAGTGACTAGTCTTTGGTAAGTTGCCCCCGCATTCTTCAGCCCAAAAGGCCTAACCTTATAGCAGTAGGTTCCTCTTGGGGTGAGGAATGCAGTTTTGCCTTGGTCTTCCGGGTGTATTGCAATTTGATGATAGCCTCTGTAGGCATCGAGAAAGCTCATACGTTGATGACGCGCCGTGGCATCCACGAGTTGGTCTATTCTAGAGAGGGGAAAACAATGCTTGGGACAAGCTTTATTTAAGTCCGTGAAATCCACACAAACACGCCAAGTCCCATTTTTCTTCTTTACAACCACTGTATTTGACAACTATGTTGGGTAGGTGACTTCCCGAATTGCCCCGGCATCAAGCAACCGGTCAACTTCTTCAACAACAGCAGCAGTGTGTTCTGCGGCTGAACGCCGACTTTTCTGAATAATTGGCTTGCGTTTGGGGTCAACATTTAAACGGTGCTGAGAAACAGATGGATCCACCCCCGGCATCTCATACGGCGACCATACAAATACATCAAGGTTGCTGAGTAAGAAGGTAATTAGCTGTTGTCTGTCGACTTCATTTAGGGAGGCACCAACCATGAAGAACCTGTCAGGATTCCCATCGATTTCAACTCGATCCAGGGCTTCCGTGGCCTTTTCACTTGGGAGCCGCCCAACATCTTCGAGGCTCTCTTGATCCGGCACCTCAACAGAATTCACTTCCAGCTCTCTTGGAGTCTTCGCGGCAAGGAGATAACAGGCTTGTGCCGATTTCTGGGAACAACGGATTTGTTCAATGCCGTGTTCAGTCGAGAAGCAGAGAAGTTGATGATGGGTGCTTGGCACGGCCTGCATTGTATGCAGCCAAGTTCGTCCCACGATGAGATTATACGGCAAAGGAAACTTGACAACCAAAAACTCTACATCCACTAATCGAGAGTCCGCTCGAACAGGTAGTGTGATTTTGCCCAACGGGTATTCTGGATTGGCGTTGAAGCTGAATAATGGATAATGGGCCGGAGACAGGTCCGACTCAGTGAAGCCAAGTTTAATGAAGGTCTTGTAGTACATAACCTCCGAAGTACTGCCCTAGTCAATGAGAACCCGTTCAACGGTAAATCTGTTTACGCGTAGTTCGATTACCAGAGGATCAATGTGGGGGAGTGTTACGCCGACCAAATCGGAGTCATTGAAAGAAACACTCGCAGCTTCGTGAGGGCGTTTCGCAGGTGTGATTTGCTTTCGGAGGTTAGGATGTGACTGAATTGTATGCACCTCAGAAGCCGTTGGCAAGCTATATATCATATGAATTACGCAGAGCGGTGGTGACTCCGGCTGCGAAGCAACTGTTTTGGTTGAGTTGTCCTTTCGGGCGTATTGCTTAAGCCGACCGTCTTGTACCAACTCCTCGAGGTGATCCTTCAACGCGTAACAACTGTCGGTATCATGACCATGGTCCTTGTGATATTCGCACCACTTATCCCGCCTCCTCATGTCGGGAGGTCCCACCATTTTAGACGGCCACTTAAAGAACGGCAAGTGTTGAACCTCAGCGATGACCATACTAATCGGCTCCGATAACTCCGTGTATTTCTTGTCGGCGCACCTTGCGCGCCTGCTATCCACTTGAAGCTGTTCATTAACTCGGTATAGACATTGGTCATTTGATCGGCGCGAATCCCGTCTTCGATCTCGTTTAGCCTAGTTCCGTGATTTAGGGCTCCGTGGTGGCACAACGTTCATCGGCTGCATGATTTTAGGCGGGGTCGACTTAGTGGCGTTGTGCCCGGCTTTGACTCGTAGGGCATCGTCTTCTACTTTGCAGCATTCCTCAACTTTTTTCATCAACGACCAGACCGTTTTTGGTGGTCGTCTGGTCAAAGAGTTGCGGAGGGCACTATCTGGATGTAACCCCATTTTGAAGGCGGTGACGGCCATGGAGTCATTGCAGGCATCATCTACTAGGTTAAAACATTCTCAATACCGCGCCGAATATGCACAAAGAGTTTCCCTTGGTTGAATTTGCATTGCCCACAAAGAATCGGCTTGCTTCGGCTGGACCTCATTAGTGATGAACCTTGCCCTGAAGGATTTTTGGAGTTGGTGGAAGCTCTTGATCGATGCCGGCTCCAGTTTATAATACCACTTGACAGCTAGTGGTCCCAAACTGCTCGGAAATATTCGACACATGAGGGCCTCGTCGTCTGCATGAAGCGTCATGGCTTGCTTGTAATGGCGAATGTGATCGGTGGGGTCTGATTTACCATCATACAAGGTGAATGACGATGCTTTGAACTTTTTGGGTAGCACTGCTCTTGCAATCCGTCATAAAAAGGGGTCATGTTAATCTTCTTCATCTGAATCATTTCTTCTTCGCTTTTTCCGTGCACGCGAACTTCCCTCAGAAGAACTGGAGATGTCGACTCGTCCCTTCTTTGTAGATTTTGGGGATGATGGGTAAGAGCCACTGCTACTATCATGTCTTCGAATTCGAGATCATCGACCATCCTTTCTTAGAGGTCGTCCCGGGTCTTGGTGCGCGGCTTGTTGAGATTTTGCCACCTCCAAGGCCAAATCTTGTCGAAGGCACTCGTTCTCAGCCATCATGTTTTCCAACCTCTGTTTGTTTTGCTTCGCTTGGTCCATAATCGCTTGCATTGTCTTATGTGCTGATGTCGAGGGTGAATCGAAGTTCAAGGCCCTTCTTGCGGTAATATTCTCTAGCCCAAGCATATTGCTTGGAGTGGTTTCATCTTGTGGTGTAGGGTCGCCAGCTACTGTCGGAGGATCTTTCGTCACGCCCGCTATGGATGTGCTTGAGTATTCCCACAGACGGCGCTAATTGTGGAGAAGTGGTTTGGAAATACTCTTCAGGTCCTAGAGGGCGCTTGTGATCCACAGCTAGTCACCTAAAAAAGAATGAACACTCCGGTCGGGAATGCCGGAATTAGCACTCTGACGGATAAGTCAGTATCCACTCTCTTGGTTGCTTATGTCTTTAGTTAAGCTTACTCATTCTCACATACTTTTCTTTGGTTGATATTCTTCTATTTATATCTCTTCTTGGACCTCAGGGTTGGGCCCACCTTTAATCCATCGTGTAATTATTTACTCGGCTCCTTTTGTTGCAAACTGCTCTTCACTTGGCTCCTTACTCAATTGGTTATACGGCCGATTAGGATACTGGGTTTGTATAAGACGAGGCTGAATAAAATGTATATACCTCAACTCCCCAAGTTCACTTATTCGGCCTCTTTGCATCCCCTGATACTCGACCCCTACAGCTAGGGATGGCACTGGTTGACCTACTACTAGATTCTAATGACGGGGCTGAGTCCATTAACTTAGGAGATAGTGTTACTATCTCTATGATCGGGGATAAACCGGCAGTAGATTACTCTAGTCTCATTGTGGACGCATTTGAGGGTCCACGCCTAGTTTGGCAGTTTGAGAAATGCACCATTGACAATTCTGAACTAGATAATGAGTCCAAATCTGATTCCACCGAGTTTTTGAGTTGGGATTGGATTTGAGTTCTTTTGAGGAGTCCAAGTCTGGTACTTCCAGGGGTGGTAACCTGGATGCCAAAGTCCTGTCGAGGTCTTCTTTTAGTTTTTCTTTTTAGTCGACTATAACAGAGGATCCAGACTTTGCTACTGAGAATGCAGTGGATTTCAATTACTTTTCTGTGCCTTTAGTTTGTTGCACTGATCTTGGTTTTCAAAATTTTGACTTAAACGAAGAGGAAGAAATTCCTCAGGCTTTGAAAATTTTGGTTGAACAAGAAGAGGAGAGGTGTGTTAAGCCCTGCACAGATGAAATCATTGCAATTAACGTAGGTACTGAAAAGGATCCCCCGTTTGGTCCAGATCGGGTCCACGTTGTCTTTGGAGGAGTGTAAGCGTTTAATCACTTTATTAAAAGATTTCAAAGATGTTTTCTCATGGTCCTACGAAGACATGCCTAGAATCAATCCTGAGATTGTATAGCACCAGATCCCTCTTGACCTTGGGACCCGACCAGTTAAACAGAAACTCCGCAAAGTCTATCCAGACTGGGCATTGAAGATTAAAGAGGAGGTCACCAAACAGATTGATGCAAGTTTCTTGATGGTAGCTGAGTACCCCACTTGGCTGGCTAATATCGTCCCAGTTCTGAAAAAGGATGGCAGAATCAGGGTTTGCATCGATTTCTGGGATCTTAACAGAGCTAGTCCGAAGGATAACTTTCTATTGCCACATATCGATGAACTAGTGGACTTTACTGCAGGCCATGTGTTACTTTCGTTCATGGATGGGTTCTCTGGGTATAACTAGATTTTGATGGCACTAGTGGACAAAGAGAAGACTACTTTCACTATGTCGTGGGGTACTTACTGCTATAGGGTCATGCCTTGTGGGTTGAAAAATGCTGGGACTACATATCAGAGGGCTGCGGCCACAATCTTGCACGACATGATCCATAAAGAAGTTGAGGTATATGTGGACGACATGATTGTCAAGTCCAAGGAGCGAGAAGGTCACTACGCCGCACTGGAAAAATTCTTTGAACGGATCAGAGAGTACAGATTGAGGTTGAACCCACAAAAATGTACCTTTGGTATGACTGTAGGGAAAATGCTGGGGTTTCTGATCATATAGAGGGGAATTGAATTAGATCCTTCCAAAATTAAGGTCATCTTAGAAATGCCACCACCAAGGACTGAAAATGAGGTACGCAGCTTTCTAGGTAAAATGCAATTCATAAGACGATTTATCTCAAAATTAACCTTGACTTGTGAACCACTATTTGGTCTCCTGTAGAAAGGGAAAAAGTTCTAATGGGATGATCATTGTCAGTTCGCCTTTGAATAGGTCAAGCAGTACTTGCAAATTCCACATGTATTGTCACTACCAGAACCTGGGAAGTCGCTGATCTTGTGCCTGTCAATAACAAATTCAACTATGGGGTGCATGCTAGCTCAAGAATTAGAAGCTAAAGTGGAGAAGGCCATCTACTAGCTAAGCAAGAAGATTTTGGATTACGAGACCCGCTACACTCCCCTCGAGAAAGCTTGTTTAGCTTTGGTATGGGCAATGAGGAAGTTGAGGCACTACCTGTTAGCTCACTCCATAATTATGGTTTCGAGATTAGATCCCATCAAATATCTCTTTGAGAAACTTGCACTTACTGGTAGGCTAGCTCGTTGGTTGCTCATTCTCTCTGAATTTGACCTTAAGTATGTCATTCGCAAATCTATTAAAGGGAGAGTCGTAGCGGAATTTTTGGTAGACCACCCAGTAGAAGGAGATGAAGCAGTAGAGTATCTTTTCCCAGATGAGGACATTCTGCAAATAGAAGAGGAAACATGGACAATGTACTTTGATGGAGTGTCTAATCAGTATGGTTATGGGATAGACGTGTTGCTAATAGCACCCGATGACTCCAATATACCCCTAACCTTCAAACTCCGGTTCAAAGTGTCCAATAATGAAACAAAATACGAGGCGTGTATCGCTGGATTGAAAGCTGCCTTAGAACTAGAGGAATAAGGTTGGACATCATTGGAGACTCGAACCTAGTTATTTCTCAAGCCAACGAGGATTAGAAGGTCAGGGAAGAGAACATGAAGGTTTATCATCAGACCCTGGATGTTTTGATTCCGAGATTTAAAAAACTAACATTCACACATCTGTTAAGAGAGAACAACCGGTTCACTGATATATTAGCAACTCTATCTTCCATGGTTAACATCCCGCTGGGAGTGAAGATGCGTCCAATCATCATTGAACAGAAGTATATGCCTGTTTATGAGACCATTGCCGCGATAGATGAGGTTCATGATAAGAATCCCTGGTATTACGACATTTGGAATTTCTTAGAGAATGATACGTATCCACTAGGGGCAAACGCTAAAGATAAAAGGGGAATATGGCGTCTGGCCATCCAATTCATCATCTGCGGAAACAAGCTGTGTAATAGAGGCCATCTGGGAATGCACAAGCTCTGCGTTAAAGAAGAAGAGTCGAAGCGTCTCATGGAGGCCATTCATAGAGAAGAGTGTGAAGCACACATGAATGGTGTGATACTGACCAAGAAGATCCTTGGACAAGGCTATTGTTGGTCAACTATGGAGGAATATTGTATTAACTTTGTTCGGCGATGCCACAAATGTCAAATTCATGCTAATCGTATGAACATCTCGCTGTCAAAACTTTACAACATGACTTCACCATGACCTTTCTTAGTCTAGGGAATTGATGTCATTGGGGCAGTCTCACCAAAGGGTTCGAATGGGCATGAGTTTATCTTGGTGGCGATTGACTATTTCACTATGTGTGTGGAAGCTCTGTCTTATTCTATGTTGAAGGCGTCACATGTGGCCAAATTCATCAGAAACAACATCATTTGCAGGTATGGGGTACCAAACGAGATCATTTCAGACAATGGTTTGCACTTCGAGAAAGAGATGGTTGATTTGCTCGAGAAATACAACGTGACTTTTCATAAGTCATCAACTTACAGACCACAGACCAACGGAGCTATTGAAGCCGCTAACAAGAATGTCAAGAACATCCTGCGGAAAATGGTTAAAACTTACAAGGATTGGCCAGATAAACTGTCATTTGCACTTTGGGATTACAGAACGTCAATTCGAACATCTACAAGGGAAACCCCCTATTCTATAGTGTATGGGATGGAAGTTGTTCTGCCGAGTAAGATTGAACTACTGTCGCTAAGAATTATGGCTGAGTGTCAGGTAATAGAGGCGGATTGGCAGCAGAGCAGGTTTGAAGAATTTATGTTGTTTGAAGCGGGGAGGTTGAAGGCGTTATATCACATCTAAGGGTATCAACGTAGAATTGCTAGGGCCTTCAATAAGAAAGTTAAGTCCGAAAATCTTAAAGAATGAGATATGGTGCTCAAGGACAACCGAGCTTCCATCCATGACCCTAGGGGCAAGTTCAGACCCAATGGGACTGGTCCTTATATCATCAAAACCATCTGATCAGGAGGAGCGATTATTCTTATGGATTTAGATAGCCTGGAGTTCTCATAGCTAATCAACATAGACAAGTTGAAGAAATACTATCCTTGAGAGGCTTGCTAGGCCGAAAACTCGAAAGGGGGACCTAGGTAAAAGTTAGAGCATGGAAAATTAGAAATAAATAAAAACTGAGCTCAGAAAGTCAAAAACCCAAGAGAGCGGCGTTGGCAAAAGTTAGAGCGTAAAAAAAGAGAGAGTTAACATTCGAGGGAACCCTAAACGACCTACGTATGGCCTAATTCCCATCTTTGGGATACATAGGCAAGTTCATCCCAAAGTTCGGCCATAATCATTTTCAACTCAACTGTCCTATCCATTCTGTTTGATCGGTCCATCTTTTTCCATCTTCTATTCTTGGTTGTGTTATCTCTATTTGATAGAAGGGCCAATTGCAAGATAAAGCGATGATGGTAAATGCAGTTGTGAGCAGTTATGATCTTTTGATTTGGGGTTGTCTGTCTTGAGGACTGATTCCATGTATGTCAGGTGGTGACCGTTTCTGAAAATTATTTTGAAAAGTTTTAATAAAAGTGGATTTTTCTTAAAATTTTACCTTATACAACACAGACCATTCTTTAGACCAAACAGGAAAATTTTCAGTACTCACAACTTTAATTCCATTGATTTCAACACAAGTACATTCTCCAACTCTCTAGTTAAATCAAAGTTGCTTTTACATTATGAAAACCAAAAGAAAAGGTCAAAGCGATGAACTAGGGGGCACAGTTGAGTTAGGTTTTTTTCCTTTACCCGCACTTCGAATTCTCGTCACCTTAATCAAGTAATCGTTGGAAAATACACAATAGTTGGGCGGTCGACCGATGATGTTTTGTTTTGTGTTCATTTTATTCCAGCAAGCATAAAAGGGTGCGTTTGGGATGGTTTTTGCTTGTTGTCGCTGGCGATGTTTTTCCGTCGGGCAGTCGAGCGGTGTTGCTCTGTTTTGTGTCCATTTTATTCCGGAAAGCGTAAAGGGGTGCGTTTGGGATGGTTTTTGCTTTGTTTTCCTTTCATTGAGTTGTATTTTGTGTTTTGGTCAGTGATATGCTCAATATTCAATTCAAAATTCAAAACAAATCGATTTTTATGCTCAATGTTTTTCCATTCATGCCATCCAGATTTGAAGAACAAACTTGTTTTATTAAATGCCAGGGATTAACCCCGATCAAATTTGTACAAGCATATATACAAAAAAAAAACAAAACAATAAGAAAAGGGATTTGTTTCCTTTTTCGAAGAAGGCCACACATCGACCTGACTTACTCAACTCTCCCGCTGATCTCTTTATCTTGATTTCGTCTTGGGAGATCCTTGTAGACCCTGCCTTAGTGCTTACAAAAGCACCGAGAAAGTTGACTCCCCGCTAACCGTCAAAGGCAGAGTACGATGGAACTCTAAATCGGGCCATGGAGGTGGCCTGCCGTTTCAGCTTTTTATTCTCCGCCTTTAGTGTGCTAATCTCTGCTCGTACATCTTTGTACATGCATTGAAGTAGAGAAAGTTGGGCGTTTAACTGGTGTACCTCACTTGTCCTGTTCTGTAATCGATGAGACAAATTGGAAACCACAGCCACTGGCTCCATACAGGACTTCAGCGTGTAAAGGTTGACCTGCCATTATTTGCTTGACTGACAATATAGGAAAGTTAAGAATAGTAGGAGCTGGGGCACTTCGTCCAGGGGAGCTTATGGGGTCTTTAAGGTCTGGAAAGAGAGTGAAGGGACGAGACGAGGCCATGTGTTAGAGGAGAGAGGTGTAAAAGAAAAGAGTCGCAGAGTGCAGAGAACAGTTTGAGTTTTGGCATATTTTCTCCTCCGCTCAGTCTTTCTGTTCTGTCTCTCTCAAGCAGTGATAAAGAAGAAGACGAAAGAGAAGAAGACAAAGAAGGAGAGAGAGCCAAGGCAATCGTTACAAAAAAAATCAGGAAGGGTCTAGCTTTGTCGGCCAGCTAACCCAAAAGTCGAAGCCGCGTGTCAGGTGCGACATTCAAAGGGACATAGAGACAAAAATAAGAGAGGCGGGAGAGTTGCATGCATGTGTATATGTATTATATTATATATATTTGTTTGAATATTTTGTCACAAGAATGGCTTGGTTAGGTGGTCTGGTTCGATGGTTAAGGACTGGGAGGCTGAGCTTGAGATTGGGGGTTCGAACCCCCGTATCAACGCATTTGTGTTTTTCCCTTATTTTTGCGTGTTTTGCATATGCTGACATCAGCAAACGGAATATTCCTTGTCAGTAACGGAATATTCCCCAAATGTATATATGTATACCATATGTACATATCTATATGTATTTTTTCTATATATGAATATGTGTATACCGTATGTGTTTTTGTTCATATATATATATGTGTGTGTGTGTGTGTGTGTGTGTGTCTCCATATATGTATATAGCTTGCCTGTGTGTGCCTATATATGTACTTGTATTATGTATATGGTGTGTATATGTATACAATATTTGGTATTTATACAAAAAGAAAATAATAATAATAATTTTGATTTTTGAAAACGAAAGAAAAAAAAAAAAAAAGAGAGGGAGAAATCATTCTACTATACTTTTTTCCATTCGTGTGAGACCCGTTTGGACTTTGAATTTACCTTCGCTCCTTTCACGAGAAATGTGTTAGGATGTGACATTTACCCGGTTAAAATCTTTCGTTAGAAATGTGTTAGAAATGTGTAGACACCCCATTTTTTACGGCCCATTAAGACTTGGATGTTCTTGCAGGTACATCTGATGATGAGTCTGATTGCTCGCCGAGCGCTCGAAGTCTCTAGCGGAATGCCCTAACTTTGAGCATTTCAAACCTTGCATCCATTTTGTCTCATCTTTGGACCATGCCTGGGTCTTTTCAAGATGAAGTTTCTGATGGCTTGCCAGCCACCACTTCTCCTTTGCCAGCCATTGATGTGCCTTGCCAGCCATCAATGAAGCCTTGCCGGCCACCACTGATGGTCTGCCGGCCACCATTGTTTGCTGCAGCTATTTTGTGATATTTTGAGCCAGCTGTTTACACACATTCATGCATCTTCCTACACGTGTGTAGCTGGATGTTTGTGAGGGAAATTTGTTATTTTCTATATATAGGACCCCTCTCTCTAATGTGAAAGGTTTAGAAAATTTTGAGACATAAAAATTTTCTCTCTCGCTAGATTTCTCTCTCTCTCTTACAATTTTGTGCCTAAGTGCTTGTTTTCTCTACACTTTTACATACATTACCTTAAACAAAGTTGCTAGTCTTTGAGCTGATGTAACTTGGGACCTTCTTTGAGCTCTAGAAGGTGGTTTTGGCTTGGATTGTTGGCCACCTTGTGCTTTGCTTCAAAGGTATAACACTTGTCTTGTTTATACTTGTTTTGTATACTTGTTTTGCCATCCTTTTCAACTATTTTTGGGGCTGGTTTTGAACTGTAAAAAGCTCTATTTTATGGCTTAAAAATGGTGGTTTGAGCCCTTTTTTAGTTAGGGGGTGGTTCACCCTTCTTGTTTCTTTGTGTGTAAAGCTTTTGTGCCTTTATTCATCACTTTAAAACCAACTTTTTTGGGCCTTTTAACTACTGAATTTCAAAGGTTTTTCAGTGATAAAAAACTCATTTTGAATTCCAAAATTGGAGGGGTTAGCCTCGCCTTCTTGTGTCTTGTTTGCATGCCTAGTTAGCCTCATGTACTAGCTTAATGTTTTAACTTTTTGTGGCTTAAGTCTAGCATGTTTTAGGTTCTGTTTTGACTTGTTTTAGCTCTGTTTTCTTGTTTTGCATTGTTGTAGTGCAAGTTCCTTCACTAGCTTGTTGTTTTAAGGCTTTAATCATTATTGGTTTGAGTTGATTGCATGTTTTAGTGTTTTTTCTACTTAATTTCAGCACTCATAATCTCTGCAATCTCCCTTATTTCTTCACCTTTTGGTTTTGCTTTGAAAGTGGTTTCACACCTCTTGTTTGCCTAAGTGTGAAATGGAGGTGCTACACCTAATGGGTTAATCCCTTAGAGGGTTCATTACCAACAGTGTAATGCCTCTTTCATGCCCAAAGCAACTTGTGGTTTAAGCCCTCTTTCCATTAGAGGACACTTACCAATGGACTTAATGGATTAAAGGATGATTTAGTAATTAAAATGAGTAAACAAAATTGACAAGTAAAAAAGGCAAGATAAGCATTCTTTGTATTGCATTGTATGTGTTCAAATCAGACGTTAAGTTGAACACAAGGCAAATGGGACATTTCATACTCAATAGTGATGAAATGTGCCATTTTCCTAGGTTTCCATTGCCCTTGAACATGCATGATGGGATGATGGCCATTTGAGTCTTATTTTTTGCATTTATTGAACTTGCACAATTGGTTTCACGAGCCATCATGTAACGAAATTGCTTGATTGGTGGTTTTGTGAACCAAGTCTTGTCCCTCCTTTGATTTCCTCATGAAAATGAGAGACAAGGTGTGCAGACAACCCTTGGAAAAACCCCCTTTTTGCTTTGTTTGTGCTCTGTTGTAGTATGGTGATGCAATGCATCAGTGGCTGGCAGTGCCCCATCCATGGCCGGCAGTGCATCATTTTTGGCCGACAGTGCACCTTTTTGGCCGGTACAGGGCCGGCAGCACCCCTCCATGGCCGGTAGGTCACTGGTGTAAACCTCAGCAAAGATTTGGTAAGTTAGAGCAGAAAGGTTTTGAAGTATGCTCAACCCTGCAAACAGAGCCTTTTGAGAGCAAAACGGAGGTCTTTTCGGGGCAAAAACCGAGCATGAGCATTTTCTATTTCCTGAGGTGGAGCAGTGGCAGCATAGTTTAATGCCTTGCATGATTAGTTTGTGTACATTTGTATTGTAATTTATTTAATTAGTTTACTAGTTAGTTAAAAGTGTTGTAATAATTAGTAATTAGTTTGCTAGTTATTCATTTGATTTGTAGTAATTAGTCTAAATTAGTTTAGTCTAATTAGCTTAATTAGATTAGCTTAGCTCTTATTCATTCGGGCCCTCATTCGTGAGGGTGTAATGTTGTAATAAGTGTGCATGCGTGTGTGTGTGTGTATGTCTTCCAACCCCACGTCTTTCTCTTTTTTATTTAATCGCTTTCGATGGTTAGATTATGGTCATATTTTAATTAGCATATCACATGCTTGCATCCATTCATTTGTATTGCATGCACCGAGGCTCGGTGCATCATTCAAATTGCATCGTCATTTCAATACTTCTTTGAATACATGTTTAATCACATGATTATCAAATTGCTTCATATGCCATATTAGTAGCCGAGCCTATTAATTGCATTCTTCACATGTATTGCATTAGACATCTTACATAGTTAGGAATCATGCATATTTCACTAACTCGTGTTTTCTTGGCTTGGAGTACTCGATGAGTTTTTACACTTTAGCATACTTGCATAAGTGTGAATGTTGCCATGATTAGCATGCTTGTCATGAGGCTATGTGCTTAAATGCTAAACTGCATGAATGCTTGTGGATGGAGGCTTGTTGTTTGAATTGGAATAATTCAATGAATGTGAGCTTTAAGCCCACTTTGTTGAATGGAAAATCATATTTTAAACGCACTATGTTTGGTGGCAAATCCGCATCTTTAAGCCCACTTGAGGTGGCAAATTCAAACCATTTTCGTAAACAAACATGAGTTGAATTGTTCAAAGTCTTGCAAACTAGTCTATACTTGCTTGTGCGCATCACATAGTAAAGCTAGCTTAATAACCGGAAGAAGAACACATAATGTTTATAAAAAATCATATCGTGATTAGTAGAGGCCGATCTTTGATCGGGCAAACGGGGGTGCTCAATTCATGACCTTCCCCCTTCGTATCCAAGTTCCAGAGCCGAGGCAACTTTGGTGATGACGGACATGTAGCCTTCGACACGAGTCAAGGTTTCCTAAATTTCCCTAAAACAAAAAATATTTAGGTGGCGACTCTGTATCTGGCAAAACAGTCCAATTTTGGCATTATTTGATTTAAAATCGATTTTTTAAAAAGATTTGCCGGATTTGGACTCTTTAGTGTTTATCAGTTTCACATTGCACTTGTGAGACTAGATTCAGAACCGCGGGAGTCCGAACTGTGAGGCCTTCATTTCAAACCTTCCAAGAGGGAGCGTGGAAAAAGGTGAGTCCATACCCTCTCATAGGAAATATGGTTAGGTACCTCTGTTGGTTAGTTCAGTTTTCTCCTCTCGCGTGAGACATGTTTTGATTTGTTCATTATTTCTCCTCTCGCGTGAGACGCGTTTGGATCTCAAGTTCACCTTTCTCCTCTCGCGTTGCATGAGACGCGTTAGGTTGTTGATTTACTCAGTTAAAAACATCAGGTGCACCTATTGTTCGCACCATTTTTCCTTATTTCGCGTGAGACGCATTAGGTTGTTAATTTACTCAGTTAAAAACATCAGGTGCGCTTGTTGTTCACACTATCTTTCCTCCTTTTGCGTGAGACACGTTAGGTTGTTGTTTCACTCGGTTAAAAACATCAGGTGTGCTTATTGTTCACACTATCTTTCCTCCTTTCACATGAGACGCATTTGGATTTGTTCACCATTTCCTCATTTCGTGTGAGACGCGTTAGGTTGTTGTTTTACTCGGTTAAAAACATCAGGTGTGCCTGTTGTTCACACCATTTTTCCGTTTTCCACATGAGATGCGTTAGGTTGTTTAGTCACTCGGTTAAAAACATCAAGTGCGCCTGGTGTTCACACCATCTTTCCTCCTTTCGCGTGAGACGCGTTAGGTTGTTTATTCACTCAATTAAAAGCATCAAGTGTGCATGGTGTTCACACCATCTTTCCTTCTTTTGCGTGATACACGTTAGGTTGTTGTTTCACTCGGTTAAAAACATCATGTGCACCTCATGTTCACACCATCTTTCCTCCTTTCGCATAAAACGTGTTAGGTTGTTGATTTACTTGGTTAAAAATATTAAGCGCGCCTGTTGTTTACACCATCTTTTTTCCTTTCGCGTAAGACGTGTTAGGTTGTTGTTTTACTCAGTTAAAAACATCAGGTGCGCTTGTTGTTCACACTTCATTTTCTTCTTTCGCGTGAGACGTGCTAGGTTATTGATTTCTCTTGGTTGAAGTCTTCATTTTCTTTCCGTATGCAACGCGATGACATGTTTCTGATTGGTTTCACCGTCTCGTTATTCGCTTACTTCTTTCCGTGTGAGACATGGCTTGTTTTTTGTTTTGATTTAAGCTTTTCATTCATGTTGTCACATTGCTTATTATGTTATTTTGCATGATCATAAGTTTTTCAAAAATAATCGGTTTCACGTAACATATAACTCCAGTTCCGAAAATCTTCCGGCATATCATTAGCATCTTGCCCCTAAACTACGTTGGTCTGATTCCTTGCAATGAGATACGTAGGCAACCTTCAGGTTCAACCACTTGCATTGCATCTTGTTTGTTTGCCTAAGTCTTATGGCCTTGTCAAAAAGGTCATCTTCGAGCTCTGTCTAAGAGGGGCAACTGTAGACACCCTATTTTGACCGGCCCTAAGACTTGGGCGCTTTCTGTTGATTACCCAATGATGACAATCAGAATGTGTTTCTCACAGAATCCTTAGAAGAGAGATGGAATTTGAGCTTTAATCTCAACCTTCACACATTTTTGGCTAAACTATTTTAGACCTTAAAATTTTCTTTTCAAAATATTTTTCCAAATGTTTCTACGATGTTCCGAGGCTCCATTTCAATTAAAATATTGCACTTTTTCGTAAACCGAGTAAGGACAAAGTGGAAATAAATGGAAGGGAGGTGAACTCTTTGAAAAATACTTAAAAACATATTCTTTAGGAAATAGAAGGAGATGGAAGAAAACTGGTTTAGGAAAAGGATGAGCATCAAATCGTTAAGAAGGAAATGAACAGCCTTCACTAAATTAGGCATATCTCTTAGTACACTTGGAATTTAGATATGAGGCCACCACCATTGGAAAGTAGACTTCTGGAGCTTCAATTTAGACCCAAGAATCACTTAAAACGAGTTCAGATAAGGGAGATATGCCCGTTTGAAGTTGGTCTTAAGAGCAGATTTTGTTGACCTGGCCCGAGGGAAATGAACAGCTTTCACTAAATTAGGCATAGTTCTTTGTATACTTGGAATTTAGATGCGAGGCCACCACCATTGGAAATTAGACTTATGGGGCTTCAATTTAGACCAAAGAATCACCTAAAACCGAGTCTAGATAAGGGAGATAAGCCCGTTTGAAGTTGGGCTTAAGAGCAGATTTTGTTGACCTGACCTGACCTGAAATAGCATCATACCCATTTTTTTTTTTTTTTTTTTTTTTTTTCCATTTTGGTTCGGTTGGGACATCTTATTGACCCATTTTCTAATATATTCATCACCAAATGCATATACACTCAGCCTCCTTTATCTAGTGCTTGATCCATTAGAAATAAGGCTCCACTTTTGTCTCTAATTAGCTCCATTATTTTCTTTTTGTCTTCCACCTTGTCTTCCACCATTTCTCCACTTGCTTAGCCTATATGTATGCATCAAATTGTTGAGAGGAGCAGGAGGATAGATTAAGGAGAGAACATTTGAGCTAGAGAAAAGAGTGAAAAAAGAGAGAAATGTTAAGTTTTTGAGCTAAAAACACTCTTATCTTTCATATAGACCTTACCCCTTCCATACAAACTAAAATTCCATCTTTTCTACACCCAAAACTCCTCCAAAAATTCTAAAATATTTGAATTTCAGTAGCTTTGAACAAGAGGAAGAGTGGGTGTTGGTAAAAGTGAACAAAAACAAGAGAGATAATCACTTTGCACCACATATACCTCCAAGCTATCATTCTAGCAAGAATTCCAAGCTTTCAAATTGAGGATTGAGAACATAATTCATATACTTGAGGGTGATCAAAAGGAAGTTTGGAAATCATAAAGTTCATCATTTCTTGAAAAGGTGAATTTTCAATTTATTTCATTTTCTTGCATTTCTTACTTATAATGCTCTTTTGCTTTGATTTCTTGTTATATTATATATTGTTGTAATCTAATTGAAAGTGGTGAGTTGAGAGTCCCATATATATTATTTTTAGTTCTGTTTTAAGCATAAGAAATAGACCTTCAATGCTAAATGGTTTAATCTTTTCAAAAGTTCATTACCAGGGCATTACATCTCTCTTTTATGCCAATAACAAATTTCTTGTTTGACGCTTCTCTTCATTAGTGGATATAATTATCACTTTTAAACAAAATGATTAAAGAATGGAAAGGTAATAAGAAGGGCTAATAAAAATGGACTAAAAGAGGCACAAGATAATAAAATTGAGTTGGGTTCAATCGAATGTCATATTGAACCCATTGTATTTTTTACTTTTTTGCTCTCTTGCTTTGATTTCTTGTTATATTATATATTACTGTATTCTAATTGAAATGATGAGTTGAGACTCCCGTATATATTGTTTTTAGTTTTGTTTTTGTTGTAAAAATCTAAGAAAACAGAGTTTGGCTGAGCCTATCGGGCTACTCGGCCCTTTAGTTGGTCAGGTAGCCACCTAAAAGCACACCACTATGCCTGTGACCTTTATGACTGTACCCATGACCTCTAGACAAAATCGGGCAGTCTTCCGACTTAGAGAAGATCAACCTCCGATGGTTTTTGAGGCGCTTAAAGTTGCTATTTTGTTATGTTTAATTTATTTTGAGTGTTTGTGAGAATTTTTATATTGTATTGTAATATTTATTCATCTCCCTCGGATTTGTAATATTTAAAATGTTGTAATAATTCTCCACCCTGCTTCTTTCTATCCTATTCTTTTACTTGCTTTCTTTATTTGTGAATATGTATCATATTTTGTTTTCATTATATCCATGATTTGCATCCATGTTTCATGCATCTCAATTAGACTAAGTTTGCATTTGTAGATTTAATCAATTCCTATGTGATTATGTGTGTTATCTCATGTTTTTTAGATGATTCACATGTCATATCTTAGAAGCCGAATCTTTAATTGCATCTCATGAGTGAATTGGATTAGGATTTTGTATATAAGATCATACATGTTTTACTAACTTTGTTTTGTGGCTGTTCACGGGATGTCAATAAATGTGTAAGTTTTTATACTTTAGCATCCCGCTTGTGTGTATTTTTCTTATTATGTTTAAGCATTCTACCATGTGGCTACTTGCTTACTTGATATAATTGCATGACTGTCAGTGGATTGAGTTTGTGTCGCTTAATTTGGAATGATGTTGATTTTTCATGTTTGTAAACTCAATTTATTTGGGTTGTACATCATCAAAACTCTTTCAAAATACATGAAATCATATTATTCCAAAATGAATAGCATAGTGTGTACTTGTATGCTTCACATAGTAAATTTTAAGATTTGTTAAATAATCAAAACATGAACATATAAAGAAAATAAAATTTATATCATGGTTTAGTAAAGGCGATCTTTTGATCGGGTGAGCAGGGGTGCTCAATTAATGACCTTTCCTTTTCATACCTAAGGTTCTGAGCCAAGTATCTTTGGTTACGACGAACAGTGGTTGTGGCACGAGTCACGGGTTTCCTAATTTTTTCAAAATAAATATTAGGTGGCGACTCTGAGATCTAATGGCACAGTCCATTTTTGACAAATAGTTTTTGTAATAAAATAGATTTTTTAAAAGTTATCAAATCTGAACTCTCATTTATGTTTCACATTGCACTTATGAGACTAGATCAAAGTAATTGAGGGTCCAAACTATTTAACCCATATGGTACCCAGGCATGTTACAGATAGTATAAACTTACATTTTTCTCCCCCCACCAAAATTAAACTTGAATTCAAAAGATAAACTATCAAATGATTTTTCGTTTTCTTTTTCAACTTTTAGGTAATTAAAGCCTTTGACGTAATGGTTTGACATAATGGTTATACAGTACAATTTTATGATACGAGGTTATGAGTGCATAATATACAATACAATTTTATGATATAAGGTTACGAGTTCAAATTATGTAGTGAGGAATTCGATATTCTTTGTGTTTCCCTCTTTCCCTATTAATAACTAACAAATTAACATCTAAGTTAATGTATACCTTGTGAAAAAAAAGACAAAAAAGAAAAAAAGAAAAATAGAGAAAGTAGTAATTGGTTTATTATAATGGGATGAAATGAAATGATAATTTCAGTTGCTATATTTTTTTTACTCCCTCCATCCCATTTTATTAGTTTATTATCTCATTTTTTTGTTGTCCAAAAATGTATGCCCACTTTTGAAAAATCAAAATTTAAAATTTAGAAATTTTCAAAATTGTCCCTTATAAATAATTATAAGTAAAAGAAGGGTATTTTTTTGAATTAAAACTTTAAAATTTGAATTTAAGTGTAATGATTACTAGTCTCTTTAAAAAGTTAAAATTTTTCAAAAGGGACTATCAAAATGGAACCGATGGAGTATTATTTTTGTAATGAATAAAAGTAAGAATAGGCATTCTAACGGAATAATCATTTAATTTTACTTTATTTTAACAAATTAAACATTACCTTACAAACATAGTTGCTTAGAGTAAACCAATTAGGCCTTAGTCTAATTGGCCATCACGACTCTCTTCAAGATTTAATCCTAAGAGAGAGGTCATGATATGCAATGGTAGGAAGATTAATTCTTATATGTGCTGATCTAACAATTAACAATTAATTTTTGGTTGATAAAAAAAAAACAAGGGACCTGGAGCCCCTCCAATCGTTCATTTGGACACACTTCTAATAGCACATATTTTTTGTCACGCTATGTGCACTAAAGAAATATGGGCTAAACCATACGTGTTGAGACCAATTTAAGCCCACTTGTAATTACATTATTTATGATGGGCTAATATGGAATTGAGGCTTTATAAATATGTAGTTAATGTCCTCACTCCAACCCTAGCCTCCATCTCATATTTCCCATCTGTGCATGAGAGCAAACAAGAGCAAGGTTTTGGAGCGGAAGACTATAATCATCAAGAAGTCTACCGCTTAGATTAACTCTATCAATGGCATTAGGTACGCAACTATTATTGTTTTCTTCTATTGATTTGACTTGAAATCTTGGGTTTAGATTTTTATTAAGAAATCCCACATAAGGTACCTACGTATAGCCGCAACTTGTATTTAGACAATGTTTGGTTGAGAGATTTGAAGAGAGATTTGAAAAGATAAAAGTAAAAACTCTATAAAATTAGATGAAATGTAAATATTTTTATTCACATTTTACTTATCTTTTCCCTTTCCCTATTCAAATCTCTTTCTAAATCTTCCAATTAAACAGTTTTAATATTTTGGTCATGTTTACGACATGCATTTTTGTGGGATGTGATTATGGTTGAGAATTTTGAGACAATACTTAGAATAATTAGAATTTTAATATATATTATAGATCTTATTAAAATATATTTACATTTTTTAATATATATTTTTGACATATACATTAAAACTTATGATCGCCCGTTAAGTAGTCATTATCTTTTTCTTAATCCCATCACGGAGAGTGGATTGAATTATAGGGTTTTCATAACTCTCCTAATTTTATATGCTGGCTTCTCTTTTAGTGGACATTCAACTATGATTTTATGAAACAAAATTCAATACATAGTCATAATAATACAACCAAAAAAAAAAAAAAACATTAACACGTAAATGAAGAGGGTCAAATGTTCATCTCTCAGAGAGTTGAAGACACTCACCCAATTGATTAATCCGTTGAATTGCCATATAACATAGATTACAACTATGATAGTTGTATTAAAATAAACAAATAAACGGATAGATACAGTGTTATTATATATAGGTTATTGAGAAGTCAAGACGAACTATATATTAGATCACATTGCAAAGGTGCTGATGGCGTAGAAGATGAATGAATATGCTATACACAACTCACTCAAACGACTCTATAATATTTTTTAGGTATACACCAACTCACCAATTGATGAGTGTCAATGTGCTAAATTGATATATTACTGTTTCTGTCTCTTGAGGAACTATTATTATACATCAATTGGTTGAAAGTGAGACTTATAATTAAAGCATAATATTATACAAATCCTAATTAGAAAAAAGATGGAATAATTACAATCATCTATATAGTTTTCCTTGTTTTTAATTCAAGTATTAAAGTTTTGATAAAGATGTTAGGAGAGGAAAGTAAGAGAGAGAGATAGCGAACTCAAACTTGTATTGGTTCATTGGAATGGAAGTAGAAGAGAATAGAATACTCATTCATTAGTCTCTATATAACAATTGATTTACAATGATGGCGAATAATGATTTTATTTATAATATACTTCTAATCTTTTTTTAGCAATCAAAAGTAAGAATGAATAATCTAATGAATTAATGACTATTCTATTTCATTTTTATTTTAGTGAACCAAATACTATTTTAGAGATTTGATGTTTTCTTACTTTATTGACCTATAAAAAGACAAATTAGGTTGACTTTCCTTGATTATTACTCAAAATTGAAGCAACTCCATCGATATGAGAAAATGGCATAGACCTACCTTGATGGGTCTAAAAACTAAACCCTGTTAACAAACACTAGGAAAAGATAAAAATGCCCTCATATATAAAATAAAATCAAAATTCATATTCATTGAGCCATTTCATCAAACAACAACCAAGCATCACAAACCACAATCCCAACCATTTGAACCTCAATCCCACCGCCACTAATAGAGATGGGAGGCTTTGGGTTTAATGCGTGCCTCTGTTGATTATTTGGAGAAAGAAAAGTTTATAAATACAAAAAGTTTTAAATACAGAATGTGACATATATATTTGTATTTTTATCAATTATAAATGTAAATATTTTTTGTGCATCTGTACTTGGAACTTTTTGTGTTTCTAGGACTACTGTTTGGAGAAGAAAATAAAAAAAACAAAGGAAATTTGGTTTAAATGGTTGATTTGTTTTTATAGGGTTAATTCTTTTTTCTTTTCTTTTTTTAAGGGAAAATAACTATTGATGAGGTGTTTTGAAAAATTATTACATAATAGTTAAAAATTTATATTTTTATAATTTTATTTATTAATATTTATAAAATTTATCACTTTTTGTAATATTTTTTCTAACAAACCTAATTCCACCCCCCCCCCCCCCCTTTTTAAAAAAAAAAAAGCCGAATTGGCAATTGTCATATTGATTTGAAATAGTGGAGACTGGCAACCGGCTACCTTGGGGCCTGAGCTCACGGATGCCGTGATGACATCTCAAAGCATCCTTTTTTATCGTTAAAAAAATAAATAAATAAATAAAAATTTAGTGGAGACTATTCTTTTGTTATGAATAGTTGGGCTATGGGTTTCATTGGGCCTATCATTCTCACCAGTCAATATGTGTATAATCATATTTATAAAGCCCTACAGCATACGATAATGAAATTTTAAAAATTAAAATAGGATTTACTTCAATAATATAATAAGTATCAATTAATAAGTAAAAATTTTATTAAGATTTTTTTTTGTATAATAATAGTAAAACTTTTATATAAAATTTAAAATAAAGAAACCGTAAAGAAAATCACAAATTGAGTACTTATCATATTTTGAAATTATGAGCGGTCAGTATTTTTTTAAAATGAAAAAGCTACCAAAAAAATTTTATTACGAAAATTCTCTTTGTACATAATACGTTTACAAAATTGCCACGGCCACAACATTTTAGTAAAAGATACCAAAAGGTACACTTCACATGCTTAAGTTATGTGTTAGGATAAATTACATTCACGGCTGCCTCAGCAACGGACCAGGCCCATCCTAAAGTTTAAGGCCGAAGCCCCACATAGGTCCAAGCCCATGGGTTTTGTTTGGTTAGTGGTTGGGGTTGAGTCATCCCATCTTAAGTTCTTAAAACTCAAGCCCTATCCATTGATCTAAAAATATAGACTTATGACTTCAAGTAGGGCTTGGTCCATATGGGCTTAATTTGCACTAATTTGGATTTTAGTTCAAGCCCTTTTATTGGGGCACTTACTAATAAGTCTTATAGACAAAGTTCAAAATCTATTTAATCCCAAAACAAAATACTTGTACCAATTAGTCCTACATATCTTTAATTGTTACCAAAAACTCTTTTTTTTTTTTTTTATTTTTAATAACTTTAAAAATACTGCTACAATCAACGACTTTCGTCAGACTCGCCGAAGACTCACCAGAATATTCAACATCATCGAGAAGTTACCGGAGCATTACCGAAAGTTCACCAGAGTGTTTTGAGCATCGCCGGAAGTTCACCGGAATGTTCTGAACGTCAATGGAAAATGTCAAGAACATCATTGGAGACTCACCGGAATATTCAGAATATTGCCCGGAAAAAAATAAATAAATAAAATAAAAAAATAAAAAGAGGGAAAAAGTATATATTATTTTTCAATTTTTGTAGGGTTTAAGCAAATAATTTGTAATATTGATCAAACATAAAAAGAAAGCTTTGAAACTATAAAATGTTACAGTTTTCAAAGCATTATTCTATTAAGCTGGAAAAAACATGTCATGAAATTGTAAAATTTTATAGTTCTAAATAATGTTATGAAACTATAAAATTTTACAGTTTTAAAGCATGATTCATTTCAGCACCAAAGAAGCTAAAATTGTAAAATTTTATAGTTTTCACCACCTGTAACTAAAATTTAAAAACAATTTATTCAGAACTTGAAATTTTTCTCCATTAAAACAGAAAAATAGACGTGTGTAACAGAAAAAATGTAGAAAAATTGAGAAATCGAATAAAAGAATAGATATAGAAAGAATATTGTACTTCGGTAACTATTTTTGATTTAGATCTAGTCGGATCTCATGTAGATGTACTCAAATCTAATGTAGTAGATCTATTCATCTTCTTCACCGTCAGTGAGGATGAAGTCACGAGTTGATGTCAGTCATTGGTGGTTGCTGGTGAACCCCAATCAATGGTGGTTGTCGGTCACTGATGACTATATATTAGAAAGAGAAAGAGACTAAGGAAGGTGTGATCACTGATCGTCGGAGAATGAGAGGAAAACGCAGGAAAAAAAAAAGAAAAAAAAGAGAGAGGAAAACGTAAAGAATGAGACAAAAAGTATAGAGAGAGAGAGAGAGAGGAAAATGTGTAGAACTTTTGGGTCAACTCAAAAAAAATTTGGATTTATTTGTGTACACATATTTCAAACAGGACCTATGGGTAATTTTCCCTTTTTTTATTTATAGATAATTACCACAGGTCTTAGAGCATCTCTAACCTATATAACAAGATTTAGTATATCAAATAAAATTGAAAGCTTCGATAGTAAACTGGTGTATGTCAATTTGACATCTCTTAAAACTCTCAAACCTGTATGCCAAATTTTATTATTTTATTATTAAAAAATGGTTAAAATATTATTTTATTTTAAAAAAAACACTACAATTATTTTTGACATGAGCTAGAGGAGCAAATTTGACATGCTCTAAACCTTTGCCAAATTCATGGCATGTTTTGACATATGGGGTGCAATAGAAAATTGTGGATAAATTTCATTGTTGATGTGCCATGTAAGATTTGGCATATAGACTAGAGATGCTCTTATTAACTATACTTATTTATTGACAAGTTTTGAGTGAGTTTTTTTACATATTTGACCCTTATTTTGATAATGAGAAAATTTCAAGACTTTTTAAGTTCTCGTTTGGCAAGTGAATTAGGTTTAGGTTGGGATTAAAAAAAATAAAAAGATAAAATAGGCTAAATAAACTAATAAGACAAAATATCACATTAAAATCATAATCATTTTATGTAACGCTCCGAAATAAATATAATAACCCATCTACAAATCAGTAAGTGACAACAATGATAAAGTAATTATTTTCTATTAGTTTCCAAATAAGTTTTACAAAAGAGTAGCATATGCTGGTATACATTCACAAGCCTAACTCTGAATGTAGAATATGTTACGTAATAAGGAAATATGATGAAAGTCAAAACAAATAAGAAATTCCCTAAAGGCTTACAACTTTTCAAGACGGTGCTTGGTTACAACAAAAATGGAATTTAGGTCCAAGACAGTTACGGACCTTTGGCCTGTGCAAAATATATACAAAATTCAACAAAATGAAGCTCTTTCTTCAAGTCTTCCTAAGCTATTGCCTTGGCAGAGGCATGTTGCAGACACCCCATTTTTGACCACCCGTAAGACTTAAGCGCTTGGTCCAGCGTACTCGGTGATGAAAACTGCATTGTGTGATTCGAGTTTTCAGCGAAGGAATCCAAGGTCGAGCCCTGAAATAATCCCAAAACCTTCCTACTTGCCTTATTCTTACCTTAGAGGTTCATTTTTTAATATTGTGCCACCTTACACTGAGTTTGAAACAAGGAAATAGGGAAGCACATTAGGGTCCAACTGTGCCCCATTGAGAGCCGATCGTGGCCATTCGAGCCCAGCCGTGCTTTGTTGGCAATAAACACTATTCTGGGCGAGAGCCCGCCAACTATCTTTTGTTGAAGTTATTTTCGACCTTTTTTGCTCAAATTCTATAAAAACGAGGTTATACCTCTGTTTTGAGGGTTGAACAATTTCAAAAAAGCCAATACACACAAGAGAGAGCTCCTTTTTCCTACACAAGTCACATTTGAGCAAACCTATCTCTCTTAACTAATATCCATACACCATATTCCACCTTAGAGCATTGGTTAAGGCTTGTGCATCACAATTCAAGCTTGAGAGTGTGCTTAAACCAAGTTTGTGTTACAACAAAAGCTTGTTTTTTTTTATATAGATATAAGCTTATTACCTTCTCTTTTACTTCTTTTTCTATCTCTTGTTACCTATTTCTTGTGTTTTTGTGTTGTCTTGAGTCCTTTTAAGTGTTTAAACTTGGGTTTGTATAACTATCAAAGGGTAGAGAAGGTTAACGCCTTCTCTTGCACCTTATTTCATAGCTCAAACCCTTATTTTTACACTCTTTTCTTTAGTTCTCAAATTGATTTTCAGAGGTTTAAAAGGGCTAGAAAACATGGTTTAAGGTCTCAAAAAGTGGAGAGATTGGCCACCTCTCCTTGTCTTTGTTTACTAGTTTGTGTCTCTTTGCTTTTATCTATCTTTTTGTATACTTTTAACACACTTTTAGCCACTGTTTTTTTTTTAATTTTTTTTATTTATTTTTTTTTATTTTTTTTTAATGTTTTGGGGCTGTTTGGGGCTGTTTGGGGCTGTCCTAATTTGGTAAATTAGTTTATGCTTTGAATATTTTCTTGTTGTATGAATATTTGCTAGTTGTATTGTAAGTTCTCATAGCTTCAGTTGTTTAGGCCTTAGACACCAAGTTGTTTGAGTTGATAACTTTCTTCATTTCAAAGGTCTTATTTTAATAATCGATTTAGCATTCATTTCTGCAACCTCTCTCTTTTCTTCTTTTCTTCTTTTGTTTGAGAGTCATTTCAACTGGTTGATGGTTATTCAAAGCATGAGCTAAAGACCTATGCTCAATGGCTTAATCTCTACGGACGTTCACCATCAACGGCATGGTCCCTCTTTCATGTGTAGGAGTACCTCTCGCTTGACATTCTTCTCATTTAGTAGACTTAATCATCATTTTGGACAAAGGGATTAAGGAATGGCAAGGACTATTAAAATTGGCTGAAATTGGACCAACCAACATAAAGAAAATGAATAAGGTAGCTTGGGTTCGACTAGACGTTATGCCGAGTCTATTGTGTCAAGAGCCATCACACATCAATTCATGGTGTTTTGACGTCCCTTGAAGTGTCTCTATATCCATTTTTGAGTTTACTCCATGATAAGAGGAAAGGTTGAGTGTTATTCATTGCATTCATTGATTTTTGTCCAAATTGTGGCCGAAATCATCAAGCAAGCAACTTGCTCATTGATGGTTTTGGAAACGACTTCGTCATTCTTTTGAGGCTTTCCATGACAGAGAAGTGTAAGAGAGACAAACAGAGCTCAGAAAAAACTCTGTTTGCACTGTTTTTGTACTGTTTTCATCTCAGAGCACAAAATTAGGGCACGGCCGGCCTTAATTGGGCCCAGTCGGGCCTCATTGGGGACCGGCCAGCCTTCAATGTTTGGTACACAGTGTGTTTCTACAGGAACAAGGGGCAATGGTTGAAGGAGAAATAGGGCAGATTCCAAGAAAGGCAAGCTAAGCTGCTTCTGAAACTGTAACGTGCATGCCATTCTTGTGCTTCCTTTGTAAATTATAAATTAATGCTCTCATTGCTGTAATTATTGTTGTAGTTATATGGCTAGTTAACTTAGATTGCTAGCTTGTTGCTCATTCTAGAAATCCTTGTTGTAACAACGTAGTTAGTTAGTTATGTAATTCATTCATTTGTAGTAGTTAGTTTATTTTGGACATTCGGACATCAATTCGAACCCTCCTACGCAAGGGTAAATATGTAATAATGGTGTATGTCTTCCAACCCCCATTTTTTTTCTCTCTTTTATTTACCCGCTTATGATATTTAGCATAGAGCATCATATTTACTTAGCATTCCCATGTTCTCATACACTTGTTTCATGTACATTTGGGTTCGACTCATCATTCTAATCAATGTTAATTTCAAATTCATTGCTCAAATATGTGATTTATCGCATATCTTAAATTGGTTCATATTCCATGCTAATGGTCGAACTTATTATTTGCATAATGTGTGCGTTGCATTAGTCATATTGCATTGTTTAGGAGCAGACATTTTTTCTAATCATTTCGCTTTACTTGGCTTGCTTTGGAGTACTAGGTGAGCATTTCTTGTTTTAGCATATCGCATGCATGTGATTCTTGTCATGTCAAGCATATTTTCCATGAGGCTAAGTGCTTAAGTGATATACCTGTTTTGAATGCCTGTGGATGAAGGCTAATTACTTAAATTGGGATATTTGATGAATGTACATATGAGATCACTTTTTCAGGTGATACACATTCAAAACAATTTTCAAACAAACATAAAACCAAATGTTTAAACTTTTGCAAATTAGTCTATACTTGGTTGCTCTCACCTAGTAAAGATAGCCTAATAATCGGAACAAGAGCATATAATGTAAATAAAAATCACATCATGATTAGTAGAAGTCGATCTTTGATCGGATGAGTAGGTTGCTCAATTCATGAGATACATAAGTTCCCGAGCAGAGACACTTTTATGATGACGAATAAGTGGCCTTTGGCATGAGTCTCGGGTTTCCTGAATTTTTCAAAAATATTTAGGTGGCAGCTCTGAAATCTGGCAAAGGAGTCCATTTTTGGCATTTAATTCAAACATCGATTTTTCAAAAGAATTGTCGAATTTGGACTCTTTTTGTGTTTTCACTGTTTTACATTGCACTTGTGAAATCAGATTCAGAACCACGGGAGTCGAAACTATAGGGCTAGTCATATCCGAAAGGAGCACGAAAAGCAAGCTACAGTTTCTGGCGACTCTGCTACGGATTTAGAGAACTTGACTTGAAACTCGAGATATGACTTTTTATTTACATATATATGTTCTTTGCATAGCATGTGCATTGGTGCTCTTAAGTCATTGTGTTTTCCATCTACTATTCCTGGATGGTTTGCCAGAGGCTTGCCCAAAAGATTGACCGATCACGGGCTCTACGATGTTGGAAACACAACCTTTGGATCTGGATTACCACTGTACCGTTTGATCCTCCTTTCACTTCTCGATGTTAAGTGCGAGAGGTATATTAAGTAATCTTGCTGAAGTACCCTTTCGACCATTCGGCTTAGTTGCATATAGTAAACCTATAGTGACTATTCAAAAAATAGGACAAGATGCCACATGTATACAGGATGTTATGAAACCACTTGGTTGAAGTAATGCAACCTAGATCATGTCAAAAATCTAGGACAGGGTAACCCTATCTCTCATAGGGGTGTTTGGGTTTTTTTACTTGGTATTTGCTTTTACAGTGAGACTGTGTAGGATGGTTCATATCAGTATTAGAAAACAGAGTTCTGTGGGGATTGTGGTTCTTCAGTTGTGTTTTATCTACTATGAATTGGGCCAAAGTACCCCCCATTTTGATCGATGGTTTTTCTTTTCTGTCTTTTGCTAGGTAGTTTACCATCATAGCTTCAGAAAGACCCGATATTCCCCAAGTTGTGTGGACTCACTGTGGCAGGCTTTATAAAGCTCAAGACCGTGTTGGTGGTCAGCCAGTGTTAGTTTCACTTCCGTCGGTTGTTCGACGAAGACGGAACAGACAATCAGCAGCACCCGTACAAAGCACTTAGCAAACACCTATTCGTTATCATTCAAACAGTTTACCAGTACCTAACTCACCTAGACCAGCAATGGCACATAACGCAGCATAGAACACAGAGGAATTTGCTGCCATAATGGCAGCATTGCAGCGAACCATGGATACTGTAAACCAAACGATGGTTGCACAGGATGAAATCATCGTCGATCTACGACGCACATCTGAGGCTTCAGCATCAACCGTGCATCCAGTCCCGGCTGCCCAGCCAAATCCTGACCCACCTCCACTAGTGGAAAATCTTCAAGCTCTAGATCCTTAGGAAATATTCCCATCGGCACCGGCTTATAGGCCTCTGGCACAACCCCATGCAGGAATCCTTCCCTTTGACATTAATGAAATTGATCCGGCCTTGATCAAGATTGCTCGGCATAAGAAAGCACTGAAAAAGTCCCAGGGCTTCAATTTTATTCCCGACATTGAGGACGAGTACACCGAGGCTTTGGTCAAATTGCCGGAAAAATTTAAAATGCCCTACATCGACAGATTTGATGGGAGTGGGGATCCGATTGTGCATGTCTGCCTATTTTCAGACGTACTGAGGCCAATGGGTCTGTCCCGGGCTTAAAAGCTCTCATTGTTTGGGAGAACCTTGTCTGATATGGCAGCCATTTGGTACGCTAAGTTGGAAGACTCCACAAAACGGAATTTGGAGGAGCTATCTAAGGCATTTGTTAACCAGTACTCGTATAACACTCAGATAGAGGTAACCATCAGTGAACTAGAGGCCACTACCCAAAACCCCAAAGAATCTTTTATCGACTTTGTTACCAGGTAGAGGGCCAAGGTAGCCCGGATGACAAATAGACCTTCCGAAAGAGAGCATGTCCAACTGGTGGTCCAAAATCTCGAGCTAGATATGTTGTAGCGAATGATAGTGGCGCCATTGTCCACATTTGCTTCCTTACACAAGTTGGGAGTCCAGATCGAGAGTGTATTCAAAAAGGATATCATCCATAGACCAAGTGAACCTGCAAGAAGGCCATTCTCTCGGAGTTTCAATACTAGTAATAGCACTATTCCACGGCCTGCAGATGTCAGTACTGTAGTTTCAACAGCCAAGATGGCTAATCCCTTTGCTATTGTCATAACCTCGCAACCTTCACAAACTACCGGTCCACCCTACAACCGAAGAACCTTTATCCCCCTCCATATGAGCCTAAGTCGCACCTTCAAATTATTAATAGAAAAGAGGCATCTTAAACCCCTCGATCCTCGACCACTTCCTAACCCCTTACCACCCAAACATAACCCTACCCAGTATTGCATCTTCCACCAATAACACAGCCATCCTACAAACCTGTGCTACCGCCTACATCATGAGATCCAAAATCTCGTTGACAACAAAGTCATCGCCCCACCTAAACCAAATGTGACTACTAACTCACTCCCTATACATAGTCAAATCCCCCAATCCAGAAACATTAACTACATCCATACACTACCACCCACTTTCAACCCTAGCTCATATATTACCTTATCCCACCTACCAAAACCGGAGGTGGTTATTCCAGAAAGCACAAACATGTGCATGATGGACTTAACAACGCAAACCCAACCCGAACTCATGGTAGTAAAAACGGAGAAAGAGGAGAATGTGCCAAAGACAGGGTTGTTTGACACCTGTGTCGTAGAAAAGGAGGCCTCGCTTACTGAGGAATATGACTCTAGCCTATACATTGTAGCTGCTGATTAGTTGAAGCCAGTAGTTATTTTGCCTGACTTCCTCAACATTAATGCTATTGGGGAGGACCAGTTAGGGCAACATCAGAATGATTGGCCTAAACAAGGCCTGAATGACTTGGCCGAATTAGAAGGGGACCTGGCTGAGCTGGAAGAAGATCTAAACAACCTCTACTTCTTTGAAGAAGAGGATACAAGCAGTGTACAACTGGGTTGGTGGAATCCCAGCCAACTTGAAACCAGCAACAGATGGTTAAGAGAAGAGGAGTCTGATGTGAAGAAATAGATAGGAGAGACTGATAAAGAAGATGAAGTTTGTAGTAGCAGCAAGACTGAGGCTACACCTCTGACTGAGAAAGAACAGGCGTTAGAGCTATTCCAACAGGAAAGAATAGCAGAAATCCAAAGGAAAATAGCCCTAGAGCAGGGGAAACAAAAAGGAAAAACAGAGGTCGAACTAACAACAGATGATATTCAGAGTACAGGAAACACCAAGTGTGAACCCAGTGATAGGAAGAGAATCCCAAGAAAGCTCAGGAAGTATTGGAATTCAAAAACCAAGACTGTGGTGGAAGAAGAGTGGTATGATGACGAGGGGCGTGTGTAGCTTGGCTTTTTCGCGCCCCCTTTTGGAAACTAGAAAAGAAGCCCTACAGTTCGAACTCCCGTAGTTCTGAATCTAATCTCATCAGTGCAATGTGAAACTAATAAACACCAAAGAGTCCAAATCTGGCAAATCATTTTTGGAAAATTGATTTTGAATAAAAAAAGTGCCAAAAGTGGACTGCTTTGCTAGATATAGAGTCGCCACCTAAATATTTTATTTTGGGAAAATTTAGGAAACCCATGACTCGTGTCAAAAGCCACGTGTTCGTTATCACCAAAGTTGCATCGGCTCGGGAACTTAGGTACAAGAGGGAAAGATCATGAATTGAGCACCCCCGCTCGCCTTATCAAAGATCGGCCTCTACTAATCATGATATGATTTTTTATAAACATTGTGTGTTCTTGTTCCGGTTATTAAACTAGCTTTACTATGTGATGCGCACAAGCAAGTATAGACTAGTTTGCTCAATTTGGAACAATTTAACTCATGTTTGTTTTCACGAAAATGGTTTGAATTTGCCACCTCAAGTGGGCTTAAAGTTTGCGGATTTGCCACCAAATATAGTGGGCTTAAAACATGATTTGTCACTCAACAAAGTGGGCTTAAAACTTACATTCGTTGAATCGTTCCAATTCAAACAACAAGCCTTCATCCACAGGCATTCAAGCAATTATAGCAATTAAGCACTTAGCGTCATGGTAAGCATGCTAGACATGGCAAAATTCACATTCATGCAAATATGCTAAAGCATTAAAAACTCACCTAGTACTTCAAGCTAGGAAGATATGAGTTAGAAAAATATGCATGATTCCTAACTATACAAGATGTCTAATGCAACACATGCGATATGCAATTAATAGGCTCGGCTACTAATATGGGCATATGATTCGATTTGATAATATGCGGTTAAACACGTATTCAAAGAAGTATTGAAATAAAAATGCAGTTTGAATAATGCGCCGAGCCTCGGTGCATGCAATACAAGATGAATGGATGCAAGCATGAGGTATGCTAATTGAAATGTGACCCTAATCTAACCATCAAAAGCGATTAAATAAAAGAGAGAAAGGCGTGGGGTTAGAAGACATACACATTATTACATTTTGCTCTCACGAAGGAGAGTCCGAATGAATAAACTAAGCTAAGCTAATCAAATCTAAGCTAATTAAGGCTAATCTAAGCTAATTATTTACAAACCAAATAAAAAACTAAACTAATTAACTAATTATTACAACACTTGAATGAATCAACTAGTAAGCTAACTAATTAATTTACAACACAAATGTAAGTAAACTAAGCAATTAACATTTCTAACTATGGCTGTCACTACTCCGCCTCGGGAAATGAAAGATGCACATGCTCGGTTTCCTCCCGAAAAGACCTCGGTTTTGCTCTCGGAAGCCTCTGTTTGCAAAGTTGAACATTTCCAGAACCATTTTGCTCCACCTTACCAACATTCTGCCAAAGTTTACATCAGTGGCCAGCCGGCCAAGAAGGTGGCCTGCAGCTATTTATGGTGCACTGTCGGCCATAGATGGTGGCAAGCCGGCTACTGATGCACTGGATCACCATGCTGCAACAAAGTACAAACAGAGCAAAAAGAGGGTTTTTCCAAGGGTTTTCTACACAATTCATCCCTCATTTTCATGGAAAAATCTAAGGAGTTGTGAACTTAAACTACAAACCACCAGTCTAAGTAATTTCATTGCATGATGGCTTGTGATTCAAGGTGTGCAAGCTCAATGAATGCAAAATGAGACACAAACCTCCTCCCTTTCATGAAGGATCGAGGGAAGAAGTTGACCTTGGAGACTTGGATCATTTCATCACTAACAAGGATGAAATGGTCTAAGTTCTATATGTTCAATTAACATCCGATTGAACATGTCAAAACACAACCAAATACTTATCTTGGCTCGCTTTTAGTTGTAAGTTTTAATTACACATTTTATTTACCAACCATTACTTAGTCAATTAAATCCACTGGTAAGAGTTTTCTAAAGAGAATGAAATGTCAACCAAGGGGTGGTTTAAGGCATGAGAGAAGCTTCATGCCGTTGGTAATGAACCCTCAAAAGTGGATTAAACCATTAAGCATGGACTTCAATCTCAAGCTTAAAGAATCCCAAGTTTGAAATAACCCTCAAAGTAAATTAAAAATTCAAGAAATGAGGGAGGTTGCGAAGCTTTAGATGCTAAAATGAAGTGCAAAACAATACCAAAACATGCAATCAACTCAAACAAGGGGTGTCTAATGGCCTAAAACACCACCCTTGTGAGGACTAAGCTCTGGCTGAGTACTCGGGGCAAGGGTCTAGTACTTTCAATTTATCCATAAGCCATACCTGGGAAGGGATGAAAATTAAGAGAGATTCAAGGATAGAGAGATATACGTTGAGGGAAAAATAAAAGGGTTTCGAGAGGAAAATAGAGATTGAGTGTTGAGTTGTGTGAGAAATATAAATTAGAAGGGTGGGAGACAATACCTGAAAAAGTGATGGACTCCCTGCAAAGCGGGTAGTCTCTCCCTAATGAAAGGCATCCAAACCCATCAAGGTTTCGACCAGGGCCAGGCCCATGCAACTTTTACCCTTTTTCAAACATTGGGCCACTTCGATCAACTGGATGTTGGCTCCGCCGAAACTAAGGGCAAGGAGGAATTGCGCAAGTAAACATAAACAAAGAGCATGTTGCCGATAACCTCGCCAGAGAAGGTTGTCCCTGTTTCCAATAGCGAAAAATTGATGAATAAGTCAAGGATGTCTAGGTCCCCATCATGGGCCAAGAACCAAGCTTCATGTAATGAAAACCCATACATCCGTCCCAAAGCATGGGCATGGCTAAAACGGGGCTGTGGCATGATTTCTTCGTTGCGCCAGGATTCCATCAATTCTTGAAATTCTTCGATCATTGGACACATCTCTTGTGACCCGAAGTGAAATACATGTGTGATCAGGTTCCAGCATCAAGCAGCGGCGTAGAGGAACAAAAACAAAGCAAATTATGGCTCAGAGGGAAAAGAGCGTTTAGGCCAAAACCGCAAAAGTTCACCTTTTTCGAGCCGTCCAAAGTGGCTATCCAGTCTCGGAGCCTATTGTTGAGAAGAGTCTCCATCTTGAGAGCAAAATACCAACGACTTGCTATTCTACCAGAAAAACAGAATAGGAGCACCATTTATAGAGTTTAAGAAGAAACAGTGCATGACAGCTGGACAGCATTGACTGACCTCATTTTTGGGCCCGACCGTGCCTATTTGGACCCGACCAAGTCTAAATGTTGGCCTAGATCAACGTAGTTACAGAAAAGGGCTGGTCTCTGCTTCGGTGTACTATGGTTGTATTTTGAGTCCTGTTTTATTTATACCAAGTGTTTTTTAGTATTTTCGAATTGTTTTCATTTCGTTTTTGTGTTATCAAGTTGTAGTTTATATTTTGTCTGGTTGTAGGGTGTTGTCTGATTCAAGAATAATGCAAAAGCAAGTGTTCATAGTTTTACAGCCTTGTGCAAAGTTACCATGCAAAGGTTATGCCATTCATCACATATCATACGAGAAGATCACTGTAAAAATCTGTCTTTTTTTATAAACTGGTGGGTCCAACCCCAATCATTATTTTCAAAGACCAAAAATAAAAGAAAAGTCTTCAAAAACAAAATACATAGGTCTACCTGAAGCTATATAGTTCCTAACTACAAAGCAAAAGAAAAAAGCAAAAAACCAGTAACCTATCCTCGCTCTCTTCCTCCTTGACTGCGGAGGAGGTGCATCACTCTCATCACTAGGACTGCTAGACTGTATGTCAACCGCCTCCCCCTCCTCCTCGGAGGTCATGTACTCCTTGAAAGACTCCTTAGGAGGTGAGCGTTGTCTCATTCTACTTCTCCCCTGGTCAGCTCTTCCTTTACCCCTCACTGGGCCCCATCTCTGTCTCCTAGAGGAGGTCCTATAGGTGCAACTAGTGCTGGTTCAAGTTTTAAACAAAATTTAAAAAATTAAAAAAAAATTAAAAAAAAAAAGAGGACGAAAAAGAGAGATTATAGATATTAGAAGAGACCAATAGAGTCATGACCAAGATTGTAATGACCGTAAACTAGGGGCAAAGTGTACCTCGATCCCATGGGTGGCTAGAGCAGTCTTCCTCCTCCACACCATTAGAAGCAGCCTGTCAACTGTCTGAAAGAGGTCATCCACGTACCCCGTAGGTACCTGTAAAAAAAATAAAAAATAAAAAATAAAAAATAAAAAATAAAAAATAAAAAAAAAGAAGAAAGAAAGACATGGGAATATGAAACAAGATAACGATGCATAGTGGGTGGAAATTAAGCATAGTGGTCAACAAATAATAGAGCAGAGTGGGAAGAAAATGAGAAAATACAGTGAGTAGACACATGGAGAAGTGTGTACCTGCTTGACACCGGGAGCCATCACCAATCTGTAATCCCTCTCCTCAATGTGCTCAAGGGGGATCTGCTCAATCACCGCGTCCGGTCACATGTATACAACCTTAAAAGGAATCACCAGAAGTCTAGGGACGGGAACTGAAGCGAAAACTCCTCCGAGGGCAACGGCAATAGCAACAACCTTAGGAATAGCACGGACCACGCCCAGGGTAAGAGGCACCATCACCCAAGTATGTAAGAAGGCAGTGAAGTCATCGGGCTCATGGTACTGATCACTGTCCTCTCCCCACATGAGATGATCGATTTGGGGTCCGTCGTGGAGATCATTAACTATCCTCATACCAAGGGCAGAAGGATGTGGAACGTCAGGACTAACTTAGCCCAGGTCTAGGGAAGAAATCTCTCTCCCAAATAGTATGCCCTATTGAAAGGGCCCTAAAAAAGAATCCGCATAGTGGAGGCCTCCCTTGCGGCAGCATAAGTCACACTCGATGCCTGAGGGATGCCCTCCCAGGGGTGCCAGTCAACCTGTGAGCAGAAGGTGCAAGGCAAGAATCAGATATCAAGGGTTTGAACAGCAGTATGGTAATAGCAGTAAGATGTAAAGACTAGTATTTTGTTACCTGATCCATGATGATGGTGTCAAAGAAATGGAGAAAGTAAGGAAAGTCTCGGTCTATACGGCGGTGTCACTCAAATCAAGAGTTATAGTACCGGGAGTGGGGTACTGACAACTCAATCGGCCTCATTGGGACCAGAGCCAAAGAGGTGAAATACATGTAAACCCATAGTTGCAAGCAGAAAGACATGGACAAAGTAAATGAGCAGATGAATAGAAAATGAAATGCAAAGTTGAATAGAGTGCAAAGCTGAACATAAAAGTAAGTATGAGGTGTACATCCCAAACCCTCCAGTAGCCGCCAAGTGAATCCGCCTTGCGGCGGGATACGGAGCTCATGTAGCAGTACAGGATGGCTAAGCCAATGCCACCCTGTAGACACCCCATTTTTGACGGCCCTTATGACTTGGACACCATTGCATGCACACCCGATAATGAGTTTACATGCTCGCCAAGTGCTCCAAGTCCTCAGTCGAATGCCACAGCTTTAAGCCCTTTAAACCCTACACCCTTGTTGCCTCATTCTTGGACCAAGCCTTGGTCCTTCAAACTTGCAACCCTTAGCAGGCCATCTTTTTGGGCTATCGGCCATCACTTTTTGGCTGCCGGCCACCAATTTCTTTTGTAGATATTTTGTGACAGTTGTGCCAGCTATTTGCACAGATACATGCATCTTCACCCACATATAGGGATGGATATCCTTGTAGGGAATTCATGTTTTCTATATATAGAAGACCCCTCTCTCATGTTTTGAGGTTAGAAAATTTAGAGATCATAATTTTTCCTCTCTCTACAATTCTCTCTCTCTCTAGCAAATCTCTACACTTTTGTCTACAAACCCTTAACCTTTGCCTATACACCCTTAACCAAATCTTCTCATCTTTGAGTTGAGGTATTTTTGAGCTTGGTTTGGGCTCTTGAAGGTTGTGTTGTCTTGGTTTTGTTGCTTGAATTGCTTTTTCTCTTCAAGAGGTATAAGGTTTTGTCTATTTGCTTGCTGTAGACACCTCATTTTTGACCGACCTTAAGACTTAGGTGCTACCGATTGTTTATTTGGTGATAAAAGTTATGCAGTGCAAAGGTTCGATTTCTTCAGCAAGAGGGGAGTCAAATCCCAACCTTACACCCCATTTTGGACCAAACTATTTTGAATGGTTTTTAGAACTTAAAACCCTCTCTTTCAAAATATTTTTGAAATAAAGTTCCTACGATGTTCCAACGCTCGTATTTTGTTAAATGTTGCGCTTTTCGATAAACCGGGCAAGGGCAAAGTGGAAATGCATGAAAGAGAGGTGAACTCTTCAAAAAAATCTTCAAAAACATCTTGTTTGGGGGTTTGGAGTTGAATAAAAGAGGAGTGGAGGGAAGAAACCTAGTTGAGGAAGAAGTTGGGTATGAATCATTAAGAGAGAGACAAGCAGTCCTCGCTAAATCGAGCCTATCCTTTTGTACACTTGGATTTAAGCTATAAGGCCACCACCGTTGGAAAGAAGACTTCCGGGGCTTCATTTTTCACTCAACCGGATGAGGGAGATATGGTTGTTAGAAGTTGGGCATCAATCTGTTATGATCAAAACTGAGCAGCCTTCACTAAAAGAGGGATATCTCTTAGCACAGATGGAATTTTGATCCAAGGCTGCCACCATTGGAAATCTTACTTCCGGGGCTTCAATTTGGAAAAAAGAATGACCTTAAAAGGAGTCCATATGAAGGAGTTATGCCTATTTGAAGTTGGACCTGTAGAGTAGAATGTCATGTCGGCCACAAATGTGTGCAATCGGCCACGGAGATGGCTGGTCGGCCATCACAAGTAGCAGGTCGGCCCCAAAGATGGCCGGCTGGCCAAGAGTGACCTAAACTCAGAATTTTTGAAGATATTTTGCCCTCCAGCTGTTTCCAGGTTATGCCACCTGTCCTAGTCAGATATTTTCAACCAAATGCTCTCTTTTTGCTATATATGAAGCTATATCTCATATATTCAAGGTAAGAACATTGAAGCAATTTTGGGAGCTTCTCTCTCTAAAAAAAAGTCCTCTCTCTATAGAAATTTCAGAGCTAAATTTCAGCCTTTCTCTCTAGTTTGCTCTCTCTCTTGCCATTGTGTGCATACAAGAGATACACATGGAGATACACCTTTCCTTGGCCTAGGCATCCTTGATCAAACTTGATCACAATTGGGCTGGGATCCCTTGGAGCCTATTTTGAGCTCTCAAAGCTGGCTTAAGCTCAAAATTTTGGTCATTTTGCTGCTGTGCTTCAAGGGTAAGCACTTCTCCCTTTCAAGCTTGTTTTGCACACTTGCTTCACCATCCTTTTTCCATTGTTTTGGGCTTTTTTTGGGGGTGGTGTTGAACTACAAAAAGGTCTGATTTTTAGTCCTAAAAATTTTGGTTTAAGCCTTGTTTGGCTAGGGGGTGTTTCCTCCTTTTTGATTCTTAGCTTGGAAGGCCTTTTGAGCTATCTTTCAAGTTTTTCAAACAACTTCTTTTTGGCTTTAAAACCACTTAATTCTAGAGGAATTTTAGTGGTAGAAAACTTGTTTTGAGGCTCAAAATAAGAGGGGGTGGTCCCCCCTCCTCTTGTCTTGTTAGCATGTGTTGTTGGCCTATCAAATGAGCATGTATTTCTCCCTTCTTGAGGCTTAGTTTGAGCATGTTTTTGTAACTTTTTGGGCATGCTTTAACTCTGATTTTGGCTGGTTTGATCACTTCTTGCTTGCATTTTGTACTTGTAGTGCAAATCGTGCTTACTAGCTTAACATGCTTGATGTTGTAGCCTATTATTTTAGCATGTATTGGCTCCATTCCAGCACATTTTTGATAATGTTTTGACATGCTTTAGGACTATTTTGAGTGGTCTTGGTCATATAAGCCATGTTTTGTATAGCTATAGTGCAAGTGCCTTCACTAGTCTTGAGTTTTGAGACCACTAGCATGCTATATTTGTGATGTGTGCATGATATGGCATCACTTGGCATGTAATTTCAGAGCATATGTCATTGCCACACTCTCACATTTTCCACTCCTTCAATGTGTTTGAGAGTTGTGTCTTCATGCCTTGTTTGCGAGCCATCAAATGTGCATATTTTCCTTGTGTTATATGCCTTGATCTTAGTATATTTCAGCCACTATGTTGGCATATTTAACCTCTATCCAGGGTTGGTTTGGTCATTTAGGGTTAGTATTGTATGCCTATGGTGCTATGCTCTTTGCTAGTTTCAATGCTTTCGACTCCCAATATGCCTTGCATGCATCATTTTCGTGTTTTGATGTCATTTAGCATACTATTTCAGTGTTGGAATATATGTCATTGCATCCCATTCTTCATTTGTTATATCACTTTGAAAGAGGTTTTAAGCCCTTTGTTGGTTTGAGCACGAAATCGAGGCGTTCATGCCTAATGGTTTTAGCCTTCTCTTGAGGGTTTCTACTAACCAATAGCATGATGCTTCTTTCATGCTCAAGATGCTTGTGGCTTAGTCCGTTTTTCCATTTAGAGGACTTCTCACTTTTGAACTTAACCGGTTAAAGGATTAATTGGTAATCTAAAATGAGTAAACAAATTGAATTGAAGTAAAACATGCCAAGATAACATGTTTGTGTTGCATTGCATGTGTTTAGATCGGACGTTAATCCATACACGAAAAATGAGGGACGTTTCATACTCAAAGTGATAAAACGTGCCTCATTTCTTAGTCGTCGACACCCTTGATCGTACATGATAGGGTGGAAGCTCATCGAGTCTATTTGTGCATTCATTGACTTGTACAAACTTGGCTTCTCGGCCATCGTGCATTGTGATGCTCGGTTGGTGGCCCTAGAGTTGAGTACCATACTCCTTTGAGCTTGAGATATGATAAGGAGTGTGGTGGTACACACATTTCCTTGCAAATACACTGCCATGCCTCTGTTTGTGCTCTGTTGTAGCAAAAAGAGGAAATTCAGGGAATCAGTGGCCGACCGGCCACCAGGGAAGCTGACCGGCCATCAAAGCCTGCTGACCGGCCATCATTACTGGCCGATGGCCACCATCTCTGGCCGATCATCCCTCAGCATGTTCCTGAGATGGGTCAGAATCAACCTGGAAGTTGGCACAATTTTCAAAAGTACAGAAGTGTGCAAACAGAGGCATTTAGAGGCAAGGTAGTGGATTTTCGGGAGGACGCGACCGAGCATGCATGCCTCCTTCGCCCGCAAGGCCATTTTACTGCTTTACTAGCTAGTTGTAGTTAATTACATGTGTTGTAATTAATTAGCTTAGATTAGCTGGTTATTCAATTCAATTTGGTTTGTAATAATTAATTAGCTAGAATAGTTAGTTAATCAGTTGGTTTGTAATAAGTAGCTTGGCTTAGCTTAGCCTATTTATTCGGATCCTCCGTCGAGAGGGCAAATGTTGTAATAAGGGTGGGTGCGTGCGTGTGTGCATGTCTTCCAACCCCACGTCTTTTTCCCTTTTATTTACCCGCTTTCGGTGGTTAGATTAGGGCATATTTCGATTAGTATACCTTATGCTTTGCATGTGTGCATCATTCATTCGTATTGCATGCACCGGGCTCGGCGCATCATTCAAATTGCATCGTATTTCGATTTCTATTTGAATAGATGTATTAATTGTAGCATTCATATACCATCTTAGATAAGCCGAGCCTATTTAGTTGCATTTTGCATGTGTTGCATTAGGCATTGTTGATATAGTTAGGATCATGCGTATTTCTAACTAGTTTCCTGTTTTGGCTCGGAGTACACTATAAGTGTTTACGCTTTAGCATATTGCATGAGATGTGTATGTTGCCATGTTAGCATGCTTGCAATAAGGCTATTTGCTTAATTGCTATAACTGCATGAATGCCTATGGATGAAGGCTTCATTACTTGAATTGGAACAATTCATTGAAATGTGAGTTTTAAGCCCACTTGAAGTGGCAAATCATCATGTTTTAAGCCCACCTTGTTTGGTGGCAAATCCGCGTTTTAGCCTACTTGCGAGTGGCACCTTCAAAACCCTTTTCGAAAACAAACATTGAAATGTTTTGTTCCAATTTAGGCGATCTAGTCTATACTTGTATGCTGTGCACATCACGTAGTAAGTTAGCTAAATAACTGGAATAAGAACACATGTGTTTTCAAAAACAACATATCATGATTAGTAGAGGCCGATCCTTTGATTGGGCGAGTGGGGGTGCTCATTTCATGATCTTCCCCCCTCGTACCCAAGTTCCCGAGCTGAGGCAACTTTGGTGATGACGGACACATGGCCTTAGGCACGAGTCAGGGTTTCCTAAATTTCCCCAAAACAAAATATTTAGGTGGCGACTCTGAAATCTGGCAAAACAGTCCATGTTTGGCACTTTTTGATTCAAAATTGATTTTTCAAAACCAATTGCCGGATTTGGACTCGTTGGTGATTTATCAGTCTCACATTGCACTTTGTGAGATTAGATTCAGAACCGTGACAGGAGTCCAAACTGTAGTAGCTAGAACTATAATTCACGCCCTCTCCAAAAGGAGGGCGCACGGAGCGAGTTCGGGTGGTCTACACTTGCTTTCTTTACTATTATTCTTGTTGTTTTCCAACTGTTTTGGGGCTATAAAAACTTTGTGTTTTTTGGCTGAAGCTTGGGTTTTAAGACCATTAAAGGTTGAGGGGTGATCCACCATTCTTTATACCTTGTTTTGGAGGCCTTTGCCCTTGTGTTTTCCACCCTTGCATCATCTTTTTCTGAGCTTTTAAACATTGATTTTCAGAGCTTTTTTAGTGGCCAAAATCATGTTTTGAACTCCAAATTTGAAGGGGCCAGCCTCCCCTTCTTGTGTCTTGCTTACTAGCCTAGTTTGTGCCATGTTTTAGCATGTTAATCTAGACTTTTTTAGCTCAATTCCAACATGTTTTAGAATTGTATTAGACCTATTTTAGCACTATTTTTGAGTGATAGTTACATTTGAGCTTTATTTTGCATGCTTGTAGTGTAATAGTTCTCATGAGCTTAGTGTTCTAGGCCTTAGACACCATCTCCTTTGAGTTGATAGCATTTATTTATGCTTTTCTTATTCATTTTCAGCACTAATAATCTCTGCAACCTCCCTCCTTTCTTGGCTTTGAAAGTAGTTCAAACAATTTGTTTATTTAAGCATGAGATTGAGATGTCATGCTTAATAGTTTAATCCCTTAGGGGGCTTATTACCAACGGTATGATGTCTCTTTCATGCCTACGACAACTTTTGGTTTGAGCCGTCTTTCCATTAGAGAACTTGAACTCATCCTTTGGACTCAATTGATTAAAGGATGGATGGTAATCTAAAATAGTGAAAGATAATAATTTGGTTGTGTTCAATCGGACGTTAATTGAACAAATGGAAGCTTGAACCATTTCATACTCATTAGTGATAGAATGATTCAAGGTCCCAAGGTCACCACTTCCCTTGATCATTCATGATAGGGAGGTGGTCTTCAGAGTCTCATTTCATTGCATTTATTGAACTTGCACACTTGGTTCCATAAGCCATCATGCAATGAAATTGCATCCATTGATGGTTTGTGAACCAAACTTGCTACTCCTTTGATTTGTTCATGAAAAGGAGGGGTGAGTTGTGCAAACAAACCCTTGAAATACCCTGTACATGCTCTGTTTTTCCTCTATTGCAACAAGGAGAACTGGGCAGCAGTGGTCGGCAGGTGGCCGGCAGACCACCTTTGATGGCCGGTTGGCCATCACTGGTGGCCAGCAACCCTCATCACTAGCCAGCCGACCACTGATGCAAAATTCAACAGCATGTTTCTAAGGCAAAGTAGAGTTGTTCTGGAAGTGGGCAATAGTGTGTGTGTGTTCTATTATGCAACAGAGGCAATTCGAAAGCAAACAGCGACTTTTTGGGTGGAAACCGAGCATGTGCATTAGCATTCCTCGCTTGCCGAGCATGTTTTAAGTTCAAATTGTTGTAATTAATTAGTTATAGCTAGTTAATTTTGTAAAATGTTGTAACTAGTTAGTTAGTTAATTAGTTATTCAATTTTGTTTTGTAATCAGTTAGTTAACTAGAATAGTTGATTAATTTGTTATAATAATTAGTTTAGTAGTTTAGCTAATTTCATTTGTTTTGTAATAATTAGCTTAGCTTTAATTAGTTAGTTAATTAGCTTAGTTTATTCAGACACTCCTTCGAGAGGGCACTATATTGTAATAACGTGTATGTCTTCCAACCCCACGTCTTTCTCCCTTTTATTTACTAGCTTATGATGGTTAGTTTAAGGACATCATGTTTTGTTTAGCATTACTCATGTTTGCATCCATTTATATTGCATGCACTGAGGCTCGGTTCATCATTCCAAACGTATTGTCAGTTTAAATACATTCTTTGAATACGTGCTTAGATCGCATGCTATTTCATTGATTCATATGCCATATTAGTAGCCAAGCCTATTAGTTGCATATCGCATGTGTCGTATTAGTCATATTGTATAGTTAGGAATCATGCACTTTTTTCTAACTCTTTTCTTTTTTGGCTTAGAATACTAGGTGAGCCTTTACTCGCTTTAGCATAATTGCATAAATATTGATGTTGCCATATTTAGCATGCTTACCATGAGGCTAATTGCTTAAGTGCTAAATTGCTTGAATGCTTATAGATGAAGGCTTGTTGCTTGAATTGAAATAATTTGACCAATGTTCATATGTGATCACTTTTTTTAAGTAGTACATTTTCGAAACAATTTTCAAAACGAACATGACTCGAAATGTCCCAATTCTTGCAAGTTAGTCTATACTTGTGTGTGCGCATCACATAGTAAGTTACCCTAATAAACCGGAACATGAGCATATAATGTTGATAAAAATCATATCATGATTAGTAGAGGCCGATATTTGATCGAGCGAGCGGGAGTCCTCAATGCATTCATGACCTTCCTCTCTCGTACCTAAGTTCCCGAGCTGAGACAATCTTGGTGATGATGGACACATGGCCTTTGGCACGAGTCATGGGTTTCCTAAATTTTTCCAAAATAAATATTTAGGTGGCGACTTTGTATCTGGCAAAACAGTCCATTTTTGGCATTTTTGATTCGAAATCGATTTTCCAAAAGATTTGACGGATTTGGACTCTTTAATTATCAATTTCACATTGCACTTGTGAGATTAGATTGTAGACTCGACTTTCTTCGCGCCCCCTTTCGGAGAGCTCGAATTGGTCCTACAGTTCGGACTCCTGTCACGGTTCTGAATCTAATCTCACAAAGTGCAATGTGAAACTGATAAACACCAAAGAGTCCAATCCGGCAAATCATTTTAGAAAATTGATTTTAAATCAAATAATGCCAAAATTAGACTGCTTTTCCATATTACAAAATCCACGTAAAATTTTATTTTTGGAAAATTTAGGAAATCCTGACTCGTGCTAAAGGCCACGTGTCCGTCATCACCAAAGTTGTCTCGGCTCGGGAACTTGGGTACGAGAGGGGAAGGTCCTGAAATGAGCACCCCCGCTCGCCCGATCAAAGGATCGGCCTCTACTAAGCATGATATGTTGTTTTATAAACCTCATGTGTTCTTATCCAGTTATTAGCTAACTTTACTATGTGACGCACACATACAAGTATAGACTAAATCGCAAGAATTGGAACAAAATAACTCATGTTTGTTTTCGAAAAAGGTTTGAAGGTGCCACTCTCAAGTGGGCTAAAATGCGGATTTGCCACCCTCGGGTGGGCTTAAAATATGATTTTGCCACTTCGCAAAGTGGGCTTAAAACTCACATTTGTCGAATTGTTCCAATTCAAACAACAAAGCCTTCATCCACAGGCATTTATGTAGTTTAACAAGTAAGCACATAGCCTTATGGCAAGCATGCTATCATGGCGATACTCACACTCATGCAAGTATGCTAAAGTGTAAAACTTACAGTATACTCCAGGCTAAAACAAAAACTAGTTAGAAACAATGCATGATCATAACTATGTTAAGATGCCTAATGCAACACATGCAACATGAAATTAATAGGCTCGGCTACTAAGATGGCATATGAATGCAGCAATTTGATACACATATTCAAAGAAGTATTGAAATACGATGCAGTTTGAATGATGCACCGAGCCTCTGTGCATGCAAGACAAATGAATGAATGCAAACATGCAAGCATAAGGTATGCTAATTGAAAATTCCCCTAAACTAACCATCGAAAGCGGTTAAATAAAAGGGAGAAAGACGTAGGGTTGGAAGACATGCACACATGCACGCATACTTATTACAACATTGCGCCCTCGCGAAGGAGGGTCCAAATAAATAAGAGCTAAGCTAATCTGAGCTAAGCTAATCAAACCAATCTAATTAAACTAATTAGACTAATTATTACAAATCAAAATAAGAAAATAGCTACGCTAAGCTACTTAATTATTACAACACTTAACTAATTAGCAAACTAATTAATTAAATTACAAAACCAATGTACCCTAAACATGTAAAGCATTAAACTACACTGCCTCAACTTTGCCTTAGAACATGGAAGATGCATGCATTCGGTTTTCACCCCGAAAAGCCCACCAGTTTGCTTTTGAGAGGCGTTGTTTACAAGGGCGAACTTACTCCAAGAACTTTCTGCTCCACCTTACTAAAACAATGCTAAGGATTGCACCAGTGGCCTGCCGGCCATGAGTGCTTGCTGCCAGCCATCTACCAGCCAAGAGTGTGCTATGCCAGCCAAGGATGAAGCACTGCTGGCCATCAGTGAGCCACTGCCGGCTACTAGGGTGTTGAATTACCATACTGCAATAGAGCACAGACAGAGGAAAATGGAGGGTTTTCCAAGGATTTGTTTGTACTATGCCCCTCCTTATCATCTCAAAACATCAAAGGAGTGGCACTCTTGGATCCAAAACCACCAATCAAGCATTTTCAATGCTTGATGGCCAAAGATCCAAGTTGTACACTTTCAATAAATGCACAAAACAAGACTCAAAGGAACACCACCCTATCATGCATGATCAAGGGTGATGGAGACAAAGGAGATTGGCTCATTTTATCACTTTGAGTATGAAATGGGCCAATCTACCTTATGTTCAATATAACGTCCGATTGAACACATGCAATGCAAACACAACATGCTTGTCTTAGTCATGTTTTACTTGTTCAATTTTGTTTACTCATTTTGGCATTACCAAGTTATTCTTTAACCGGTTAAGTCCAAGATGAGTGTCCTCTAATGAGAGAGAGGTCAACCAAAAGATGGTTTAAGACATGATGGTTTAAGACATGAAAGAGATCATGCCTTTGGTAAGGAGGAACCCTCAAAAGAGGGTTAAAAACCATTGAGCACAAGCCCTATCTCAAGCTTAAACACAACCTTAAGGTTAACCAACCCTCAAAGAAAATGGAAAAGTGAAGAAATGAGGAAGATTGCAGATATTTCAGTGCTGAAATGGCATGGAAAATGATACTACAACATGCAAGCAACTCATGTACAACATGTTCAAAGGCCAAAATCACTAAACTAGTGAAGAGCACTACACTATAGCCATGCAATATAAAGCTCAAATGATCATACCAGCTCAAAACAGAGTTAGAATATGCCAAAACAGTGGCTAAAACTTGCTGAGATTAAGGCACAAAAGGCTAGAAAAACATGTTCACATGCTAGGCTACAAACAAGACTCAAAAGCAACTCTAAAAAGCAATGAAAGAGTGAAGCAAATGAGTATGTGACAGAGCTATTGTAACGCCCTAAAAAAAAACATATTAACTCACATTCTCGACATGCATAGACATAAGAGAATAAAGCATATTTCTATTTATCAGAGTATTCCTTACAAAAGTATTACATGTTGACAACAAAAGTAAATTCCCTATGCGCTTACAACTTTCCAAGCCAACACTTGGTTACAAAAAGAGAGTACTAACTCATACACATTAAGCCCTCGGCTTGAATTTACATGTAATACACAAAAGATAACAACAAGAATTCTTCAGCCTCTAAGCCTCCCAAGCTATGTCCTTGGAGGTGGCATGTCACCTGAACTTGAACCTGAAAATGATGTCCCATATAGGGTGAGCTACAGCCCAGTAGAGATATACTAAACCAAATATGAGCCATGACTAAAACAATAGCATTTGATAGGCGGTGAACACTTATAAACCAATTTATATCACAATAAAGTTCCATGACAATCATGTCCATGTTACATTCCACTTTCCTTTACTTATCCAAATCATTTCATAAACATGGCTCAGAACTTGGCCAAACAATCAGATGATACTATAATCCATATAAAGATATTTTCATACTTCACAATTTACATGAGATTACAACTCATATTTAAACAACTTTCAAACTTCAAATGATACACATATTTGCTGTATCAATACTTCAATTTAATACACATATTTGCTGTATTAATGGAGTCCATCCCCTATCTCCTCTCAAACAGGTTTGAGAGTCCATCCCCTATCTTCCCTCAAACCATGGAGTACATCCCCTATCTCCTCCCACACAATACACATATTCCAAGTATATAAACACTCATCATATACAAGGATCAATCAATACACATATTTGATGTATTATTCCAACCGTCATATTCAATGACATATTCAATGTGATTAGTTTCAGTTTTCCCTAATCAACATACAGTGTCTACAACAATCAAAACTATCTTCCACCGATAGCCCCAACCAGTTATTTCTAAACAGAAAATAAATGCATTAAACAGATATAATATCAACATTTCCATAAGAGAATGATTAATTTATCCAACTCCACCATTCAACTTTATAATTCTCCAATTTCATAATTTCCAACTTAATTTCATATTCCCACAAATTAATTATTCAAATTATTTTATCACATAGCTAGGGCATTTTTCCCTAATTCTCAATATCAACCCTAAGGTTCAATTTCATCAATATAACAACCATAATTTCATTTTCCAAGGTCTCATATACCCATGGGATATAACATTTTGAAAACCCCTAGAGAGAAGGTATGTAGAGAGAGAGGGAGAGTCAGATCTAGGGTTTGTGTAAAAGGGGAGATGAAAAAGTGAAGTGTAATCTCGCTGCTGTGTACTGATATAATAGAGGCTCGCTCGAGCCAACAATTCGAAGCTTCAGGTCTACAACCCAGAAGCACACTCGAGCGAAGAAACCCAAAACATACAGCTCGCTCGCTCGAGCGACGGAAAGCTCGCTCGAGCCAAGAAATGCAACTTTCAGGTCCAGAACCAGACGCAGACGCAGGCTCGAACACAAGACTTCTCACTCGAGCCACCAGACACATCACCCAACTCTCGCTCGAGCGAAGGAACCCTGGCTCAAGCGAAGGATCTAAAACACAGAGCTCGCTCGAGCGACAAAAGCCTCGCTCGAGCGAATGAGCAAAATTCTGGACAGCAACTATTGGTTTAAACTCACAACCAACCTGTAACAAACCTACTCAACACATCCTAAAACTCAAATATATGGAATTAAAGGATGACAACAAGATATATACATCAACCAACTCCAGAGAACCTAAGTCCGAATACACAACCAAAGGAGAAAGAAACGGGATCGCTAACACTGAAATTACATGTAAAAAGACACTTCAACATGCAAACATCTCAAGCAAATCAAGTTTAGAGCCTTAAAACAATGAGCTAATGAAGGCCATTTGCACTACAACCATGCAAGACAAGACTCGGATGACCAAGACAGCCCAAAACAGAGTTAAATCATGCCAAATCAGTAGCTAAAACATGCTGAGATCAAGTCACAAAAAGGTAGAAAAACATGCTCGCATGCTAGGCTATCTACACTTGCAAACAAGATACAAGGAGGGGAGGCTACCCCCTCCTATTTTGGACCTCAAAACAAAGTTTTTATCACTGAAAATCCCCTGGAATTCAGTGGTTAAAAGGCCAAAAAAAAAGTTGTTTTAAAAGCTTTGAAAGATGGCACAACACTTAACAAGCAAGCTACAAGAAGGGTGGACCACCCCTAACTCCAAAACAAACCTCAAACCACCATTTTAAATCATAAAAATAGAGATTCAAAGGTCAAAAATCTGCCTCAAAACAGCATGCAAAGATGGCCAAACAAGTATTTAAATTAACCTAAAAATACAAGTATTCTACCTCTTTGAAGACAAGATGCTATATAGGCAACAAAGGCAAGTCAAACCAAGAAAAAAACCTCTTCTAGAGCTCAAGTAGAACCATAAGCAACCTCAACACAATGGTGACCAAGTTTGATCAAGGGCTCACTGTAGACAACCCATTTTTGACCGACCTTAAGACTCGGACGTCACCGGTTGAGCGCTCGGTGATGTTGCATACTGTGCTCGTTCAGAAGTCTCAGAGTCGCGGCCGCGCGCCCTGCCTCCGGACCTCCGAACCATCTTCTCTACCTTGTCTCGGTTTGCGAACCAGGCTCGGTTTTCTCTGTTTTCTTTCCTAAGGGAAGGGAGTGGTCCCGCAGATTATCTCCCGGTGGCCGTGAGCTACTTTTCGTGGCCGCAGGCCATTTTGCCCATTTCGGAGCCCGGTTCCCGGTTTTCGGGGCCGTTAGGCCGTGTGCCTCGGCTCGGGACCGCCCAACCATCTCCGCTTTCTCCGGTTTTTGGCGGAGACCTCTGTTTTAATGTTCCGAGGAACACTCGGGCCCCTGATGCCCACTTTGCAGCCGAACACCACTCCCGGTGCCCGGCGACCCATTTTCGGGACCCCGAACTGCGTGATTTGGGCCCCGAGCATTCATTTTGCATCCGTTTTCTCCGGTTTTTGGCAGGTATCTCTGTTTCGTCATTCCAGAGGACACTGGGGTTGCAGATGCCCACTTCGCCGCTAAACACCACTTCCGGCACCTGTCGCCCATTTTCGGGATCCCGATTTGCTCGGTTTTGGCCCCGAACATTCATTTCTCATTATTTTTTGTTCAAACTTGGCAGGTACCTCTGTTTCAACATCAGGAAGATCACTGGGGGGGGGAGAAGCCAGCAATTATCCCAGATAGCCAGTTTCGCTCCTCCGGAGCCCGTTTTGCTCACTTCCGGGCCAATGTTGAACACCCTAGGGGTATTTTCTTCCAACCAAAGCTACATATCTGTGATGAGGGCATCTAGGAGGACCCTAAGGGTTGGTGGTCGGCCAGAAATTCATGGTTTCATTTTTGGGCCTCTCCTTCAAGCTCTATGTTGTGACTCTTGGTTCAATGTTGCCAAATTCAAACCTTGGATCCTTGTTCTACACATCTTGGAGGACACTTTGGCATAGTGGTCGGCCAGAAATTGTTGACTTCATCTTTGGACCTCTCCTTCAAGCTCTATGTTGTGGCTCCTGCTTCAGAGTTGCCAGATTTCAACCATGGGGCCTTGTTCTACACACCTTGGAGGACACTTTGGTATGGTGGTCGGCCAGAAATTTTTCTGTTCTTTTTTTGGGGGTGGCCGGCCGGCCATGGTGAGTGGCTGGCCGACCAGGTGGGGTGGCCGGCCGGCCACCTCCCACAAATTTACCTGGCCGGCCAGCTTCCTGCTTTCCAGCCTGTCCCAGCTGTCCGGATATCTTTCAGCATATCCCGGGGCATCCGGGGGATATTTCGGGAGGGAAAGATTGGGTGCTTTCCCTCCCCTTTTACACCCCATTTCTTGCCTATTTGAAGGGCCCTCCCTCTCCTTCTTCAAGGTTGGAAAATTTGTCTTCAAGAACACATCTTCAAATTCCTCCATTTCCTTAGCTCAAAACTTCAAAAAAGCTTCAAGTGTCAAGGCCATTCCTTCATCAACACCTAGCCTCACCATCCCTACCACCACTCCAGCAGCTAGGAAGTGAATTTCAGAGGTTGAGAAGCTACAAATCAAGGCCAAGAATCAAAGAAAGACAAGTCTTCAAAGGTAAGTCTTCAAAACCAACTTTTAGGGCTTTTTCTTGGTTCATTTTTATACTCTAATTGGTTGAGAATTGGGGCTCCGAACCCTACTTCTTTTGTGCTTGTTTTGATCCCCTCTACAACTTTGTAGAAGGGATAAACTTCATTTGATGCTTCTATGATACACTTGTTTCAATACCTAGCTTTTATGGCATTTTCTTGCATGCTAGTTTTGGTCTATTTGTGTTTGTTTCTAGGGGTCCGACCCCTACTGATTTTGTTCTTATTTTGAGCCCCTCTACAACATTGTAGAGAGGCTCAACCCCATTTGGCGCTTGTATATACCACCTCCTTCAATATTCATCAAGTGTGCCACTTTTTGCATGCAATTTTGACCTATCTCTATTTGTTTTTGGGGCTTCGACCCCTACTGACTTTGGTCTTATTTTGACCCCCTTTACATATTCCATGAAGAAAGTTTTGTCATTTGGTGTGTGCATTGCATGTCTCATGATATAGCCTATTTGGAGCCTATTTTGCATGGATCTTTTAGCATGATTGTGTTCTGATTTTGAGAATGTCATCTTCTGCATATATGCTTATTTTTAGCTAATCTTCAATGTTTTAGAATAAAGTTTGTCCATTTGGGGTTTGCATATATCACTTGTCTCAATACCCCTCTTTTGGCCACTAACTTTGCATGCTTTGTTTGATCTATCTATGCTTGCATTTAGGCCATGTTTACTACTGAAAAAATGCCATTTTTGGGACTGTCTTGCTACTGTTCTTGCTTCCATGATCATATTTTGCATGTATAGCATGGCTATAGGCCATTTCGGGGCTTAATTTCACATTTTCGGGATGAATGCATGCTTCGAGTGTCTTTTCGAATTGTTTCGGGGCTGTTTTCCCCTCTATTTAAGTGCTGAAATTCCATTGCCATGCTTGCATATCATTTCCCATGCCATTTGTATCATTTTTGCACTGCCTCGGTTTGCGTACCAATGGACACGCACTTCGAGGCACCTCATTTTTATCATGCCGGCAGCCTATGTGAGCGTGGCTGAGGCTATCTCATGTTGGCGTAAGCCCAATTTGCATTTTTCATGTTTCTGCATCATTGCCTCGATTTGCGTGTCCGCGGACACGCGTTTCGAGGCGACTTTGTTTTTTTATCCGACGGCCTCCTATGTGAGTGAGCTGAGGCTCTCCCATGTTGGTGTAAGCCCATCGTTGCATTCCGTATGCCATTTCGTCTCATTTTATCATCGCCTCGGTTTGCGTGCTTGTGGGCGCGCATTTCGAGGCACTTCGGTTTTATCCGATTTTTGCATCGCATATCATCGCCTCGATTTGCGCGCCTGTGGGCACGCACTTCGAGGCACTTCGGTTTTATCCGATTTTCTCATTTCTTCATCGCCTCGGTTTGCGCGCCTGTGGGCACGCACTTCGAGGCACTTCAGTTTTATCCGATTTGCATTGCATCATCGCCTCGGTTTGCGTGCCCATGTGCACGCATTTCGAGACACTCCGTTTTATCCGCTTGGCATTGCGTATGCCTCCGTCTCGGTTTGCGTGCCCGTGCGCACGCATTTCGAGACATTCCTGTTTTATCCGATTTGCACGTCATATCATCGCCTCGGTTTGCGTGCCTGTGGGCGCGCATTTCGAGGCACTTCGGTTTTATCCGATCTGCATTTCATTATTGCCTCGGTTTGCGTGCCAATGGGCACGCATTTCGAGGCATCTCATTCTTATCATTCCGGCATCCCGTGTGAGTGTGGCTGAGGCCCTCTCATATTGGTGTAAGCCCATCATTGCATTTCGCATGACATTCCGCATCGCCTCGGTTTGCGTGCCCGCGGCACGCATTTCGAGACATCTCATTTTCATAGCATCGTGCATGCTAGGTTGTATGTTAGTTGCATTTCATGCATATCATGCATGTTGCACGGGAAATGAGGCGCGTTCTGTACTCCGAGTAACGGAACGGATCTCAATTCCCAAGTCGCCGACACTCGGATTACCCATGATGGAGTTAGGTTTTGTTGTAGCATTCATCTGCATTCATCCCATATTGAGTTGTGCATTTCGGTTCCTCGGCCATCATGCATCGAGATGCGTGATTGGTGGCGCGAGGATCGAGGCATGCATATATTTGTGAAATACATTGCTATGCCCTTTTCCTGCTCTCTGTTGCAGCAAAATCAACAATCAACAACTTTTCGGAGTCTGGCACGCATTTCGAGAAAAATTGCAAACAGAGGCGAATTGGGGCATCTCAGTGGATTTCCGCGCCAGGCAGCCCAGCATACATCATCCATCAGAAGCAAGGCAGTCCCTGGCTTGCATGCCAGTTTTACTTCTTTTGTAATTAATTTGTTAATTAATTAGAAATTTGTAATATTCGGACTGTATATTCGGACTGTATGTTCTTTTATTCGGACTGTATTATTATTTTATTCGGACCCTCTGCGCGAGGGCAAAATTGTAATAAGGGTGTGTGAGTGTGATGTATGTCTTCCAACCCCCATTTCTTTCTCCCTTTTATTTACCCGCTTTGGATGGTTAGATATAGGGCATATTTCAATTAGCATAACAGTATGACAGCATGTTTGCATCATTCATCTGTTTTGCATGCACCGGGCTCGGCGCATCATACAAACTGCATTTGTATTTCAATTCCAAATTGAATACGTGTTAGTTGTTGCATTCCATATACCATGATTAGAATAGCCGAGCCTGCTATAGTTGCATTTTGCATGTGTTGCATTAGGCATTCTGTATGTTTTAGGATCATGCATGATTTCTAATCGGTTTCTGTTTTGGCTTGGAGTACTCGGTGAGTTTTATGCTTTAGCATCCTTGCATGCGTGTGAGTGTTGCCATGAATAGCATGCTTACCATGAGGCTATATGCTTATGTGATATAACTGCCTTGAATGCCTGTGGGTGGGAGGTGAGTTATTTGAATTGGAGCAATTCATCGACTGTTTGTTTTAAGCCCGCTAGATTGTGGCAACACCATGTTTTCCTAAGCCCACCAGAGGGTGGCAAAATCTGCATCTTAAGCCTACCTGCGGGTAGCAAACCATTT